>PTEX01000078.1:2994118-3425538 GCA_003342815.1 Eudromia elegans
AAAAAAAAAAAAAAAAAACAAAACACCCACACACTGTAAGTTCTGTAAGTGAATCAAGGGGGAATTTAAAGAACTCTCCCGGTAGCCTAGAGTAAGCCTTTAAGTGAACTAAGGCTTTGTCATGGTTCTAAAGATTATTATAATGTATAAAACATGAGAGTTTTTTCTTAGGCTTGAGTTATCTCATGGTGCCACTTTGTGCTGTTGTGGCAGTCGTGTGTTATGAAGGGTCGTGTATGCGAGATGAGGGAGGTGACCTGTCCGTGACCAAGGTATCCATCACATGCTGCCTTTTAGAAGAGTTCCTGTGGACTGTGGTGATTAAGTAGCATTTCTTTCTGTATATAAAATATGTGTATAAATACATAAAGGGAGGGAGTCAAGAGGAGGGAGTGAGATTCTTTTCGGGAGTGATCAGTAGCAGAACAAGAGGCAACGGCCAGGAACTGAAGCACAACAAATTCCACCTAAATTTGAGGAAAAAAAGACTTCCCTATGAGGGTGCCAGAGCACTGGAACAGGCTACCTAGAGAGGTTGTGGAGTCTCCTTCTCTGGCGATCTTTAAAACCCACCTGGACGCAATCCTGTGCCACATGTTCTAGACATCCCTGCTTGTGCAGGTGGGCTGTACTAGATGATCTCCAAAGGTCTCTTCTAGCCTCAGTTATTCTGTGATTCTGCAGTTCTCTAAATATGTCTCCTTAACTGTCTAGAAGAGAGAGGTATCTGTAGTAGACATATGTTTTCTTACTCTTATTCATTGCAGTGGTACTTTAAATTTTCTTGCAGAATTTGTGTTGTGCAGGCAGGAAAGTTGAGAGACTGTGTTGTTGCATTTTCAAGAGGTGCTGTAGCCAGAAGACAAATGAGCTCAAGGCAAGTTCTTGTTTGGTGAGCTTCCAGAGCTTGTCTTTTGTGCATGGGGGATAAGCACTTATCTACAGCATGTAAAAACATCCGGAGCTATTCAGAAATGTTAACTTTGCCCGTCTTTCCCTGTATCCTGTTCTAATTTTCTCTTATTTTTCAAGTCTTTCTCAAGAATTGTGTCATTTCACACTTATCTGGGGATTTCAGAACTTCGTCCTTAATTTCATTTCTCAAGTTGCTCTGCAGGAGCTAATTAGCTCCGTCTCTCCACACTTCATCAGCAATGACTGCAGCCTGGGCTGTGCTGAGACTCATTTGCCTTGTGCCGGGCAGGTCTGTAAAACTAGAGATACTTAATTCTGGGTATGTATTCGTTTGGAAATTAGGCAGATTACCTCATTCTGTTTTTCTAGAGGTGCCATATCTGTGTTTTTAATGCTTTTGTTAGCTGTCTTGATTGCAGGCAGTTTAGAACCACTCAGACTCACTTGCATGAGTAGCTGTTAGTTGTGGTATTTCAGGCCTATTCTCCCGCAAAAATACAGTGCGCTCATCTGAACTTTTGCTGTGCTAGGAGTGCGAGTGAAATTGCCATTTATGCTGTCAGGTTTACATGCAAACACCCGCTATTTGAGGTGTAAGAATTCACATGGAGAGGGCTCCAGAAAGGTGATAGCATGCATTCAAAATGTCAGATACTATTGACTCTAATAGTTTCCAAGGGCTTTTTCTGCCAAGATAAATATTGATCAGAGTTTCAGCAGCATTAAAGATGTTGAGGGCACGTGGATATTTTGGCACCTTCCGTGTTTGTTGCCCTTGTCAGTTAGGGTTGATTTGCAAATAGGTATGTAATAGAATATTTCTTAAGCTCTTTGTTGTTCTCCCTGCTGGCAACACGGGGCTCGTCATTGTTCCTTGGGTAGGGGAAACTTAGACATTCAAAACCTATAAATACAGAATTTAAGAAAGTAAATCTGCTTAGCACACTATGCAACAAGTACTCTCTGAGCATGTGTTGCTGAATCTTGTTCTGAATCTTGCATCGCTGAGAGACAACACAGGTGCCAGAAATCTGCCTTTTGGTGGTGTTGTGAGCTCTCTGCACACATGAATCCCTGGAGCCTGGTGTGACCTTGCTTCCTTTCAGACAAGCAGGGGAACAGGCATCGTGATGTATTCCTGGTGTTACAGCTGAGTGTCCCTGGGATCACCCCAAAGGCCTGTAACATTTCAGCTGCCAGTTTGTGTTAAAGGTACTTCTGTAATAACATATGAAATTCTTAAATTAATAATCGCGCTATCAGAGTGTAACCAAAGTTTTGAATTAGGGGTTTTACCTTAGCACAGAGGTATCTTTGATCACAGTAACAGTTTTGGAACAGTTCTGTTTTCTAGGATGACTTCACTGCTAGTGTTTGAGCGGTGCTTTGAAGATTAGAAGCAGTGCTGAAATACAGGCATTTTAGTTAACTGAGGATTAATGGCTTTTAAATTTGGCAAGTGACTACTTCAAGTGATTGAATTGCTTTGGTATTTTGAAGACTAAATTTACAAGGCTGGGGAAGTCTTGAGTTTTATTTAGTGCTGTGTATTCTTTCTTTTTTGAACAACCTTTGTGTAAAGTAGCATAAAGAAAGCAGTGTTACTATTAAAAAAGAGAAAGAAGATAAGAAAATAAGGATATTACAGATATATGAATGGCATATGTCTAACTATTGGCAACTGACAACATTAATGACGTGTGTTATGAGGTATCAGAATTAAATAGGCTTCTTTCAAAAAAACCTTTCTTTTCTACAGTAAGTCATTACTAACTGCTTCAGTTTCTACTTAAATACATAGCTTTTCTTCATGGACCAGAAATACACTTTTACCAAAAATGTGCTTCATTACTCAAAAGTAACAGTTTAGATGCGATTTCTGTTGGTGTTAGCTTCGTGTAGCAATGGTTTAGCAGTGATCCTAGGTCCTCTTAGTGGATCTCATGGTATTGAAAACAGTTACAGTTGGTACAAAAGCTCCGTATCTGTTGTTAATGAAAGGATCAGTGGATAGGAACTGAAAACAGTATTTGGAAAAGTGTTGGCGCTGGATGAAAGGTATGTTATAGTAGTGCATATTCAGACTACTTTGGTATATCCCTTTTTTTTGTAATTTGGATGATGGATAATCCTGTCTGTGTTGTGTTACTTAAATTATTTTGACACTTTGTGTTTTTATCTGTCTGAAAATAAATGTATTCTCCTTTTGTTCTGTTACTTTACAACCCTTCTGAGAAAGTGTGTAGGTCAATATTTTTGTAGTTTACTCACTATGAAGCATTGGTTTAAGCACTGAAATCGGGAGCTGCCTTGGCACTGGCATAGTGATAATGTTTACATGGTGCTAGATCGGTGTCTGAAAGTAGTGATGTGCCAGTGTCTAAAACTGATCTCTTTGCCTCTTTGCCTGGAGGTCTATTTTAATACTAAAATGCAGAATGTTTTGTTATTGTCTTGGACTGAAAAGTCTGCCATCAAAATACAAGTTCTCGATGGATTTGTTTCTCAATGTCTTATTTTACTTTTTTTCAGGAGCTAATGCATTTTACCTACAGCCTTAGCTTCTCCAATTTGTTGATAGGTGTGAAGTTTAGAAAAGTTATTTTAAACCTGGAGATCGTGAGATACTTTAAAGCAGTATGAGGAGGGTAACAAAACCAAAATTTGTCAACTTATCTAAATTCAATAAACAGATTCTGTGAATCTCTAAATTTTCAGTCTATTGAATCTGTATCTGTCTGGATACTCTCTGCCAAAGTTGTCAGGTTAAGGTCTGAAAACTGCTGAACTTCTTTTCTACCTTTCTTTTTTCCCCCTTATTTCCAAAATCAGACTGTCCATAAAGTTATCTAATTTACTCTAAGAATGAATAATTTTTGTAATTTTTTTAAAATTCTGAATTTTGTGACACTCAAATTCATTATGTCTATTCTTTATTACATATAAGTCATTTAAAATTTTGGCATGAATTTAGACTAAACCACCAAAGAAGAAGGTAGAGAAAAATACAATGTACCTGATGTACGTGAATTTAAAATTCTTTCCCTGTAGAAACTTCACCAAATGCCAGTATTTGTACAAAATCTGTTTTCAGAGTGATTGAAGTGAAATCCATTTTGCAAGTGAGTTTGCCTATAGGCACAAAAGCAGTAGTGCATCATTAGCTTTAGTTATCAAACCCTTCTAGAATGAAACCAGAGATGGACTAGAATTTAGTGAAGTAAGACCCACTCTATCTTGCACCTAGTGGTTTTTTTTTTGAAGTTGATGGTTAGTGTTTCTCATTTTTATTAAAAAAAAATCTCGGGTATAAAGCATTTTTAGTGATTAGTTGGCTTTATATTTGAGTGACTTTTTCCCTCTTACACTACTTCTACTTACAGTATGATCTTATGAGAACTATTCATTGCAGAATTCAGATTTAGGGAAGCAAGCAAGAAATACTTGGTTAAAGAAGAGCAAATTTTGCTTGTTTGTGCTGCTTATTGTTTGTGCTGTCATTCTTTCATAATCCTTAAATATTCTCTGAAGAAACAGTTAGTTTACATCATAAAAAATGCATTACCATCTGACATAAAACTGCACCAGGATGTAACCTTAAAAGTTAATGCAACTGAAAGTAGATGGATCTTTTATGTTTTAAAAAATGGCTACAAGTTTCTGCATAGTTAGTTTTAAGGTGTTTTGGTAATATTTCCCATGTCACATCTCCCTCAGGAGGGAGCTTATTGTCCCTGTAAGAGAGCTCTTAACAGTTACAGCAACAAGGTAAAGAAGAAAAGATCAATATTTCATTTTAGAAGGATGTTTCAGAAAATTGGTTTAGAACAGTGTTTTGACTGTTTGTTTAATGGTCTTTTTTATTTCCCTGTAATTTTAGAATGGCCTTCTGTTCTTTAAACTGCATTAAAGTCGTCGGTGTTTTAGCCAGTAGCTTGCTTGTTTTGCAGCTCTGCACCTCTTAAACTATATACCTGGAGTTTTAAAATTGTAAGAAAAAAAGATTGCTTAATACAGATTTCTTGTTTCTGTGTTTTAGGTTGTATTAAAGATCATTAAACATTATCAAGAAGAAGGACAGGGGAATGAAGTGGTCCAGGGGGTGCTGCTGGGACTTGTGGTGGATGACAGACTTGAAATCACCAATTGTTTTCCTTTCCCACAACATACAGAAGATGATGCAGACTTTGATGAAGGTAACATTTGGAATTGTGCAAAACTTGAAAATAAAAAGTTGTTATATGTGGAAAAAAGTCCGTATGTCTGTCCCCTGCTGCTCCTCTCTCCCTTCCAAGTGACTGGAAATTTAGCAGTCATCAGAGAGTCTTTTATTTGACTCAAAGTGTAAATGTGTTCTTTGAAATGCCATTGTGTAGATCCAGCTTGAATCTTGTATATATGAGGAAATTTTGAAGGATGTATATTACACAACATGGACACACTTATTTTAGAATAAGATTGTCCATGCTGGAAGTTGCATTAGCTTTCAACCTACAATTCCTGTAGACTTTAAGAAGCTTTTTATGAAAATAGCTTTATGTGAATATTCATACATATGTTCATGTTTGTATATTCATGTGTATCCATGTATATGTATGTATTTGTGGCTATGCATATAGATTACGCTCTGGGGATTCATATGTTTTAAGTATTCATTTGGAAAGCATATCTCTCTAGGTTTGAGGCAGTATGTATTTGAAGTATGGATGATCTTTTTGCTTGTCTAAGTGAGGTAAAATGTAATTGCTTACATTTGTCTCCCTTGCTGGCCCTAGAAATATTTTCTTAATGCCTGTGTAAATCAATATAATCTACTTGCCACAGATTTGTATTAAATTAATAAATTAAGAAGACCTACAGTTCTCATCTTTGGTTAGAATCGATAGAAACACTTTCTGTTAGAGTTCAAGACAGTTTAACTTCAAGAGAAAATGCAATCTACTCAAAGTAGTTATGATTAGAAACCTCATTGTATCTAATTTTGATAAATCAGTTTGAGCAAGATTAATCTTGCTTACAGTGATAATAAATATATTTAATTTTTATCTTTATTAAAGAATTGCAGACTCTACTTTTTCAAAAAATCATTTTGAGACTTTCTCAATGCCTGGTAAGGTCACTTAGCTCTCTTTCTTTCTTTTTGGCTTCTACTATGGGATCACACAACTCTCTATGAGAGAGAAAAAAAACTAAAGATGAGGGTGTGTTAATTGTTATACTGTAGTATGGTGAGAGGATCAGAATTATATTTTTTTAGACCTGAAAGGCATTCAAAAGATGACTTCTGTCTTCTGTAACTCCTCAAAGGACTGGAATAATCCAAGTTTTTAATTAGAGCAGATTTTCCTGTAGAAGATGGCCTAATTGATTCAACGTAGCTGACAGAAGAGCAAGGAGTGAAATGAATTTCTTCATTTCCACATAGGATTCATCAAACTACATGATGGCTACCATACCTGTGAACTTTACCTCACTTGAAATGGCTTCCTTGTCAGCTTTCTGGTCCTGTGCTACAGGCATACATGAAAGAGCATCAAACTCTTTTTAGGCTTAAAACGGACTCTGTCACAGCAGCACTGTTGAGTGTAAGGAAATTTGCAGATGAGTTGGTTACTTTTGCTTGTGCAAGAGGAAAAAGAGAAAATTCTTATCTGCTAGAACCCCAAAATGCCAAAAAGCAATTGAAAAAGGGCACCTCCTGCCCTGTAAGTCTTGCACGTTCATGTATCTGTACAAGTTTAGGTCCAAATATATGGAAGGAAATGATGTCTGCATTTCAGTGCTGCCTCTACCTGGAAATTCTAATTCTTTCATCTGTTTGATTAGAATACTATTGTCATTTTTTCCTTTTTCCGTTGGTTTGGAAAGAATCCCAGTGTAAGCTCTTGGCTGACAAGGAGTACTACTTAAAGGACTCGAGTCGTCCTTGTTCTTGGACTACGGTGCATGGCTGCTCGCTTCCTGACAGGAGGAAATAGGGTGCAGCTACTGTTGGGTTACTCCGTGGTAAACTCATTAGCTCTGGAAAAATAAAATGAGTATAGTAAAGAGAAAATTCCTTCTGTATCATTTTGCAAGAGTGCTTGGAGCAAGGCATCTGAAAAATATTCATTACCTCGTGGTCTTGATTTGATGAAGATAGTTTGGATCGTTAATCTTCAGATTTATGGGGACCAAGAAGCTCATGTTAACTGTGAGCTTGAACAACTTGAATTCTGTCTAACAAATTGTGATATCAGAAGTGGAATCATCTCGTTTATGAAAGTTAAGCTTACCTATAGGAAGATGAAATTTGAATGAATGAATTGTTGGTAATCAGCAAGAGACATTTAAGATAATGATTTCATTTCTGAGAGGAAATCTTCTAATATGAAATACATTTTTGAGTGTGGCAAGAAGATACAACTATTTTAATTCTTTAAATAGCTAATTAAATAGTATGACATTTAACATTATGACATTTATTAACTTGATAAAGATGGACTTATAAATGTTGGTAGCAATAACCATTTCTTCAGATAAACTTTTGTTATGGTGATGTTTTGTTTCTTATTGTTAGTGCGTGAGCTAATGTCAGCATTAACTATTTGTCTCGATGGAATTTACTCAAAAATGATTTTTTTGAGTTTAAAAAGTATTGTTCCTTTATTGTAAAAAGAGTTCAATTTGGACCAGACTCCTAGAAACTACATAAAACATGATTTTTTTTTTTTTTGAGCTTGCAGTGATTCAATCCTAAATCTAGGAGGATAATCTTAAACACATGTAAGTTCACAAAAGTTTTCTGCTTTTTAGAAAGTTGCTCTTAGGATGTCACAATGTTCATTTTTTATTTTAAATGAAGTATTAATTTTTTGGCAAGATGTTCCTCTCAGAAGTCTTGTGCACTTACAATGGCCTGCATAATATATTCTGGGCATAATTTCATTCAAGCTAGTTCTGTGTTAGAAAGCTCTAGGTGAATGTTGGTTGATGACGTGTGAGCTAGTGGAGGAAAATTGCTTAACTCAAGTATATTTTGAGTGTCTGGCACAAGATACTTCCACAGGAAAGCTGGAAAATGTTGGGGCTGCTCTCCAGACTCATGTTCAGACATTTACTTTGAAATAACTTTGTTTCCCTGGTAGTACTGAACTCGTAAATGCCTAGAGCTTTTACATTTACTTCTCGAAACACAGACATTTTAAGACATTTTCAGATTGTGTTTTGATATTTTTTTTTCCTGATGGGTTCACCTTTTCTTCAGGAAGAAACAAATTTCTACTATAAGGATTATTCGTTAGAGCATTTCTGTGAAATGATGCAGTTTCCAAGCTTGTCTCTGTGAGATTCAAGTTCTGATTGCTTTCACGTAGGGTACTTAAAAATTTTTGTTCAATCTTAGATTTTCTTTTTAGGTAGGGTCTACTAACAGAATAGAATAAGTGGACTTTATTCTGCTTTGACATAACACATTAGATGTATTTTCTTCCAGAAAAATGAATGTATTATGCGTGAATATAAGTGGTGTCTCTGAAGGAAAGGTTAAGTTCAGACCTTTGCACTTCATTGTTCTTCTGCTCTGCTGTTGATTAGGTAGCTTTTCTTCCTGCTTAAAGGTAAGGTATATTCTTTTCATAGACAGAAAAGTTACACATTATACATGCAGTATACATTTTATAATTCACTATAGGTGTTTTGTGAGATCTCATTTTGATAAGTCATATAAAACAGATTTTTATTCCAACCTTGTATGTTTTAATTCCTTCCTTTTAAAGATGGAAAAAAAAATTATTATGGTAATCATGCCCATAGAAAAATCAAGACAATTGCATAATTACATATCAAAAAGTTCTAGATGGTTTTAACTTTTTCTTCTATGAGATTTCATTGATTCCCTGTGAAATGCTGCAAATAAGATGATGCCTTTTCATTTTCCTTTTGCCTCTTCAGTGATATTTTTTTTGCTTCCTTACCAGCTATAGTTTATATTTGATTGTATCATCATTCCATAACAACTAAAAATAACAGGGTGAGTGTTGTTGTGGAAGTATTGCCCTATTTTCTTCACTGAGGCTAAATAGGAATCAGAGTCACTTACGGAGAAATAGCACCATGTAGTGTAGCCCTTTTCTAGGGCTTCTAATGAAACAACGGTGGCAGCAGTCTATACTTCAGTCTTTCTTGCAGTGTTATAGTACAGTGAGGTGATCCTTGTAGCAGCGGAAAGCTTCCGACAGCTAAAAGAAACTTGCTTGCAAAACCTAATTTCTTACCAAAAAGGCTACTGGTTCCCAAAGATACAGTTTTTTCTTTTGCTCCCTTAACAGTGCAAGTGCCACCGACAGTCTTGTGAGCAGTTGTGGGCGCAATGTGCCCTGGTGTAGGGGAGGCAGCCCCTTTGGCTTGCTGCAAAATCCTTATGCAGCTTGAAACCTCTCTATGATCAAACCAGCAGCTCCTGAGAGGGGCGTACGTGGCTACCAGCACTGACTGGGCTAAGTGAAGGGTGAAAATTTCTTAGGGTAGCATTACTGTAACAACTCTGATGTCACCAAATCACTGCTGTTTTCCCTAGAAATAGCAAGGGTAACTTTTCTGTTTTCCTTCCTCCTCATTTTAAAACTAGTTGTTTTAAACGAGTTTAAACTTTTAAACTAGTTTAAACTTGCAGGGATCATCGCCCTAGCCACAGGTCTTGTTTCTGCGGTGTGGCTTCGGGAAGGGGTCTGACCCTGCTCTGGGTGGCAGGAACAACTTTTGGCTGAGTGAGTCTCCTCACTGAGGTGTGAGAGTTGCTCCACATGGAAAGGGACAGATGTCCAAGCGGAAAAGGGAGTGTTCATGAGATAACAGAAAAATCTGGTCATATGGAATTAGTTTTATTTCACTAGGGATGCGAATGGTCTTGGAGCTCCTAGATCCAAACCTGGTTTCTGGCCCCAGGTGCGATGCATTCATCTCAATCTCCCAAAACATTGTGGGTTTTTTTTTTTGTTTTGTTTTGATGACTTCCTGTGTCCATCTAGGAAGGAGGTTATATTCAGGATCTCTTCGTCTGCTGGCAAGGTGCTGGCGAAATTTTGCAAGCCAGGTTTGTGTGCAAGTTTGTGAAGTTTCAGCCTGTGCAGTTTGTACGAGGAATTGTGAATTGTAAGATGGATTTTTCTCTGTCGCTGCAGCAGAAGGAGTTTGAGAACGACTTCTTAGACCTAATAAGGCTTACTTTATAGAGGGGATTCTGGTGGTCACGCTGGAGGAACACAGGTGGTTGCTGCTTAAAAAGTAAACAGTAGGGTCTGTTCCAGCCTTGCACGTTTTGCATTTTCTTTTCCTCACGATTAGTCTGAGATCATTCCAGGAATATTTATGACTGCTGGACGGTAATTGGTGTTCTTGGTTGCGTCGGCTGCAATAGGGACGAGCCGGTGCCTCCCTGCCCGCTCTCCAGGCGCTCTCGGCGGGGGCGCCCGCGCCGCGCCCGTGCGCTGAGCGGGACGTGGCCGGCGAGGGCGCGCGGCGGGGCCGCTAGGGGGCAGCGCTGCCCAGCGCACGGGCGCGCCGGGACCGGGACGTGCCGAGGGGGGTGAGAGCCGTTCCCGTCTCGTGGAAGCCCAGGGACCGTTTTCTACAAATGAGATCCTAAAACGTGTTAAAAAGAAAGCGCATCGAATGAAATACAGCTGCAGCGACGCGCCCGTTGTCCCTTAAATGGGTCTCGGGGGCAGCACGGCGTCGGAGGATACATTTGCGGCAGGGGTGGCACGGGGCATCCGAGCAGAGCTGCTCCAGCTGCTTGTGGGGTCCCCTCTGCGCCCCGGTTTCACACTGGCGCCCCGGGACGGGGACCTGACACTGCCGAGGGGCCTGTGCCCTGTCGAATTGTGCAGGCTTAAAAAAAAAGGAGAAACCGTTCCTTTTTGTTGGTAGTATTACATGAAGCTCCTAAATATTTTCTTTATTGCACTGCTGGAGAGATAGATATATATACACCACACATTTTTATATATATATGTATATTTTACTCTAGTTTTGATGCTTTAAAGTGGGTGTATGTGTATGTTTTTAAAGTTGTTTTACAATCAAAGCAGAAGAGTAATTCTTCAAGCAGTAGACGTGTTGAAGTTTTATATTTGAATGCAATTCCCTTGATTTTTTTAGCAAACGGAATAAGTGTAATTTGCTTTTAAGCACCATACTTTATCTTTGCCCCTCACTCCCCCAAGAAAGCGTATTCAAGGAAAAAAATGTCATGAGGTAATTTTAAACATGAAAACTTTTATGCCTGGCTTGATTCTGACAAATTCAACCTGAGTATTCATTCAATTGTATACATGGATATCCGTATACACGGGTATTTAAACTTTTTGCCTGTTATAGTCATACCAAAATCTGTTGAATGTTGTCCTTGAGAATGATCATTTAGTAATACCAAAATAGAAGTTATGGAAGAATATAGTTTAAATGAATAATTTGAATGGCAGTTTTCTGTATGTGAATACTTTTTGGCAGCATTGAAATGAACCAGAAGACTATCCAGCTAAATTTTTCATTAACCTCTTTCAGTATACGCAAGTTTTGAACTTGAAACTAGCAGACTTTTATTTTGTGGATTTGTTTTCAGACTTTGCTGTACTTTGCTTACTAGTATTGTAGCATTGTTTAGTTTGCTATATGGTTGTTTTGTGTAGTTTTATAACTTATGCTGAAAGTCATTAATTTTTACATAATCAGCAAAACCAAAGTCTTTTTTTTTTTTTATTTTCTGCAATTTAGATAAAACAGTGCAAATGAGCCATTCTGAATTTGATTTTTTTGCTAATAAGACAAACTCTGACTGAAGAAATTGGAATGGACAGAAGAAGATACCAACTAAACAATAAAAGTATTTTCAGATATTTTCTATATACTTTGATTCAGTCATTACTCTCTGATTTTATGCCCATATGTTAATTCATAATAGTGATTGGAAAATGCCCAATCATATCCTATCTGTTTTTAAAGAAGCAAAGTTGTACAGGTTATTTACCCTAAGTATTTAAAAGTTCTTCCAGTCATTTATTATGAATGACAAAGAATCTGAAGATTATTTGATTTTTTTTTTTTACAAATTAATTTCATGTATTATATGTTTAGTTTGAGGTAAGTGTGAGAACTTAATATAAAAACATTTTAAGTTGATTTAAATGAAACAGACATGAATGACTTCATGTTTACATTTTATCATTAATTTATGGAAATATTATAGTTAACAATATCCCATATGCTAATTCCTATTAAAAGTAGAAACTGTCAAATAATTCCTTTAGCTCTTGTGTTATTGATTAGTTTATGAATGGATGTTACTGCAAACATGTGACAAAGGTGAAACTTGCTGGCATTTTTCATTTCCAGACTACTCTATATTTTTCTCCTGAGCATTTGAATTTTGCTTTACTTCAGAAAAGAATCCTGCATGTAACCATTTGTATTTTAAGATAATTTTGATTTTCTTTTCCAGGCAGTTGCTGTAATATACGGTAGACGTGCCAGTAGATAAATAGCCTGCTAGACTCTTAGCAAACTGGTGTTCTTACTACTTTTTTAACTTTTAGGAGCCTAGGTATTTTTGGGCTACCCCTGAGTTTGAAGGAAATAGAGATTCACCCCAAAAGAAGCTTAGACCATCTAAGAGCAGTGTTGTCAGTAGTGATAGAACTTCCTACTTTCTCCATCTTTGATTATGAATTTTCAGTCTTCAATAATATGCTACAGGAGTGGAAATTTCCATTCCTTTTAACTGCATGAATCACTTCATTTGTGTGCGTGTTGCCCTTTTTTTTTTTTTTTTTTTTTTTAAAAAAAAAAAAAAAAATTCATGCCACATTTTTTCTTAGGAGCTTAATTGCCTGTGGTGTCTCTGTTTCCCTATAGCTTTGGCCAGTTATTTTGACTCAGTCCATTTGTTCCTCTGGTAACACTTCTCCCAATGTTGCTGGCCCAAGAATGCTCTTTTAACACCTTCCTACCTCTTTCCGCTCCCCCAGCTTTCCTCCTCTGCAATGCAAGTACTTAGCCATTTTCTTCCCTGAAGAATGCTGGAAAAAAAAAAAAGAGGAAACTGAAGAAAAGCACCACAGAGTCAACAAGTACCACATGCTAATGTCTTATTCTGGGAGGCAAAGTGAACTAAATGAATATCATTTTCTTAGGCAACAATTGGGAAAAATAGATCTTGATATAAAATAGTAAAAAATAATTGTAATCACTATAGGTAGAAGAAAATTACAATTTATTTTTTGTTTTATATTGTCTTCCTTCAGCATTATTAATAAGAAAAAAATTAAGTATGTGTTAAATCCAAAATATCATCAAAAATTGCATGCAAGTAATGAAATTTCTGTATTTCATGATTTCTTGTAATTTAAAGGCAGAGGATAGCTCAATGAACCAGGACAGTCCTGAAAGGTTTCTAAATGATAAGGCCAAAGAAAGTATTGAGCTTTGTGAATAAAAACTGTGTGAAACTCCAGTTTAGGGCATTTAAGTTTTTAGATTGATTAATCATGTGCAAATCAAAATGTTATAGGCCTCATCCGAAAACTCAAGCTAGTATATGCCATTATAAGAATAAATGGGAAAGATTGGAGAACTATAAAGAACTAAATGTTATTGATTCCCTCTCCATTCCACCAGACCATGATTTTACAGTTTCAGCATTTACATTCTATGAGCTGAATACTGTGAAGAGTAAAATTTAAAAACTACAGTTCTGTATTTTATCTCTGGAAACTAAATTTTGAAAAACATAATAGGATTGGTGGGGGGGAGACCTTTTTAAAATCATCAAATTTACGCAGTTGTACCAAAACCAGTGAATTTAAATCAGTTGAGTAAACTCTAGATTTTTTTGGTTTGTTTTTTCTTTCAAAGCTAGTTTATACTTTTTGAAGCTAATTTTCAGTATTTGAGATTTAAAGATTTATTCCAAATGGGTTTTAGGGCTGTTAAAATAACAGTTTTTTGTATGAGCTTTGTATGAGCCGTAATGATTTTTTCCTGAGGAAGAGACTTTTTTCTCTTAAAAGAAAATGTAATTATTGGATTTTTTAAAAAAGAAGGTAGATGGGGATGTTTTACTGAGCAAGAAGGTTTGTTGTTGATATAAGAAATTTGTCCTGATTCTTTTTTACTTATAAATACTTTAAAAAATATGCTGGATTTTACACAACTGCATAATCTAAGAAATATGGAGTAGTATTATCCTTTTCTAGAAGGTAGTTGTTAGTAGTCAAGGCATACTACTCATTAAAAGCAAATCACACTTTTTGAGTGTATAGTGGTACAGCATTTACATTTATTTTACTTATAGGAAGACTGAGGTGTGTTGTTGGCCCAAGATTTAATATGGCTACTGAACTGAATACTCAAGGAATAGACTTGAATCCTTTTTTGCTAACAGGAAATGTACTGCAGCAGTGGAGTTCAGAGGATATGAATTTGATTCACAGGATTACTGAACTTAAATGATTTTCTAGGGAAATATCCCTGACAGAAAGGAGAAAGCTCCTCAGTAGAGTTTTGGTCTGTATTTCATCATTATTTGTTTTTGGACTGTGCAGGCTGTTACAAAAATCTGCTGTTCAGTCAAAAATATGTGAAGACACTGAAAAAGCTCAACCGAGCAAATGTTGCGTTTTGCTGCAGTTTGTTGTGCCGCTGTATGAGAGCTCAAGAATTGGAAAATTTAAGGAAATGAAAACTTCCTATTTTGAAAGCTTTGCTGCAAATGACCAGGATGTGCATGCATGCACTTGTAATAGTTGCTTAAATTTGTATAATTCCTTGTCAGCAGTATTTACAAAATATATTTATTGCAGCTAAGGTAGTTCTCACCCGTCTAACTTAGACATTTACTTGATTTTAGTTTGTGGTGTGTTAGTTGGGAAGTTGCTATACTGTGCAGCTTGTCCTTTGCTTCACTAAATGCTAAATATACAATTTGATTTCTCTTACTGGATTACATACTTGAGTTCAGCATAAATTCATGTAGTAGAAAAAATACACATTAAAATAGGTAGTTTACTCTTCAGTAAAATACCCTTACATTTTTGTAGGTTTAATGTGATAATTTTTTGATGCATATATTTGTTTTGGGCAACATTGTGGAGATTTATGAAGTAATAGAAATGGAAAGATTTATTATAACTTTTTTAGAAAACAACACAGGCATGTTCTTTGTGCGATATATTTAGGTCATAAGGGGCATCTGCTAAGGATTTTTTTTAACGCTTGCTAACAATCTTAATATAATATGGCCTATTCATCAGTCATATTGTTCCTGACTTGGCTAGTGTGGGTTTTAGTGATTCCCGATGTGTATTCAGACTCTCTTAATTGCTAGTTTCTTGCTGTTCTATCTTATTGTTTTGTAGGACAATGCATAAACGGGCACAGAATAATCAAAATGGTTTCCCTGGCCATATTAGGCACCTAACAGAGATATGTTTGCTGTGCAGTGTATACATGTTTTCTTAAGTGGAAGTCTCACTGGAACAAAATAAATCTTAAAGTAATGGGGAAATAATGCAAAAAGAAGACTTGAAAATTCCATCCAATATATCTATCATAGTCTTTTCTCTGTGATGCATGTTGGAGCTTTTATAGCATACATTTATTCAATGGAGAAATTAGAGGCATAAATTTGGGACAAATTACAAACACTAACCTTTAGGGCTTTGGAAACTTCGGACTGTTGTATTTTTCTATTTTTGTGACCTCGGTTTAAAAAGAAATATTTCTTTAAAAAAATGCAATTCAGAAATCTTTGCAGTTTAACTACGTTTAATTTTTACAGTCTTGTGAACTTTGGATTTTCCTAAGCTGTAAGGTATTTAACCTCGCCAGAAGTAAATGTAATATTTCTTCAACGGGCACAAGTGAGACTGGCAAAGTTAGGTGGGCAACATTAAGTAGGATTCTATGTAGAGACAGAGTAGGGCATAGTAATATTATTGCAGGTTTTGTTATTAGCCAGAGTCTTGCAAAATTGGAGATACTTTCACATGCAGAAGAAAAGAGTTTTTTCCAACACATTTCTTCGTGCAAAAATCATGATGTTTAGTAGTTCCTGTTGCACCCTGCTGTGGTATTACCTACTGACAATTTGTCTAATGCTTTTGGTATAATCATTCTAATAATTGCCGTTTTTTATCTTAGTCTGGTTTGTGCAGCACTAAACTGCATGTGGTCATGAAGGAAAAACACATAGAAATTGGAGCTTTTGCAGTGGGTTGAGGATTTGCAGTAGGTGTTACTCCAGGTGTTGCATCTCTTTAAAAGAGAAGTCTATCCGTGATCAGTCTGGGTAGGAAAAAAAAAAAAGACTTTACTCACTAGATTTATCACTCTTATCTTCAATGAGTTTTCCCAACTAAGCACAAATAGATGATTTTTAAAATCCCAGATAGTTGCAGGACATCAGCCTTTTTTAATACTCATTCATTAGGTGATCTTAGCTTTGTTTTTACAGGAGGCTTAATAAAATTGGTTTAGGTTATTCCAGCAATCAGAAATAAATCAGCTTGTGCCTGTTAAGTCAGTTGTTGAGCCCATTTGAAAAACCGTAGCTGACACAAACGTTGATTTCAGAGTCAAAGTTTAAATCAGTTGTTAGCTGGAGAATTTTGCCAGACGTGGTAGCAGTTCTCCCTACTAAAGAGTTGAAAATTTGATTTATCTGTGCGCTGTTGATTAAAGCAGTTTGGCAGAAGCTCGTAAACTGCCTCGCTTAAAATACAATTTACTTTAAAGTACAAGAAAGGCTGAACCCGCGCGTTTCGCAGAGCTATCGATTCCCTGTGGCTGCAGCGTGGGAGCAGGGAACGAGGGAAGCCAATGCGAAAAGGAAAGCGGAGGAGCAGTTGCAAGAATTCAGTTTGGACACTGGGTGCCACTCCTGGTACGCACTGAGGCTCCTAAGGCGACTCCTCATATGCTGAAGCAACACACGCTCTTAAAAATGGAGGTCTTTGTTACTTGTAAAATGCTGAAGATCTTCATCCTGCAAGCTGAGGGCTTCATCGGGTTGAGAAAGATACTCCCAAGTCCTACGAGCAGTAGCTGGAGCTCTGTGGGCAGCACTTCAGGAATTCTTTCATCCTCCCTCGTGCGTGTGATTTTGCTAGGCTGGATATGTTGCTACCTGGCTATGTGGCTGCCCTCACGTGTAATGAGGACAAGGTTACTGCACCAGGGTTTCCAAAACTAGGCCAGACATGATGATCTACCTTAGGAGTGGGAGGAATAATTTGAAAGCAAGGAAATGAGAAGGAAATGCCTGCCTTCAAGTGTACCAGCTGTTTACTCTGTGCTTATTGCTGGCTGGAATATCCTCCTGATGAAGTCAACCCCAGGGCCCAAGTCGTTACGTGGTGTGTTGCTGAGGGAGGACTAGGTGAAAGAAGGCAGCTGAGGGCTGGCTTGGGGTTGGACTCTTTAATACTGGACAGGAGGGATAAGGACAGGGTTAAGTAGCCACAAGGTCTGGGAGATGAGAAGAGTGATACCCAGCGAGGAGGCAGAGCAAGGAGAAGTGTTGGGATAATCGGAGCAAGGTTGCTATTCCTATCCTGGAGGCGATGTGGCTCTCGAACTGGGAAGTGGGACGTGATTTATGGTTGACTGCGATCAGGTCCAAAGGCGTCAACTGGCTCCGGGTGCTCAAACCCTTGTACGAACACACACCTGCTAAAACGTTTTAGAAGCGACACGGGAGCTCAGGTGTCCAGGTCTGAATGGCTTCTGGTGGAGAATTGGCACCAGAGTGGGGTACTGGTACTGGAGTAATTTTGGAACTCAATATTTCAGCAAGGCAAATGGAGGTTTAGAAGGCTCCATGCCACCTAACATTTTTTAAATGTTAGCCTTTGAAATCTGACTTTGTGTTGCATTTCTTATCCACTGTTTTATTTGAAGAGAGTTTGTATCAGAGGGTCAGAAATTAAAATGTGTTTGAAGGGGGAAAAGCAAGACACAACTTGAAATGGTGAACTACAGGATGGTGTGCCAGGGTGAGGGACGAAGGAGATCTTTTGCACGATTTAACTTTGATACAGTTCTGTGGAATTATAAAACAAAAAAAAAGTGCCTCCATCCCCAAAGGAGATATTTTAGTTTTCACATTTTACTTTTGAGATTACATTTGAAAACAGATTACTGCTACTCTTAGTGCTGCGTTCTGTAGTGTCTGAGTCCTCTGAGACACTTTTCTTATAAAGATACTGCAAGTGAAAATTGATGTATTGGATGCATAAAGCACAAAGTTAAAAAACGCTGTGTTGTCTGTCTTTGCTTTTTGCTCGCTTGCTGTCAGAACTAACACTCCTCCTAAGGCTGAAAACTCTGAGAAGCAGCCAAGGATGTTGCCTGACTGGAACCTGGAGGTTACCTCGTGTGGCAAAGTTGTCATGGCACTTTGCAGACTTTTTAGGACAGACACATTGGCCCACACAAAGCTATGGCAAACATGAGTCATCTGGTGCCTCCTTTGTAATTAGCTTAGCTTTGTGTGTGTTGTGAATAAGACAAAGCCACGCGGGTTTCTGTGGTTTTGCCAGCTGTGGCAAAAAGCCTGACTTTTAAAATAAATAAATATTTAAATTAAGCCTTCTTATCAAAAGGCGCCAGGTACGCAAACAACAATAAATGAAGGAACTGGCAAGAAACCTTCTTTTCTCAACAGCAGAAAATCTATTCGATGGAGTAAGTGGGAAAAATGAGTCTTTTACTTGATAAGCTAGAACCACCTGTGTTTTATTAGGCTTCATGATGCTTAGACCCCGACTTCTGTTTAAAGAGTTGTCAACTTAAGTTGCCAATGCTCCTTGTCATCTGTGTCACCTGAGTTTACATTTGATGGGTTTCAAAGGAGTCTTATAAAACCCGAGGCGTTGGTCCTGTCAGAAATGTCCCTGGAAGATCCACTGTGTGACTTGTGGCCGGTGCGTGGTGGCTGCCCGGTTTGGCTCCGTATTGTGTCTGGCCTCAGCCTCCATGCGCCTTTCCTGGGCTTTCCCTTCGGCTGCGAAGGGCTGCGGGATGTGGCAGAGCGAGCGCTTAGATCCTGCGGAAGCTCCTGCTGGGTAACAGATTGATAACAAGTGATCCCACTTAATAACTTGTGTGTGGGAAGTAGCTGTCTGCTGTTTCTGTGAAGAAATTTTTGATGCAGGTTGATGGAGATGAAAAATAAAATCTTCGCTATATACAGAATGGCCAGATTGTGAGTTGGCAGGGCTGGGGGAGCTACCTGCCCTGGTAGCTTCCCAGGGGTTGGATGGGAGGAGATGGTGAAGATGAGTAGTTAGGCTCTGTAACAGTCTTCCTTTTCTCGCTGTGATTGTCAAATACTTAGCACTGTGCTGTGAAAAATCACATTTTTGTGTGTGTATATACGCATATTGGAATAATACTGTTTAATAATGGGAAACAACATGTCTGATGTGAGAATTACTTCATTTGTATCAGTTTGAGGGCTCTTTAGAGTGCAGAGAGTGAAGGGATGTTAGATAAGTCTCCTGGAAGCAAAATGTTCCTGCAAAAGAAGAGCATTTACTTTTTCCATATGCAAGATATCTTGAAGAAGAAGAACTAGTGGATTTCATTTTTCCTCAGGGAGGTTTAGGTGTGACATTAGGAGATGCACTGTGGAGATATTAATACCCCTTGGTAGGTTGAGGGGAAGATTGTGAACGTAACACTTAAGGTTACCTCCACCAGACACTTACTAGAAACAGCACAGATACATTTAGCTCTACTGAACTTGGAGGAGATATTAAATAACTTTTAATTCTGTCTCTGTGATTTTTATCATCTGATTTATCCTATTTATTTGGAATTTGATAAAGACTTCTAAATGACCCAAATATTCTTTTCAGCATCTGGAATATGATTGAGTGATAACCTTTCCTCTCCACGTTATTTCTTCCTCCCCTTCCATATGTGGAACTCTTCATGTGGCAATTTATGTGAAGGTAGTTTGATTACACTGAAAATATTTGTGGTGATGAAATGAAAAAAAGATATATGCTGTATGGAAGTTTATCAAACATTGTAGGTTCAATTTTTTAGACTAGTATTAAGAAGAAATATTCTTTGCTCTTTATTTCTTCTTTCATTTTTACTCAATTTTTGTATAATACTGCTCACTTTTGTGACAGAAGATAGTTGACGTAGGGAGCAAAATGACCCAATGTCTTTAGGATAGGTTACATGGTAAGCTAATGAGTCATGGGGACTGAGCAAGGGGGTTATTTTAGTGGAGGAAAAATAGGGCAACTCTTCCCCCCACACCTTTTAAAAGTTAGATTTTGTTTTTGTTTTCTTGTTAATTTGCTTGCAAAAGTTAAAGCTAAATATTTTTCCTGTGAAATCTATTTTTCTTCATCATCTTAAAAGTGAATTTTCATTAAGTATATGCAGACTGATTAAGTGTTCATTAGATACAGGTAACTTTCATTAATCCACATTTTTCTTTCAGAACCAATTATTTTAATAAGGCAAATTTTTAATTTTGTGTTGTGATTTTTTTTCAGATTCAAAGAAATGTTAAACATGATTGAAATAGAATTAGGCTTATATTTCCAAATCATGTATGTATATAGTGCATCATGTATGTATATAGGTCCTTACTTATTTCAGACGTGTCCTTTCTTAAAAATTCTCATCCACAAATGTGATCTTTGTGCTACTGTTCTTTAGCTGCAGCAGATCTCTCTAAATCTGTGACCACGGAATTTGTGGCACTAATGGGTCTAAATTCTCTTGCTCCTGCCCGTCGTACTCCTGTGATGAGAGAGGTCACTATTTTGGTGGTACATGGTCGTGTTTTGCGGGCATGAGTAGGCAGCTCTGCTAGGGCAAGTAGAGTCATAGAACCAGGAGCAGGTCTGGGATTGACTTTGTTTATCTAGACCTAGCCCCCATACTTAAGAGATCTACAGATATCTTATACAGAGACTGTGTGTTTTGCCGGATTAGTTTTCAGGTAGGATGCTAGACTTGCTGTTAAAAAAAGTTACCAACCAAATAATGCAAAGAGTAGTGATAAATTTTTATATTCAGGCGCTGAAGGACACACAGACACAACACACAGACCCCTACCCTCGTAACTCTTCTCATTTTAAATATTATGGAATTCTGTGTCTCTGTTTTTCTGTTTTAAGTCTTTCTACCACATGTGAATATTTCAGTTTGGTTAGGAGCTAATTAAATGATTTGTTTATTGTCAACCTGGATAAAAATAGTAGCAGTTGTTGCTTTCAGCAGCACATTTTGTATAAACCATTATTAGGAAAGTTGCTGCTAAACATTGAGCCTTCATCTCAGGCGGTGTTGTTTGTTTGTTTTCATTTCCTAGTAAGGTCTGGCAGGTATTTGACTCAGATAAGGCCCATTCACATTTTTCAAAATTACAGGAAATCATCACAGGAATAAATCAATAAAGCTTCCACTCTCATGAAGGCTCATCAAAACCCAGAAACGTTTTATCAGGGACTGACTGAAACAGCCAAGAATTAGTAGTTTTCCTTTGAAAACACTTGCCCTCCCGATCCCTAAAAAAGATACAATAAGATGCTTGCAGACTCAAATTTTCACTAAATGTGTTTCCTAATATCAAGTGTATTTCGTCTATAAATCTATTTGAAGTCTTTAAGGATTAACAAAAAAAAAAAGAAAAATATTTTAGTTATATAGGAATAAAATTAATTCTGGTATGAGGAATGTGATAGATCTGGCGTTTCTGAGTACTCCATCAGTCTTTTAATTAAAAAAGCATTAAATACTCCAAAGTGCAATTTGTATTTTTCTTCCCAGAATATTTTTTCTCCAGTAAGGACTTCTGTAAATATATAAGGTGTTTCTTTTTTGTCTCTGTATAGCAGAAAGGTGTATAGCTCACTGAACATCTATAAAACACTATTGCTGTTGGCTCAGTGAAGAGGGAAAATATTCAGAAGAGCCTTGGAAGAAAATAATGGAAATGGTCCACAGTTTCAAGCCCAGGGAACTGCGAAGTATTTCTGAACTGCTAGAAACAGGAAAATGGCTTTGTTTATAGAAATATATCTTAACTGGAAGCTAGAGTGGATGCAAAACTTAAGTATCTAGACAGTGTTGTGTAGCTTTGATCATCATTATGGTTTGTTTTGCGTTTCCTTCTTAGTGTTCCATCGGACAGACTGCCTTTGAATAGACTTTGTTGTCATCATGTCATTCACACGTACAGACTCTGGAATTGCAGTTTTTCCACTATATCTGAAACCTTATGCAATGCTGTATATTCTTTAATTTCTTGAAGCATTTTGCTTTTTCTTCTGTTTTGTATACAACATTCCTTACTAGGAATTTCTTTTTTTTCCCACCTCCTATTCCTAGTATTTCTCCCATTCAAAATACAACATTAGTATAATAGTTACTTTACCACTATTTTCTTCTCACTGCTTAGTGTTTCTTTCCTCCAGCTTGTCTTCTAAACATAGAGCAGACCTGGCCTTGCTTGCACTGCTGCTGTTCCCTGTACTTCCTGCTTTGAGACCTTTCCTCAATTTGGTTCTCCGACCTGTAGATTGAGTTGATAAAAGTAAGATATACCAACTGTGCCACTTTATACTATGCTCTCCGTCCTGCCAACTCTGATAGCTCTATGTCACTGCTGAATCATTTTTCCAGTCTTTATGCTTTTGGCTGCAACAAACTCTAGGATGACTCTATTAATTTAGACGGAAATCTTTCTCTAATATATTTATTTAATGTTATGAAAAATGAAAAGTGCCAAAACTGGTTATGGACCCAGTGCATATCCTGAAAAGTGTGCAGTTAGAAGGTACGTTTGGAAAAAGGTGATTCCTTTTCCCACAGGCTAGAGCTTCTGTGCAGGTTAGATTAGTATCAAACTTGCCAGGTTACCTGTTGCAAGCAGCTGACACAGGTTTCATGGACCTCATAGCACCACAGCCAGAATCTTCATCTCCACTTGCAGCTCACGGGCTGCGTAGCTCGCCGTGATACCTCAAGCTGCAGATGCCTTGAACCAAATGCCCTCTTTTATGCAGGAAAGTATAGGTAGCTGAACCACAAAAGTGCACTGTGTCTAAGATGTCTGTGCGGGGAACCTTGCCAGTGTGTGTAGTAGGGAGTTTAAATGGTTGTAAAACTGCCAACACGAGGTGTAAGGTGGGATAAGAGAATGATTTGTACCTAGCGTGTGAGATTAATACCGTGCACTTGCATAGCACCTTTCATTTGAGAATCTTGGCACACTTTATGATCAGTTAATTGCCTCATAACCTCTCTGTGAGGTAAACTGTATCACTAGTTTACAGTGAAAGAAACTGATGCATGGAAGAATTTCAGCAACTTCTTTGGGATGCCTGGGTAGTTATGGGAGGAACATGTGAATTTCCCTCTGTCACTAATTTTGAAATCTCTAATATCTTAAAATCTCTAATATCGCAGGATTTAATTTCCCTGCACAAAAGGCAATAACTTAATGTCATTCTTCCTTATTCATCCTACTGTTCAGTGCTGAGAAGGATTTTTTTCTCCGTGTGGTCCTTGAAGCTGGAGTCTCACAGGTGGCACCTGTAGGAATGGCTGGGAAGGGACCTGAGCGCTCCGTTAACCACAAAGTCCAAGCATGGCAACTTGTCAGACTTTTGGAGATACTAAAAGACAGAGTTTTATGGGAGGTTTTACATGTTGTTTGCCGTTCTTCCCATTCTCTTCAACACACAAGTGTTGCTTTGCTGCTTAGAGAAGTTAGGAGGTAGTAATGCTGTAGTGCCTGCCGTACCATACTTGATCACTAAGTCTGTGCCTTGCTAAGTTTGTGCTAACTAGTTATGCTCATGTTAGGTTATGTTTTTGGTCTCTATTATATCTTCTATAAAATTGCTATGTTGGAATACGAACATATCTTTTTCATGATGTAAAAGAAAACTTTTACCATTGGTTTATTCCTAATTGGACTTACTTCACTTTAGGAATAAAACAGTCAAAACTGCCTTTTAATTGCTTTAACTATCTTTGTTTAAAATTCCTTCTTGTCTACAGAGGTTGTAAAGCCAACTCTAAGTGCAAGTTAATATGTGCCAAAAAAGGGATATATTGCATATTCAACCGAAGAGGTACTGGAATATGAAAATTAAATTTATCTTTTAGGAAAACAGTGCTGCAGACTGTATCCTTTGTAGTATATATAAAATGCTATCTTTAGAATTGTGACTGACAGTAGAAATTCGTAAGATAGAAAAGTGCTTCAAAAATGTTTGGAATCGTGGCAACTTATATTTAGTTTGAACTACATGTTCTAGATAAAAGTGGTCTCTGAACTCTTTCCCCCCTCTCCCTCCCTAATTCATGAAATACAAGTTCTTTATTATGTGTACCAGCCCTTGTCAGTAGTGACTTTCTTCTGTTTTTAAGGAACTGGAGGATGAGAGGTGATGAAAGAAAGCTGGTATGAGCCTTGTGCTTGAACAATAAGCAAAACACATTTTTGACCTTTGGCTTTGGAGAAGGAAAAGAAAAAAGTAAATGGGGCTTTCTTTTAAGATACTGTGGACTTGACAAGACTGATAATTGGTTTTAATCTTTCGTTTCTGCTGCTCTTGCATCACTAGAGAAAGTTTTCTACTTCTTAATGGGCAATAACAGAGCTCATACCACAAAGCAAAATCATGAGGTCAAATACTCAAGATAGACAAAGCTTTTGTTACTTACATATGCTTTTGTATAAGTACTGTTTGAGCCTACTGTTTGATAGTGCTGCTTCTCTATTCTGTATAACATGTTGCAAACAGGCAGAGTTTCCCTCTTAAAATAAGAACAGCAAGCGCCTATTTTTATTTTGATTAAATGTTCTTATGTTTTATTAAATGTTCTTATTATGATTAAAATCATAATTTTCTTTTTAAAAGTTCTCTAAGTTTCTTTTAAGAGAAATTAAAAGAAGGAAAATTGATAAATTTTGTCTTTATAAATGGAGAGAATTTTAGAAACTTTAGCTCAATAATGACTATTTTGGGAAAGGTAATATGTCATTTCCAGAGGAAACACACTGATTTTAAGTTCAGAAATAATAATGAGTGGTTTTAAGCTAAATGCAGGGCTGATGCTCTTTTTAAAATGATGCTTGTACACTTGTAACATACTGCCCTACCAGCCAGGTGATCCTAGCTGATGGTCCTTCTCTAGTAGGCTAGTAAGAGTTTGCTTAGGTGTGTTGTGGTTTCATGGGTCTATACTGGTAAGGATTCACATTTGTATGAGGTAAAACTGGGGGAAAAAGAATCCCTTCTCTTATAAGCATTCCTACAAACCTTTTGACCACAGCTGTTTTCTTGTAGCATTTAATAATACTTGTTCTGCAATCAGTAGGTAAGTAAAGAGCAGGTATTATTAGAATATCTGTTGCTGTAGCCTGAGTAAGGCTGTGATTTTGTCCATTCCAAGAAAAACAAGTATTTTTATTTTTCGTTCTTTTTTCTCCGTTGTGCACAATATTTGGTGGGAAGGGGATTTTATTCATTAATACACCTCCTCTGCTTGGGGTTTGTCTCCCAGTTGACTTGCATGCATTTTTCATTGCAAAAATGGTACTCACGCATTGCCCATTTTCAGTGCTCAGTTAATTTGTCACACAGAAGATAACTGACTCTGCTGGCCGTAAAATTTGTTTTATTGCCAATACATTTAAACACTTCTGATTAACTTTTATTGGGGTCATTTTATTAAATCCGATGCCTGAGAGTATCATGCTGAGTTAAAGATTGCTACTTCAGATGCTACAAATCTATTAATTTCTTATCTGGGAGCGCGGTGGCTCTTTGTTCCTGGCCTGGACATCGGGTTCATTTGGAACTTGGCAAAAGAACATGTTGTTTCCTTCTTTTAAGTGGGTATCATGTTAGATTGTAAGGCCTGGATTTATAACTCCCACGTGCTTCTCTACATGTTTTAAAAATAATTGCATAAACCTGAAAACTGCGAAAGCAGTTTCTTAATAACTGAGCTCATGTGAAGGACAGATTTATTTGCTCTGCCGTTCTGGGTGGAGGGAATACAATATAACAATTTCCTCAAACCTTTTGGTAGGTAGCCTTGCTGTTCTTACAGAAAATAGTACAGCTGACCCATTTGAAACAAATATTTGCTGTTTCCCCTCACAGTGGGCTGGAAATGAATTTTCAGTGTTTAATGATTCAGCCCTGGAGGAGTTGTATATATTTTACTGAATTGGCTACTTTCAGTGCAAGTTAATTAGGTTTTCCTCCCAAGAAGAGTAAGATGGTGGTAGGCTTACTGTGGCTTGAGATTAATGTGAAGATTAAATTGTATTAATTTATATTTCGAATATATTTTAGTTCATTAAGAAGCATCACTGTTAAAAGTAGACATTCATATTTATATTGATGATGATTAACTTCTATGAATGCAAGAAAGTTGTGTTTTGGGTAGTGTGGTAATTATTTTATACCAGAGCAGCCAAATAGTATTATTGTGAGTCTGTCCTGCTGTATAATAGGGATGTACCCAGCAATTGTGTACTGGTCTTGGACAGACCTTCTAAGGTTTTAATTAGGTACCGTTTGCCTATAGTTGATCTCAGAGGAAAGAGTATCTCAGGAGGCTTTTGGAGAAACTTTTAGAAGTATTAGCCCAGGTACCTGGCAATAAATAGAAAGACATAGTGAAATGCTTAAGATAATGTTTAAGATAAATGCGGAACATGATAGTTCGCAGCTTTTATATTTACTCAATGAGAATTACATAGAGTATGCTCAGAAATTAAACAGGCAAAGGAGGGACAGTGGAAAGAAACATGGGAATTTAATTGGTAAGAGGGATCTGAACAATAAGATGTGAGAAGAAGCGAATTAAATGTGAAGGAATAATGCATTTACTGTGGTGTGAGTTGTAATATGGGCTTACTGGGGGGGAAATGATGATGGGAAGCAGAGGCTTTAAGGCAAAGAATTGATCTTTCTCTTTGAGCATGGTCTCTGTTTCCATAAGGATAAAGGCTAAGATAGAGAAATTTATTTCTCAGCTTGCAAAATTGAAGAATCTAATTCAATATGTCAAATATCTCAAATATGTTTTTATGAACTATGTATTAAATAGATATTTTACCTCCAATGGAGACCCTGTGGACCTGCAAGTTCTTGACACTGAGGAAAGAGTGCAGTTCTTTAAAATGTGTCTCCTACTGCTAACCTACATAGAGAACTTTCACTTCAGAGCTTGATAGGTGTTAATCCATACCCAAAAACACAGGTATAATTATTTCATGTAAGCTTTTCTATGGCTTCTAATAACAGAGCTGCTGAATATCTGACAGCAGTGCTTGCATTTTGTCTGAAATTGTTAATAATCTGTGCTTGGGATGAGAAGAGGATAGTGATCTTTTGACTTGCCTCATCTAATCTGATTTTCAGTTCTTCTGTTATGTAAACACAAAAAATCATAACATTGGCATCTGTTCTAGAACATTTGGGATTTATTTTAAAACCATTTTCAGTTTGTATCTTCCATTTTAAAACCTGACTTTTTTATGCTTTCATTGCCTAATCCAGTCCCTTCATAGTCCAATCCCTTGCTATGAATTTATTTTAATATCCCATATTTCTAAAATGAAAGTAATACTATGATTTTTTCGTCTTGGGTATTCAGTATATTGGGTGTATAGCTGACCCCAGCCTCTCCTCAGTTCCCTGGTCTTTCAGGGGAATGTGCCATGTATGCTTTTAAAGATTATTAAAAATACATGATCATGATGTGCTCCATCTCAGCACATTATATTTCATAATAAACCCTTCTAGTGTAGACATCAAAAAACTTACTGGACTGGTTAGATGATACTGAGGGTGATCTGTTCACGTACCAAGGACGTTTCCCTGTACTCGACAAAACCACACTATTATCTTAAGCAAGAGAGCTGTTTATACACAATACTGTCACTTCAGGCTACATATGAATTTAATGCCTAGATGAATCTGCCTGAGGTGCCATCAGATGGTGATATGTGCTTTTGGCATTGAATGTTGAATAGTGGTCTGATCTTTCAGGACAGACTTGAGCTTGAATGGGTAGTTTGTCTGAAAAGTGAATATGTGAATAGTGTCCCCCAACACAAACACACTTTCTGGAGTTTTGTCCAGGATGTTTAACTGCGACATTGTTAAATCAGCTAGAGAAAGAGATTTGAACTGATCCAAAAGAGTCTCAATAATTGATTTTGTATGTGTATGTTTTATAAGAATATTTAATTTGATATGAAAGCTATATATATGTGTGTGTGTGTGTGTGTCCCCTGTGCTTTAGCGGATATTTTTGTTAAAATACTAAACACAATAGTTGCATCAAGTGTTCTGGTAAGATGGAAAAGATTCAATGTGTAGGTGATTTTTTTTTATATTTAATTGTTATATATAGATTTTTTTTTTAAATAGCCTACTCTGTTTCCTCATCAATGATACTAGCATCCAGTGTAACAAGCTCTGCTCAAACACGAGATTATTTCTTCCAAAAGCAAGTTGTCATTGGAGATACTGTCAAAGAACATTCACAAACGAAGAGCGTCAAAGCCAAGGAGACAGATAAGAGAGCAAATGGGCAGATTTTAAATGTTCAGGAGGTAGGATGGGACTGCTAAGGTAGGCGGAGGTGTTGAAGGATTGGATGAGCGACAGGGTGATCGAGTGGGAGAGGAGAGGAGGACTGTTCTGCAGAGAAAGGCAGATTTAAAGAAGAGTAGGATATACTTGCTATTTCTTATTTGTAGTTCTGTTTAGAGAGGGAATTGAGAGGTTTGGAGAAAAAAGGAAAAGATGATGTGCCTTGTTTTGATGAAGTGTAGGCTGGAGAAGTACTGTTCGTTCAACAGGAAGATGCTTGAAGGTGCCATTGCTCTAGAAACAGGTAGAGGTGGGAAAATTCATGCTGGTTTGATCTAATCTGAAACTCTCAAACTCCATCTGGGAACTTGATCCTGCACTTACTGCAGAATTGCACAGCTCCAGCCCTCTTAATTGTTTAGCTATTTTACCAGTCTCCTAAGAACAGAAATTTGCAGTAACACATGAAATGTAATTCAATGTTCAGTCTGATTTGCAGCCTTTGAGTCTTCTTGTCTGTTTAGGACTCTACAGAGGAGGAGAAATTTCCTTTGATGGTGCCTGTGTTGGCTTGTTTCACGCAGTTCTTAATTGATTGTAGGGTGAAATACGATGCGTATCGTTATTTTTCTCTTTTTTGATCCTGCCTGAGCTACTGATAGCACCACTAAACTGGAAAATAAAAGGTTTTGAACTCACTTGGAGGTTGGGAGGATAATGCAGAGTGACTTTAGGCAAAATATGTCCACATTTTGAAGTCCTATAATTTTACTACTAAAATTTCTTACTTATGAAAGTAGTATCCATAACTATTGATGCAATTTAAAGGAGTCCCCATGTCACACATAGGTCCTGTTAGGGTACACATTCCCAGAAGAACAGACCGTTTGATTACACTGCCATTTTTGAAGCAAATGAGCATGTTACCAGGAGACCTTTGCAGGTAAAGTTAAATTTAAATACGCACTTACAGCCGTCTCTGGGCTGCTCTGTAACTCAAGCATCTGTCAGTCAGAGATCGCTCCCTGGCAAAACAAATCTTAGGTAACAGGCATTTATGCTGCGGCATAGAAGCCGTCGTGTATTGATTACATTGGATGTTTTCAAGAATGGGAAATTAACTATAACATGTAATTTATCCCTTCTTTGTTATTTTAGTAGTACAGGTATCTTGAGTGATGTATAACCAAAAAAAAAAAGTAGTATTTCAGTGAGGATCCCATTTATTCTAGGAGGCCTGGCTTGTTGTTGCAGGTGAACTTTCCTCACACGTGTGATCTCGTGCAGCAGGCGAGGTGCCCGTTCCTGCCTCCTGCCCTGCCTAGGATCCAGTGATCAGCGGCTGCGTGAGCGCAGAGCCGGGCACACGGTTTTGCTGATCCGCAGGAAAACAAATCCAACCTTTTGATGCGGCTCCTGTAGCTGGAGGACGAGGTGGGATGAGCAGGAACTACCCCTTGCAGCAGCTGCTTGGGGTGTGTTGAGTGCAACCTGAAACAACATCCTTTCTGTTCTTGGTTTATTTACAGCTTGTCCGTTAATTTTTAATGAGAGCTTATTTTTATCAAAAACGGAATGAGAGCTGTAAATATTATTGAATTGGCTTGTTTCTTCCTTAGCTAAATATCTTTATAATACGTTTGCTGCAAGAAATCAGCAGTGAACTTGAGCAAGGTATTATCTACATCACAGTCATGGACTTATTTATGAAAGCACACAGAAAGCCTGAGCAACTGTTGTGTTTTTCATTAAGAGAAGTAAAATTTGTGCTCACTGTGAGAGTGTAGTTGAGTATTTGTTTGTAAATAATGTTGCTTGATATTCCTACAAAGTGCCATCCATGGGCAAGGCAGCATAAGCAGATACCGGTTCATAGACCCTAGCGTGCAAGTCTCACCGAGAGTGCAACAGTTATTTGGAACAGAAGTTGAATCTTGCTTGCTTGCATTAAAAAATTCAAACCCAACAACAACAACAACAAAAAAAAAACCCCGAAACCTCACATAACTTGCTTTCGGATTGTGGCCAAGGTGATGGCTCTCCACTCTCTTGGAGCGCCTCAGCGCATCCCTGCAGGGGTCTGGGAGCAGGGCAGGAGCACGCTATCACCACCAGATAATTTGGTGTTCTCAGTTTTGCAATTCCATTTGTACATGACACATTCTTGTCTCAAGTAAGAGGTCTCTTGGCTTTTGTATCATGACTCTCTTGGCTTATCCACAAATCTTCCACGGCCAGTTCTTAAACTCTGTTTTCCCAGGTTGGTCACACAACATTTATCCGTGCCTCGTTTTTGTCACCCGTCCTACGTGAAGAACACGCAGAACTTTCCGCCTGCAGGAAGGCGCTCAGGCAGCCTGGAGAGGACGGGCGCCCGGCACCGAGGTCTCTGCAACGCGTTTCGTGTCCATGTGTGGTCCGCTTGGTGGAAAAGTTTCAGTGTCCCTGTGATGGCATTAAACATTTTAATTTCAATTATACTAGGAAGCTTTTATCCAGGAAAAAGAAGTTTGGGTCTGGATATCATTTCTTGAGTTTCTACGTTTGACTCACCAAATGCCCACCAGAGAACCATTCTCCTCATTTTTGTCCCAGGTTTGTTAGGATTGCTTAGTGTCCGTGCTCTGTTTCCACTGTCAGTAACGTTCCTACCATTTATAACACTGTGTAAAATCCAGTCTCTCTTTCATCAGTACTAATGGAAGTGAATGATAGTATGAGGTGATGGAAACATTTTATTTCCTAAACACTTCTCAGTTTGCCGTTGATTTCGGTTACTCTGGAGGACTGATCTTTCGCAGCTGTTGCAAAATGTAAGTGTTTTTTTTCCCTGCTGTGCAGATATCTGCCTTTTTCTAAACTTTCTGTGGCACAAAAGGGTCTTTTTAAAATGTCACAAATACAAAGCAATTTATGTTGGCATTAAATGTAAACATTTTGCTGTGATTGTTTATGGAAGAAATTGAAAGTTTAGGAGTGAATGGGTAAAAAAGATAAATACTGAGCAAACTTCTTATAGAAACAGGAATGTGAGTTTCACATGGTTTATTGCATGGGAAATATCTTATATTCAGCTTTATCAGTTAGTGTTTCGAGTACTTGTGACTTCAGTTTTCTGTGATTACAGTAACGATGCCTTTTATCGTCTCATTTTGTGTCTTACAAATAAGTTTGTCAGATGTGAATGGGTGAATTAATTGTTGAAAGTTTGCTTCCAGGGTAAGACTTTCAGAAACTACCCATATATGCCTATGTAGAGGTCTGCATGTGAGTAAAGCCCGCTTAACCTCCTCTGTAATATAAAATAGTAGGATAGATTTTCAACAAGATAACTTCACTTTTAGGAATTATATTCCACTAAGGGCTAGCACTGGACATGAATGCATACATGTGGAAGTACAATGTTGATTCAGATGGAAGAGGAAATATCAATTTAGATTGAGGAATGTGTTCCTCATAATCCGCCCTGTTCTCAGTTATTCTTGCAGAGCTTTGCATACAGCTTGTAGCTATGGTGCGGGAATGCTAACTTCAGTAGCAGATGTGAGCCTGAAGCTTATTACATGTTTCACCAGATGTTTCATTTATCTTTAAGGCAACCTTCTGGTTTGCTTTTTTGTATCAAACACTATGAGAAATGAAAATTCAGAATGTATTTTTAACATATTATGAGTATTTGGAGATAAAGGAACCCTTTTATAACCTGAAGAGGCATTCTAATCTCTCATTAAATATCTTTTCCTTTTAAACTGTATTTCAGTAGTTCATAATTTCTTGTATTAAGAATTGATTTAATTTTCTTAACACTAAATTATAAAGAAAATATCTAAGATAATCTGTGCAGCTTTTGTTTATGTAAGATCACTGTCTCCCTTTATATGTCTTTATAAGTAATTAGTTCTAAATTTTTACATTTGCTGTGATGATAATCAAGAATTACCATTTTTAAGCATATTCAAAATTCATTTACAACTTTACTGTTCTTATTAAAGGTGTTTTTAGGAATAGCTCTGAATTTGAAGAAGAGGCGCTCTAAAGGAGGGCGATTCAGTCGGTCGTTGTGGGAGGTTTTGATCTGCGGGACGCTTGTGTGGGCCATTTCCCTGGGCCTTGGACAGTGACCATTGCTTCTGGGGGAGACGAGGGGCAGAGATTCAGCTCCTGGGTGCCTTCAGCTGCTTAAAGGCACGTGCTGTCCTTGGCATGAGGGAGTTACAAGGTTATCCTGAAGGGATGCGTGTTGGGAGCTGTTAACAGAACAGTTTGTACTGCCGTGTTGGGGCTGAGGAGTGTCACGGAGCCAAATTCTGGGAAGTTTTACCAGGGAAAATTGGTAAGGGACAGCGAATGAAGTGGCTGTAAAATCCTTTCAGTGATTTCATTCATCAGGCACTTTCTCCGACTTCTGTCTTTGCTTATGTCGCTGTGTTAGATCCCTGTTAAAGAAATAAGCTATTTCTAGACTTACCAAAAAACAGCCTGAATTATTAGTCAGTTTTGCCTCAGAAGTAAATGGGAACAAAGTAAGTGCTTAAAACTAACTCAGTTTTGTAGATCTGAATACTGCGCTTTGAATTTTTAAAGCAAAATGACAGCACAAATGGACAAGCTTTGCAAAATCACACAAGGATTGATTATAAGATTGCTGTTTGAAATGCAGCTTTGAAAGATAACAGTTCTTTACTGCTCTTGTGCTTGCAATGAGAAGTATCAGAGATAAGTCAGTCTAACAATATTTTGGATCAAGAATTTGTGAACTTTTGTGTAACGTGCAGCGCATCTTGATCGAGACTCTCCTGTCTACATAATCTGCCATTTGTGAATCTCTCATTTGTGGCTCTGCAAACGTCTCTCCCCTTTGAGACTTAATTACATAACCTCCTTGTAACAGCTATAATTGCTTACAAGGAAAAGTAATATCAGGAGAATATTTAATGCGTTTATAGCTATCTTTTAAAACAACAGCTGGCAACCACAGCGAGCAGGGTGTGATCAGCAATTGCTCTCCAAAACAGAATTTGGAAGTCTATTTTAAAAGATAGCTAAAAAAAAGGTCATATCAGTAGATCTAGGGTAGAATTTCTGTTCCTTCTTCCAGTTCCAGTGTAATTTGTAGGGAACCAAACCTTGAGGGTGGGTCTCGGTGCCACCTGGATTTGAGGGGACTAAGGAGTAGAGAAGGAGGAGCAGACGAGACTTCGCTTCACTTTAAAAGATCTCAAGTGAATGAACAAGTGCTTAGTTATTTTCTAGTGATTGTAGAGTTCTGTTATCCAGGTACCTACAAAAAAAAAAAATCAATGAAGACTTGTTTTCTGTGTCCACTACATAAGTATCATTTGCTATGGACGTGGCTACAGAAATCTGGATTTGTAAAATCATTGCAGATTCAGCTTTGCACTGTTTGTGATACTTCTGCAGTCGTGTGTTTGCTTAATTCTTCAAACTCGTTTGGAAAATGTTATTCAGACTCTTGCATTAAACAGCGACTGAAATGGTTTATTATGTAGAAAAGATCTTTTTCATTAACCTCTTGACCAGTGCAGTCTAGTCCATGAGTTATGGCTGAGGTTGTGCTAAGGAGGAATCACCAAGGACGCACGGACGCCACAAGCCATATGTCTGTGCAGGCACGTTAATGCTGCCGAGTGGCAGAGCTGTGGTTCATTTTCCTCCTGCAGGGAGGAGGATTTTTGAATGTGTTCTTGCGTTAAAATATGGGGGAAGCGTTTGGAAACACAAATTACAGTTTTTAGATACACCCTTGAGACTTCGAGAACTGGGTAAAGATCTAATTCTTCAGAAGTGGAGAAAATGTGATGAAGTTTGCAGTATTTTCTGCAAACTTTTCAATACAGTGATTGTGGTGGATAAAAATAAGTCGGAAACTTTAATAATAGTTACTTTAGTGAGGCAGATATTGAGTTTATTCTTACCTGAACAAGTTACCTCTGTTCAGGCCATAAAACCTTTCTATTCTAAGCAGCTTTCCGATAGGTGTTTCTATGGTATCTGTAAATTTTATGGAGAAGATGGCTTTCTCTATAGTGATTTGTACAGAAATAGCCTTGAACAGCTTATCTAGATTTTATTCTGACTGAACTATTAATATTCAAGAAAATATATAGTCTTTGCTAGTGATGACTGCAATAGCCTTCTCAATTTTCTTGATTTAAATGCAGATTTAATTGGAAAAGGTCATAGTCAATGTGCAGAGCTTTTTTTTTTTAATTTGTTATATTATAGTTCTTTCTACTGTTTTTCCTTTCAGCAGAAGAAATCTCTAGGTCAGTCTTGTTCAAGTCACCTTTGTGTTGCATTTCACTGTTATTCACTCTTTGGTTTTCTTTCCTTTTTATCCTTTGACAGTTCAGTATGTTAATGTTTGCCTGCCATACTGGACAGTAGTTGCAAAAGTTTATGAAATGAAATATTTTCAATGTGGCTTGCTCATTTTCATTTTTGAAACTATCTTCATTGTGTTTTTGACATATGCTGTTAATGGATAAAATAAATATATTCTGTGACTGTTAACCAAAGATTTTGTACCTACTGTGACCAGTGTTTGCATTTAAAAAAAAAAAAAAAATCCTTTGAGAATTTGAGTGCTCTGCATAATTGCTTTTAATGATTTCAGCAACTAACAAAAGAATAAATGCACAATGAAAATAACTGCTCTTGAAACAGCAGAAGTCTCCTTTGAAATTTCATGCTGATTGTCTCAAAAAGTCTGTTTTACTCAGAACCAGTCTTGGATTACTTAGATCACCATAATTATTTTTTAGCATATTGTGGAGCCTTCATGATTTTTCCCCTCCTTCCCACCCCTCCTTTTTTTTTTTTTTTTTTTTTCCCCATCTCACGCTGTGATATTTTGTGTCTTGGATTAGTCCATGTATATAGGTAGTGGGTTTTTTGGGGGTTTGTTTTTACACAGTATCCTGATTTATTCAGCCATCTTTTTCCAGTCATCGAATCATTGAGTAGATGAAGAAGGAAGGAGTAGTCTCCTGATGTCTCTGGTTGAAGCTGCAGGCTCAAAGCAGAGTGAATTACAGCAGATTGCTCAAGGCTCTTTCCACTTTTGAGCTCATCTCCAAGCTGAAGACTCCACAACCTCTTTGTACCCAAAGCCTGTTCCAGACTCCCTTCACTCTCACAGTCAAAAAAAAAAAAACCCCAAACAAACAAAAAAACCCCAAACCCTGACAACCCTGACACTCTCATATGTTTAAGTTGAATTTCAAGTATTTCAGTGTGTGCCCATTTTCTCTTGTCATGTCGCTGAGCACCATTGAGAAGAGTCTGACTCTTTCTTCTTTGTTCCCCTTTCAAGTATTGATATGCACTGGTAATATTCTCTGCCACCTCAAGCCTCTTCCTCTGCAGGCTGAAGAGTCCCAGCTTCGTCAGCCTTTTTTTATATGAGCTGCAAAGGGGTATTGTTTTAAGTGTATATATGTATATAATTAATACTTTCTTGGCTGTCAGTGAATCACTAGATGATTCACCTTTTCCTCAGATTGGGCTGTTTCACTATGAAGTTGTGGGATGGTAGGAAGCGGTGGTTGGTATCTCAAGAAAAGAAGTGGGGAAAAAAGTGACCTGTCTAGTGCCCATCATCGGGTCCTTCAGCTGAGTAGGTAGTAGGACTCCAGTCTCAGGACTTCAGCTCCTGCGTTTTAGACATTGGACCATGTTTTCTGTATTCATCAGAGAATCTGTAATCGTGCATATGTCCTCAGCTTCCTAACTTCACTTTCCCATGTACAAGCCTACTTTAAGTTTATAACTTCCTCCTTGGCACAGAGTGCTTTCTGCCTGTTTAAACAGGGTGTGAGTTTAGTTCTTGGCTACTTGAAAAGAACAAGCCACACTTAGATATAAAAGTTGCAAGTGTTATGTTGCTGAAATATTAGCTTTGGCTTGCAGGATTCTACCATATGATGTTACAAACCCTTGAAAGGGGAGAAATTCACCCTCGTGCTGTCTTGGTAGCTTGATCTAAAAGCCATGAGCTCTGCTTTCTGAATTTAACACTCTTGAACTGTTGAGGATTTTAGTTTTGTTTAACTAATTAGCTATCTTTTTCATTTTATTATAGTGTATGACCTCAAGTTGTTAAATGCCAAAGACTGCTTATGAAAAGACATGACTGTCTTTCACTTCAAATATCTAACCACTTTTTCATTGTTCATCTTGCTGTGCTATGGAAAAAACTTATTTGAAACTTGTTGGCATAGCCTACAATGTTCAGAATTCATTGTTTCTTTGAGTACTTACTACAGATTTTGTTGTAATATTAGCCTGGCCTTTAAACCGCCACTAAGGAACACCACCAAAGCTGACATCCATCATATGCATTGCAGCATGTGCTGCAATGTGCAGCATTGCTACAGCTTCTAAATGCAACAGAACTTGACAGTTAGGAATTTCAGACCAAGGCAACTAAATTTTTTGTAAATCTCCGTTTAACTGTGTGTTAATTATCGAGGCAGTCGTGTGAAATCCTAAGCTTGATTTGGGTAGAGATGAACCTTGTAATATTGCAAATGAAAATACCCTGTTAGGTGTTGATGCCTTATTTGTTACTTGGAAATTGGCGTTTCATTACTTACTGTTGAATTTGAGCTTAGGAGTGGTAGACACATTTTTACAGTTTGTTTCAAGGCATAAGGTGTTTATAGAATTACTTGTTTTACAACACCCTTTTCCAAGTTAATAAAAATATGCCCGTGAGTGTTAACATTTGGTATGGTATCCAGCTTGATTTTTAGTTAAATAAATGTTTAAATATAGCTTTACTTCTACTAGTATATGCTACATATTGTTAGTGTGTGCATATATATGAGTGTGTGTGTGTAGACACATGTATACATTTATGCAAGTGCTTTAAGATGAAAACAAGGTAGAAGTAAGATAAGAAGAAATCTAATCTCCTTGGAGATAAAATGTGACTTATAATGGTTAACTGTGTTCATATCATCCTAGACAAAGTTGGAAGTCTGATATAAAAATAGATTTGGGTTTTGGAGAATGTTAATACATCGACGCAGTTGGGCTGGATCTCTCTTGGCCAGTTGAAATGTCAGTTAGTTATACCACGTTTTCCTGTCTTCACATCTATGCAGAAAGCCTCTGAAGACTAAACAACGCTTGTTTAAATATTTGGATAGATTTTTGTGGGGTGTTTTTTTCTTCTTCTTCTTCTTCTCCAGGTTAGTTTGTGGCCATTGTGGGAGGCCTACTCCCTGCTCGCTTTCTTGGCACCTTTTTTGCAGGTTGCTGACACTGTTAAAACATCTTGGTGGAGTTGTTTAGAAATCTGACACACCTGAGAATTTATACTTTGAAAATGCGAAGTACCTTAATGCTAAGAGTTACAACTAATTTTTATGCATGCTGCTTAGTAGCTGTCAGGGCAGCAGTAATGCAAGGGAACTGCAGTGTTGCAGCTGTGATGTTCTCCTTGGGCATCTCTGAGCTGGAAATGGCATAAAAGCAAGGTTTCACCGAATGAATCACAAAATGCTTCTTCAGTTGGTTAATTCCAAAGTTCTTAAGACATTTTAGTCTTTTAACATCTATGGGGGTGAGAAGTGCTAAAAAATTGGATTCTGTCAGATCAAAGCGACAATTTTCTGGCTGGAATTTCTCCTTTCTCCTCACTGCAGACTCTTGCTGCTTCTGTGGTCGCTAAATGGCTCCCGTTCTGCATCTCTAGTTCACTGCTAATGTTTTCACCCAACATGTCAACATTTACATTACATTATTTACCTTCAGGAATCATGGAAAGAGGACTGCTTTCCACATGCCAGAAAGCCCTTTATGTATCCAGATATCTATTTCCCCCCCGCCTCCCACCACCAAGAATAATCAGTATTTTCATTCAGGCTCTCTAGTACATCTTAATTGGGGTCTTTCACTCTTTTCACTACTTTTCCAGTACTGGAATGGTAGAAGTCAATATTTCTTCTCCTGTTCTAAAGACTAGCTCTGGGGTAATAGATGGCATAGTTGGCTTTGTTTTTCTTGTGTAGCAGTTGATTCTTTAGCTCTAGAACTAAGCCAGCAGGGAAGAGAGATCTCTCAAATCTCCCTGGGCACAAGCCAAAGGGCATTGTGGCTCCGGTAACAGGGATCACAAGTAACACGACTTGATTCATTTTATCTGAAAGGAAGTGCTTGGCAAGGTGAGTGACTGACCCTGTATCTCATGGTAGTGAGATGTTTTCTCATCCTGTCAGATCTATCTGACAGAAATTTGGCTTTAAACTTACTCCTGGATTGTGTGAATGATAGTTACGTTGCTTTGCAGCTTGAGGACTTGGTTGATAAGAGATAGGGAGTGTGCAGAGACAAGAGCCGAGTTGAGACCCAAAGCTAGGAACTCCTGGTGGGTACTTCTCTATGGTTCTAAGGTAGCTTAATGGGGTGTCTACCCATTTCTCTGTGTTGTGGACAGTTCAGTGGTCTCCTTTTCTGTTAGAATGCTTTGTGCAAAGGTGTCAGGAGTTCTTTTAAAAGCATTGCAAAGCATCCCAAAACAGCCTTGCGACACTATGTCAACCTCAGTCTTGTACAACAGCGCTAGTTACTGCTTTAAACGAGGGGTGCAAGTTAACACACTCTGGAAATGAATTAGTACAGTATTTTAGTGCAGTTTAATTGGTGAGTAACAGCACCTGGACTATGTAAAACTAGTAGATTTGTAAAGGTGAATTTGGGAGGGGGGCATTGAGGGAGCTCCCTCCTTTCTGTCCTGAAGGAGCAGTGCCCCTTGGCTGCTTGTAGCCCGCCTGGCACGCAGCGAGGGCCAGCGCCGCCGCAGCAGCAGCTCCCTGGGAAGGGGCTGCGAGCCCCGGGCTGCAGGCAGGCGTCTCTTTCTCCAAGCACTCTTAACACATTTGAAAGCTAGCTACTTGCGTGACTTTGATTCAAAAGACATGTGCTTCAGGGAGCAGCGACCATGCTCTTGTTCTCTCTTGCCAAAAATGAAGGGGTTTTTTTGACTGACTTCCATGTGCTTAATGGGGTTATATCCCTATGCTGGTGGAGGTCACTGAAAACAGATAGGCTGGGTAACTTTCACCTGAAGAAACAGCCTATAGCCATGGTTTGTCTTTTAATGAATCTAAACTTGCTGCAAAGACAATTCCAGAGAAGTGTTGAGTGGGAGGGAGAGTGAGAGACCTCAGTGTTTGAATTCGTAGCTTGAGAACGAGCCAGCGTGAGAGACTGTCCAAAGCAGACCTGTGGATAGTTGGTACCAAGCTTGCAGAGAACAGTTTGCTTCGTTGTATGTGGTAAGGCTGATGTTTCACCTTCATGGAAGCCACTGAAGATGTGTGTTTTGTGTCCTCCTGCTGCCCCTTGGCCTTTTTTGAAAAGCTTATTTTTAAAGGCGATGCTCCCTCAAATATGAGGCTGTGAAGTTATGTAGCAAATAGTAACCTCATATTAGTTTAGTCCTTGACTATGCTGGTCTATCTTCATGTCTTTATTTTGCATTTTAGTGACTGGAATCACGTGAGTTAGACACAAATTGGCTTAGTAAATGCTTGAAGGGGCTGAAGTTGATAGGAGTCTCTTCTGAAGATAAAAGATCCCTGATGCATCCTTGAATTTTCACTAGGTACTTGATTTTTCATTAGAAAATGAGATATCCTCTTTTTAGTCTTTTACAAGGAAAGCAAATATTAGGTTGCCCTGCTAACACTTATAGTTTACTGCTGTCAGGAAAATACAGTGCTGATTGAAAGAATTTTTATTGATGGAGATTTTAATCTTCTATCAAATCCATCTTCCGTCAACATAAAAATAGTAGTGCAGTAAACCCAGTGGGTGTTTAGATATGGAAAGCGTTAACCTGCCTTATGGGAGGAGATGGGGTGCATTGCATTTGTCTGCTTGATGATTGCTTTTTAAAGAACATTGTCAGTGAAATGGCAAAGCTTTGATGTGTGGTGTCAAATTTAATTTCAAAGAGTTGAAGTGGGTTCCTAGATTCAGAAGAAAAAGGTTTTTAAAAGACGTAATAGTTTTAATATTTCTGGACGTTAGTATTATAGCACATGTATCCCTTGGAATACTGTTCCGTGCTTTTAAAAGTGACCCTGAAGGGGCTGTATTGCTGGTCCTGCCCATCTCTTCTGGACTTTTCCTGAGGCATAGGTGTGCCTGTTTGAAAAGAGTTCAAGCTTCCTTTGCCTTGAGTCTTGTTGAGAATCATGTAATCTCTGAGACTTACTTAGGTTTTCCAAGCCTTACCTGAACAATGATATTGATAAAATATTGGTAAAATCACATGATACTTTGAGTGGTGTGCTCCTATTCTCATTCCACGGGTATGTGCTTCAACCGGAGCCCCAAGTCGAGCAGTTGGCAGCGCTGGGTGAGCACCAGCTTGTTTGCAGGAAGCGATGTGCTCCTGTCTGCTCCTTCCCCTTTTCTCATCGCACAGATCCCCATTTTGACAGCCCCTTTCCTGCAGAATTCACCCTCATCTTCTTTTGTTCCCCTGTCCTCTCCAGGACGTGTGGCAGCTGTAGGTCCTTATGCTGATTCGGGTCCTGGAGAGCAAAGAGGAGACGCTGGGCAGGAGTGTCTGGTGGTGGGGTCCCTTACGGCAGCATCGACATGTGGGTTCCTGCCAGGCCCCTCGCCCATCGCTCTGGGGAGGCAGTGCGTGCTGGTTAACGCAGCTCTGCGGAGAGGTGCTTACGTGCTGGCTAAGCGCCTTCAGAGTGAAGCACTCCAAACATGCTGGTTTTATTTTTTGTTCCTTTCCTGGTACTTCTCAGTGTTCACTCACTGATTGTGAGACCTCCTTAAGGCTCTTACTCTGTAGAGCAGTCCTTTCAACTTGACTAAGGGCAGGTGGGGTGAGCAAGAAAAACAAATGAGCTTGCAGAGCACACACAGTTTATGGGAACATTAGTTTTCCCTTTTCTTCTGAGATTTCTTACAGTGAAAGGGTGTTTTGGGGAGGCATTAGACTCTCTTAAAGCTTCTGCTACTCTAATCTTTTCAGCGTGAGGCTCACTCTTACTAGAGCAGTGACAGAGATCACTGCACCTTGTGGAGGTGATTGCTACAGATTTGGGGTTTCACTCTGTTCTGTAGTCTCTATAAAGAAAATGCAGATTTGTACAGCTGGCTTTTGGGATGGCGATGCTTTAAAACATAGCCATTCCTTAAGAAAAACTCAGTCAACTTTAGACAAAATATATTTTGCCTTTTTATCATCCTTGACTTCAGCAGTTAAAGTGGAATTGATTTAAGTCTTTTGACGCACTTAGTTTTTGTGGTCTTGACTATGACTCTTGGACTTTTGCCCATTTTCAGGTGATTTTCCCATCCAGCTATTTACTGGCCCTGGTCTGCTTAGCTTCCAGGTTTGGAGATCAGGTGCTTTCAGCACACTGTAGCAAAATGCATAAAATAGAGTACTGTTTTGTAACCCTGACTTGATATTTTGGAGGAGGAAATGAATATTATTGAGGAAGGCAATATTTACTTTTAATTTTTTTCTCCTGAATAGGTGAATTGTTGAGTTACTAAGCCTGTGCATTTGTCTTGGGAGAAGTAGGGGGTTGGATATAGATAAAAATCTGCAAGTACGTGCATGTGGGTGTGTGCAACATATGCTTAAATATACTTCAGTGGTATCCAAAAGTTCTTTCAGATGAAGTGTCGCCTTTACTGGAATTAACTGTTTTTTTCTTGTTTTTCTTTGCCCATCTATTTTTTTTCCCCCCCTCCCTACGAGGACATGTTGGTTCAGTAATTGTATCTTCACAATTTGAGTTGCTATCGATAAGTGCTATCTCTGTGATTCATAGCTTTTTAGGGCCATTAATTGGAGATTGGTTGTGTGGAAGGAAACAGATTAATCTCTTGTCTCCATAATTCTCTGTGCTTAATTAAATTAAATAAATCAATGTTCATTCTTTTCAAATGCGTACGCTAGTTCCTTGAACTAGCATCTGCTAACTTGTTTTAGTCATTGAAGATACTGTCTGAAGCATACATGTGGTTTGGCAAAGCTGAATCCGTGTGGAGAAAACAGAAAATTTGTGCTGCTAAAAAATACCAGAGCACTTGTTTAGTACATTCACTGCCACATGGTAGCACTTCAAAAGAGACAAATTATTGCCTTAGAAATACTACCCATGTTAGTATGCTGCTATAAAAAGAATATTGTAGTTGTTTTTCAATACAGTTTGACCAATATAACCGAAATTGGCCATGTTTGAGTTGTTGGATGGTTCAGAGAAATCTAATGGAGAAGCCGAGTGCCTTATCTTCTGATACACAGGCTTCAGCACGCCTGGAAAGCACGGCGTAAGTTTTAGTTAGTAACAACCCCATAGTTTAGCTTAGTGGGTTTTTTCTTTTTTTTTTCTTTTTTTTTTTTTTGAACTGTTCATTTGCAAGAAGAGTCTCTGAGGAAATACGGTCCATCCTCAGATAATCCCCATGATCTTTTTGAGAAGACAGTGAAGGTCTTCGCGTTGCATTTGAACCTTGGTGAACGCCCTCGTGAAGACATGTAACTTTTGCTGTTAAAGTTCAGAGCTGACGGGCAAATTTGTTTAATGTAAGTCAAGACAAATACTTAATTGTGAAATCCAGACTAAAGGTTATGCAAACGTTAGTGGTTTCTAGTGTAGCGTCATTAATTTATTTGGTAATGCAGTGTTTGTTTAATGTGCACGTCAGTGAATTGGATGAGCAGGTACATAAAAACAGCAGTACTTACAAAGGGACTTGGACTTGAGTATTATGTTCTTTCACTACAGAGGAGTTTGATTTTTAGGAGTCATGTCAGATGCCACTCTGAAAATCAAAGAGGTTCTGTCAAATGTATTGTGTCCAGGTCGTCTTTGATGAGGATTTTACCTCTGAATATTTACCAGCAATGACTATTATGACATATGAAGTAAAACAAACATTAATTTGGGCTGAATTTGGCATGACCGAAACACATCTCATGTGATGGTTCCAATAACTATTTCAGATCTACATTTCTGCAACGTGTACATCAATATGTGAATTCCTGAGTTCTGGATTTTAATGAATTGTTTATAAACAAATGAAAATCCTGCAATTTGGGAGTGTTAAGTAAACTTGTATCATGTATCACGTTACTACAGTAACATTTGTTTCAGAACAGCTTTAGAAATAAGCTGTTATTTCCTGAGGGATGTAAATTTACCAATTGTTTGCAAACTCTGGTGTCTTAGAGATTTGTTTGCTTTTTAAAATCATCACTTGGACCATGTTTTGAGATGGGGATGTTCAATGACTCAATTGATTGGACCGATTCTTGAATTAGGGTTTTGGGATATAACGTTATCAAGAGAGGCTATTTTAAAATACTTAGCAGAACATGACTGAGTTGTCCCAGTGTAATAAAGGTCTTCACAGTTGTGTTCAGCTCCTGGCTTTGTCTCTGATTTGTTGTATAATTTTAGATAAATTACTTTGTTTTTGTAAAGTGGTGGATATAACTCATATAGTCAGAGAATGTTGCCCACGTTGACATTTTGGAAAAGAAAAAAATCTTGACTTTTCTTGATATTTTGAGTTGTTGAAAGTTAGTTTAATTGCTAGGGGAGGGACACTTCTTTAGCAGACCTTCTGTAGTGTGGGTTATCGTGTATACTCAGCGAGGGAATTTCGTCAGTCCTGCCAGAAGTACCATTCAAATTCGAGCAAAGCCCCATTCTGCACATCTTTGCACTTTCTTTGCTGTTCTAGAAATTTTTTTTTTTTGTTCTCTGCAGATTTTTATTAGCACTTACTAACTGCATTAATTCTTCTCGCTCTCACTTTGCTTGCAAACTTAGAAAAAATGCAGTTTTAGAGGAAGTGGTGTCTTCAGTGCTGAAGTGAGAGGCTGCTGCAAGAGCAGCTCATGAGATGCGCGGTGTCCCGGCAGACAGTGGCTGTGTGATACGCGGTGACGGGCAAATGTTTGCCTCGTTATAAGGGAGCTTACAAACAAGTAAGTTGCTTTAAGAATATAGATGCAATGCTTAAAGGAAATATATATATATATATATACACACACACACATATGACTCTGCGAGTGTTGCCCTTTTCCTCACTCACTTAAGCCTTGGGTAGTGTCAGACTTGATGCTGTTGCTCATGTCCCTTTGCTGATGGCGTGGGAAGGAGGAAGGCGCCTGCGCTCCCCAGTGCTAAGGTTTGAGATGGTGAATTAGCTCCTTGCAGAGCTGCATGGCTTTCCCAGGCCGTACAAGTTTGAGAGCTGGGGGTAAACGAGAGCATGACCGTCATCTGTGCTTAGCTTTTGTAGATGAGCAGAAAATGTTTTGTAGATTTCGGCAGAAGATAGAAAGAAATAGTGCTAATGATATAAACAAAAGCAACGTGGGGGCTCTTACCCCTTGGTGCAATTCAGCATCTTCTTGGTGCTATCTCACAACAAATAGTTCCATGCTATATAATGTTATGTGTTTGGTTGCAAAGATTTCCATTTCTCTCTGGTGGAGACTGCATCATGTTTTAATTTCTGCAGTTTCTGTCATCTCTGCAGGGCAGAGACACTGGCTATTGATGCCTTATTGGTTCTTTCAGATTTTTTTTTCCACTATTGCCTTTATTATCATTTAACTACTAACAGTTGTGGGAGGAGGAAACATTAGCATGGAATCTGGGTGGTTTTCCCTTAGTCCTTTTCCTCTGGTAGGATCTATCTTGCCCTTAGGTTCAGTTACACATTGCTGGCTACATTGAGTTTAAGAAAATGTCCTGGAACTTAAATATTGCTTTCTTTAGGTAGTCACCAGTTACATCTCAGATGAATGCTTTTAAGAGCATGGAATATCTTTATTCAGTATGTTAAAGATCTGGATTTGTGTTTTCAAAGTGCATTTCCTGTCTTTAACATTAGCCCACTTAAGGGAGAGATTTTCTGACTAGGCTAGTCATGTAATTCCATAGAAATACATATATGAATATATATATTTTCCTATTGCTGTGTGGCCACCTCTGCTTTTGACCTTGTCCTCAGTTACAAGCGAATCATCCATGTAAAGAGGAAAAACAGACCTGGCTATCAAAGCATCCATTTTTTCTCGTTCCCCAAAACATGTTTTATCTCTTTCATCTGTTTTTGAAAATCATTTTCCATTTTTTTTTCCTGTTCATGACTACTTTATTTGGCTAGGAACGGAACTAACCATAATTTCATGCAAGTCTGGTTCACTTGCCACACAGATCTATCTTTGCAAACCTTCTTTTAACCAAAATAGCCTATTCTATGTATATCCTGTACTTTTTATATTCAAATCATGCTTGCACAAATAGTCTTGCAGTTTGTTCTGGGAAAGGTTTTTGTTCTTTATATGTTACTTCTAGAATTTAGAACCTTAGCATCTTCGAAGGGAAAAAAAAAAAAGGAATTTAGGAGCTGAGATTCTCTTACGAGCTACCTTGGCTTTTCTTTCATGAGAAATGTGGAAAAAGTCTTGGATTGTACCTGGTAAAGCATCAGGGACTGCTGTGTATGGGGCATACTTGAAACTGGCTTGTGTTACTGGAAGTTGTGCAACGAAAGGAGGATTAAAATAAGAAATTTTTCATACTGCCTTTAAAATAGCTGTTTCATTAGTTCCACCTAGCTGTTTCTCCTGAAGATTGTGGTGGCATCTTTATTTTTCTGCAGGAATTTTCTTTGCATGCAATATGTAGGATTTCAGACTGCAGCTTGGATATTTTTGCTGTTCTGATTTTATCATATTAATCCATATTAATAGATGTACTGACTGACACAAATTGCCATTCATTTATATCAAGATATTATGAAAAAGTATGGAGATACCAACATACGCTCTGGAGGAAGTGATCTACAGCTTACACCAGTGTCTGTAGATTTTTTTCAAAAGATACAGTTAGTAAAAATTGGCAGTTTAATGAAAATAGCAAGCCCAGAAGCAGAATTTACTTTGTACTTCATGCATGATAAGTTGGAAAAAAAATTGTCCATTTTTAAGGGATATCTCAAAATATCTATAAAGAATATATTTGGAAAACTTTCTCTCATAAAGGATTATGAAGTGAAGACTGAAAAATTAGCACTTTCTTTCTTTTGATTAATTTCTGTGACTTTCTTTAAAAATGAATATTTTTGTCTGCAAAGAGAAGCCTTGAAAAAAACAGCAAAAGTCAAATCAAAACTCCCATATGTATTTGTGTGTATCTGTGGTTTTTTGCAACTGCCTGCAGACCTTAAGGATTATCGAGTACTGTTGCATTTGATATCCTATCAATTGGCTCTCAGCGTTGGTTCATCTGATAATCGCACTGAAATCCATTGCCTTAAATTTGGCCAGCAGCTACAGTCTCTATCTGTTTAAGAAGTCTGCTAAGTAATAAGGTGTTGATCTCCTTGATAGGACTACATTAAATATTGCCTTTATGGAACAGGATTCTCTTAAGGAACCTGCTTGAATGAGGCATTTAGCAGACACAGAATGTATTCATTGGCACAGTGATACATGACAGCTACTGGCATAAAAATCCTGACAAAAAGTTGTTCTCTACCATCTAAGGTAACTCACAACATATAGTTATATATATGTGTGTGTATATATGCTTTTTTTCATTTTGATGATAAAAGTAATTTAATTCCTGACAGTATTAGAACTTAAATCACCCTTTGTTTGCAGCTAAATGGTAAATTGTTACTGCTTTGTGAGAGGCAGCATCAGAAATTTTTATGAATGAGCAAGGTAGTGCACACTGTAAACCATATGTAGCAGTTTGATCACTTTAGCAATTAACTGCAGCTGGAGAAGAGAAACGCAGCGTGCTAACTCGGACTGGCCCCACTGCTATTCTCTGAGGAAGCTCTGGATTTTAACGAAGGTAGCCCTGTAGTGCATAAACAAATTTCTCATTGCCGTTGCAAAAATGTGGGGAGAAATACCATTTACTCATTTAATGTTAAACTCTCTAGAAATAGTAGTGATTGTGTAAGTTTATTATTTAAGCTGTTTATGTAATTTTTAAACTTTTATACTTGTTATTTAATCTAGTTCAATACCAGATGGAAATGATGCGGAGCCTTCGCCACGTAAACATTGATCATCTTCACGTTGGCTGGTACCAGTCCACGTACTATGGCTCTTTTGTCACTCGTGCCCTCCTGGACTCCCAGTTCAGTTACCAGCATGCAATTGAGGAGTCTGTAGTTCTCATTTACGGTCAGTATGAGGTTTCCTTTATTATTCTTTTCCCCTCTTAATATTATTACTACTATTTTTGTATTCTGCCTTTTGCCTGTAAGAGTAGCCTGGCAAGCCTTTTCAAGTAAATACCAACCCTGTGTCTACGGCAGCCTCAGCAGCAGCTAAGTCTAGACAGGGTTTCCTTCTTTCTGTTTATTTTTCTTGCTATCAGAGCCCTGATGTGTACGTTTTGGAATGCTGGAGTAGCTGCTTCATTTTTATTCCTCCATCTCCCCTCCCTCGCTGAAGGGGCTGGTGGAACTAGACCAGATGTCTAACAAACCCCGATTGCTGGAGTGTCTGGCTCTGTACGTGACTGACCAATCATAACACGAAGTGCCAGGGTTTTTTTTATACCTCTGACAGAAGCATACAAAACCTGGACTGTTTCTTAGCACAAAGATTTTTTTCTTTTCTGCCTATTTAATGGTGTTTCCTCAAGCTCTCCAGACCAGATGTTCTGTGCTGTATCAGAACCGTAGGCAATTTAACAGCTTTATAGCCTCCCCCTCCCCAAACACTCACAGTTTGCCATATCTGGCAGACTTGCATATAGTTTCCAGCTGAGAAGTAAATGTAACGTCCTGAGTATCTGTCAGAAAAAATACTAATGAATACGATCAATCTTATGAGCTGCCCCAAAATTGTTTCAGTATGTTAACAATTGGATTACAGTAAAGAACAAGTTGTTAAAGTATACTTATATTGGCTGGAAACATTGCATCATCAGACCTTGATGAATTTTCCACTTGTTTCAGTCTATTTTGGTTTTCATTTTATCACCGATTGCTAAAAGTTTTACTGTGTTAAGTTTCAGACAACATGAATGTTAACACCGCTTTTATTCTAATGTTGGCATGCTTCAGCCGTTATCATGCTGCAAGTGTTAAGCTTTCTTGTCCTAGGAATGTAACAGTTTGTTTAGAAAATTTCCCCCTAAATTCAGTGTGGTATGTCAAGATAAAGTTATTTTTTTCTTATATACTGGTTACATTATTATGCATGAAGCAGCAGGGCAGCTTGATCTGAATTAGCTTACTGCTACTCTTAACTGCTATTTTTTTGTATAAAATATAGTTTAATGAATATTTTAATTTACGACATAATGGCTAGAGAGAAAATATTTGTTTAAATGAGGTAGCACTCATGCCTGGATTCTGGGCTTAGTTCATATGAAGGAAAAGAAAGTGTGAATTAAAACTTCAATGGAGAAATAATTTTGTGAATAGAATGAGCCTAGATCCCCCTGTATTCTCTAGAAATGTATTCATGAGCTTTATTTGTAGTTTGGCTATATTCATTTCAATACAACATGCTTATTTGAGCTGTAGTCATCTTTGTGTCTTACTTTATTTTGATAGGACTATCTAAATCTTTTTCCCTCATGTTCAAATTATTAAAACACTCTAATAATAATAATATTAAAAAAAAGTTAGTAATAATATCCTTCCTCTGTTTTGATTATAGACCCCATTAAGACTGCCCAAGGGTCCTTGTCGCTAAAGGCGTACAGACTGACTCCCAAACTCATGGAAGTCTGCAAAGAGAAAGACTTCTCTCCAGAAGCGTAAGTAACTTAAAAATTACACATTTTCTCTTAGGACTGCTGGGTTGTTGGAGAGGTAGGATGAGGAAATACTATATTTAAAATAGTGTACACTGTGGAAAGTGGATTTGTAGGTGTAGCAGTCAATGTGCACTGATACAGTGAGCTAAGAAAGAATGAAAGTCTTTCTTTGCGGATCTAAATAAGGGCTTAAGAGGTGGAACTTTAAGGCATTTTGAAGATGATCAACGGGCTGGCTGTGAGAAGCGTGGTGAAGATAGCTGCATCTGGGAACAGAGTCAAAATATAAAAAAAGAAGTGTAGAAGGGGAAATAGCTGGTCTGTCCGTAAGCTCTTTTTTCCAGAAGGAAAATTGAACAGGTATTCTGGAATATCTGTTTTTCTGTATTTATTCCAAATTAACTCCCCCATGTGGACATATTCTTCTAGAATAAAAACAGGGTAATTAGCCACTTGTAATAAAAGCAGACCTCAGCTAACATCTTTTTTCTTAAACAGTTTGGTGTTCAGCACCAAATACATAAGCGAAAACATAAACACTTGCAAAACTTTCTTCATTGAGAAAAAGTGAATCATTTCATTGCTCAGTGTCTAAAGATAACATTTCCGTAATGAACAAATGAGTCTACTGCTTAGTCAAAAAAAAGTGAAAGCAAATGTTTTTATCCCAGAGTCGACCTTTGTACAAGAGGTTTGAGATATATTTCTTATATATCATACCTTTATTTCCAGGTGTTAAAAATGTCTGTTTTAAAGCAATTACCATAGCTTTTACATGTCTACTGTAAAATAAATATTAAAGTATATGTTCTAATATCTGCCATAAAATTTACTTGTTTGTATTTAATTTATTAATAGTGCTCTCAGACATACTGTTTTGTCAATCTAATTTTTGATTGGTGAAAGTTATAATTACTCAACTGTAGAGGAGTTTGTTTTTCATCATAGTAGTTCTGATGTTAAAACTAGCTCTTTTTCATATGTTGACTAACTATTCACTTCTACTTAAGGAACCCTGACAGTAGGGAAAACAGTAAAATATTTTGGAAGGGGCAGAGTTAATCCTGCCAGTGCAGTCTCTTGCTGGAGGCTTTTTCATGTAAGTAGAGTATTAGCGAGCAAAGCGGCTGCCGGCCTTCTGAGAGCTTTTTTCTTGAGCAGCTTTCACTAGTCTTTGTAAACATGAGGTTTTGCCATGCAAATGCTCTCTTACTGAAATGACGACTTTTGCTTGATTATGGAGCTCTGGAAATTTGGAGTTCTGCAAAGTTGCCTCTTCAGTGTAGCTGAGGCAGCAATTCAGCATACTGAGAAAGAGAGCTGCCGCTTAAATTAATAAATATTTTTAATTTGTTTCACAGACTGAAAAAAGCAAACATTGCTTATGAAAACATGTTTGAAGAAGTGCCCATTGTAATTAAGAATTCATACCTGATCAATGTGATGTTGTGGGAACTGGAAAAGAAATCCGGGGTAGCCGATAGACATGAATTGCTCAGTCTGGCTAGCAGGTAAGTACTTGTTACAATAATGGATGTATTTTTACTCACTTTCCCAAACCACAGTTTAACACCTTGGGTGAAATCCCAGTCTCATTACAGTCCATGGAAGCTTTACCTCAACTTTAATGGGGTTAAGACTTTATTCTTGATGTTCTTTCGCTGAAAGAAAAGCTGCATGGTAAAACTAGCATGAAATTTAAGGACTAAAGTCAGTCTGTAATCTGTATATATCTATAGTTCTTGCTCTAGACACTCTTTTTAGTATATTTCTTCACTTCAAGAAAATACTAGCATTAAGTAATTAGGTAAATAATTTTAATAAAAAGTAAATCTGCTTTGGTAGTAGAATGCATTTGGTGGGGAAAAAAACCCCCTCTATCTGAGAAACTAGCAAAAATGTTCGGACTAATTTTAATGATAGGCAGCATTCATCACATCAGATATGTTAAAATGTGTAATAACCACACAGTTTGAAGTACCAGAGTGAGGTGTTATGTGGAATCCTTACTTTTTTTTTAAAATTATGCATTTTTAGAGTGACATTCTCCTAAGTTTGTCTAAGAAAATATTTTTTGTAGAACTTTGCCATAGAAAAGTAGTTGTGACCTGTAGCAGTACAGTCAGAAATGTTGTTGTTTAAATCTTACATGACAAAGTAAAGTTAATTTTGCTTATTATTGGACTGATCAAAATAATCTGATGGACAGAATGATGAATTATCATGTTGCAAAGAAAATGGGATGTATTCTCTAAAAGATTTTCAGGGTGTAAAGCTTTTATTTTTCTCTTCTTTCTTTCTTTTTTTTCCTTTCTTCTCCCCCCCTCCTTCTCCCTTGGAGCTTTTATCTGCCAAGATTCTGATCCCTTCTATTGACTCCGCAGCACCAAATTAGCTGAATGCTAGTGGCCCTTTTTTCCTCCCCCTATGTAAGGCTATTGTTAATGGGTCCATATTGTTAGTGGTCCATATGTTGCCTGAGTTAGCAGAAATCTTCCACTGTATTTTCTTGACCATTAGCTCTCAGCAGGAGGAAAGAGTCTGTTTTTCATGACACTTATTCTTTCAAAACTTTGAGGTTGCCATGCAGACAGTCAGTCTTTCACAGCATGCTGTGAATAGTCAGGCTTTCAGCACACTGTTCAGATAAGTTTTTGAATCTGAATAGAGATGAGGGTAAAGATAATGGTCTGTTTAGAGTCCTACTATGTAGAGCTTATGGGGCTGTTTTGAGGATCTGATATTTAGAGAAATTAGCTAAGAGAGAACAGGTATAGGATTGAAGTCTGTCCAGGAGTTGACAAATGTCTCGAGATATTTAGTTGTTTATTTTGTCCAAGTGTCTTTATACCTTGTGTTTATTCAGTTGGTGAAGAATTTTTGCCAAGGAGGTCAGTCTGCCTGACTCTGCAGACCTTGTGTCAGACTCTTTCCTTGCTCCAAGATCACACGAGAGCGCTGGATGCAGGAGATAAGTGATTCCTCATGAACTCTACTCTCGCAGCATAGCCTTGAGATTCACGTGATAAGTTTCTGGAAAAGGAAATGAATTTGATCTCAACTGCCCTGACACAAGATAAAAGATAGTAACTGTCCAAACACTTTTCTTTATGGAAAGATACTGTGGAAATCTTGGCTTGGTGCAAGGTGGGGTTTTGTGTTGGTCCTTGCGTTGGATACGCTAGAGAAGAACATGAGCATAGAAGAAAAGGGAGCTGTCTACCATCTGTGCTTAGAAATCCTTCACAACAGGAAAAAGAAGAAAAATGTTTTTTCTTAGTGAATCAAAGTTTCTTTTCAATTAATATTTTTGGAGGAATGCAGCACCATTTGTAACAGTGACACAGGCTGAAATGGATTCTTGATAAACCTGACTGAAAGTGCCTTTTCAAATAAATGTGTCTCTTTGAACATACACAGTTAGTATCTTATATCGGCAGCAAATTTTTCAGCTTACTGAAGTAATTGCTGAAATCTAGAATTTCCCAGTAATGGGAAATTAGTTCAACAAAGTCACCAGGTTTCAGGGGGATTTTCTGAGTTATGTCTCCTAAACTGCTTTTCCTGGCAAAATGGCAGAATATTTGCTCACCAGGTCTGCTTGAAGAGTTTAAGGTCCTAGGTTGATCTGAGACAGACTAAAGCTATTGAAAATTACTCCAGTGATTTGTGGTTTTTTTTTTTTTTTCTTGTTTTTGTTTTTATATTTGATAGCTGTGTTTAGTTACTAGGCAGGCTCCATGTAATGGCATTTATCATTGGTATAACTGATCTGCAAATTAAAAACACTTCAGTGCTCATTTATTCGAGGTAGGTTGGCTTATGCTGCCTTCCTAAATATTTAGCTCTGTTTTAGCTAACTTCAGTTACTAAGATTCCTCTGTGAGAGAATATGTAACCTTAAGTAGAGGATTCAAAACTCTGCTATTCAGGAGGTTTATTTTTGTATTGCGTTTGCTTATTTTTGTCTTTAAATAGGTGTGGCTAAAACCATCCCAGGTATCATCTTCTGTTCACTTTTGATGCACGTTCTCCTTACTCAATGTAGCTGTCACTGAAGCTTTAGTTGGCAAGAACTTTAAGGCTACCCTTTTTTGGGGGGGGCGGGGTATGAGGGAGATGGAGAAAAGAGGAAATGTCTTTTGGGAACATCCTTGAACCTTTTTTAATCTTCTGAAACAATGGTTTTGGCATTGAAATTACTTACCCATAATTCTTCCCTGGAGAGTTTGTTTCATCAAGATCCTCACATGTTCAGCCACCCACTTTGTTTGAGTCTGGAGCTATTTGAGGTACTTTGTCTGCACCTTAGTATCTTTCTCCTTTTGAAGTACATTTGTGATAATTGTATAGAGCAGTTTATTTTTTGGGCATAAATGTGTGTTTCTCTTGTGAAATGTGAAATGACTGGAGTATTCTAGGGAAAGAAGTTAAAGGCGGAATAACACCCAGCTAGCAAGTAATAGCAAGTAAAGGCCTCTTGCTCAAACTGTTATCCTCCTGCTACCCTTAAGGACCAAAATGTCTTGAAGACCTTGGAGTACTGCCAGTCTTTTGATAGAGACTCAAGAATTAAAATCCTGTCAGATAATGTTCCAGATCTTCAGAGCAATAATTACAACCAACTTTCCCATTCTCATCCATCTCTTCCCTATTCTATTGATGATCTAGTTTAAATTAAAAAAAGCTTTTTTGTGGTCTAGCTTCATAATGGGGTTGTTCTATAATATCTCAATTTGTCTCGAGCAATTTTTCTAATAGTGTGCGTCAGTAGAAGCAAACATGTGCTGAACATTTACTGCAGTAACATCTACTTGGCAGATACATTTTTTTGAACATCAGATGCAGTGTTTTTGCAAAAGTGACATAAGGGGGGTTACTTGGCTCTCAGAAACAATGTTAACCTTTATACATTGTAGTGCTTATTCAAAAATCCCAATGTACTTAACGGATTATTAAGATAATTATGAAAATCTCTAATTTGCAGATGGGGAAAGCTGACACAGAGAGGGTAAATGTGTTGCCCAAAGGCACACATCAAAGTCAGACTGGAAAAGGGAATGGAGATCAAGACTCCTGACTTACATATCTCATTCAAACAAAATCTTCTTGAAAAGAGCACAGGTTGAACTCGGGCTGAAATGCTGAGATGTAAACACGTTCTTCTGCTAAGTGGTGGGAACGCTCCTTCAGACTGCTCAAATGGCTGTGCTTTGCCCAGCAGTACCTCTCTCATTCACACCGAGGAAGGAGAAGCCCTGTGCAGGGTGGCACCTTCCCCAAAAAAATGGGGCTGGCAGAGGGGCCTCAGCACAGCTGATGACAAGCAGAGAGAGAGAACAGCGGGCACATTGTTTTATATACATGCCACTGTGGCTGCCCTTCCTCACCCTCCGTATCCAGACTGCAAGCAAATAGAAATAATAAGGGAGGGGATCTGTTTATGGGGGTTACAGGCAGACTCAGGGGACCATGGCTTTTGGACAGGCCGGAGCTGCGGTGCCTCATTCTTTGGTGGCGGATCCAGCCTGGTGCCTGCGCTCAGGGGCCGCTGCTGAGCTGGATGAGTGGCTGCCTCTTTTTGAAGCCTTGAGTCAGATTTTGGATGCTTCAGACCTTCAGCAAGTGTGTTTGGAGTGTTCTCCTGATGAAAGATGCTGAAGTAAATGTGGGCCTCATGTGTCGCTTGCTGCTGCACAGCTCACTAAAGCAGAGCCAGTTGGAGGTTCCCACTCCCAGCTGCTTGCATCATTCCTCCCCACCGCCCCCATTTCATCTCCACAGCTCTCCTGCCCTCAAAGATTTTTATTCTCTCATCTGTTTCAGAGCGCGGCTGTACAAATAGTTTTGGGGAAGAATCTAATTGAACAAGGCAGGCTCCCATTCTTCCTCCCTTCCATCCTTCCCTCCAGCCTCCCTAAAAAAAGAAAGCTCCAGCACCGAGTGGTTTTGCGTTTGCAGCAACTTCTATCATTGAAAGGCCTTCCAGTGTACTCACGCAAACAGCCGAGTCCATAGGGCTGGGAATGCTCTGACCAGGGGTGAGGGAGACACTAGAATCTGCTGGTGCAGGAACCTTTGATCTCTTTAAAATATGTAACATGGGCAGCACAAGCGTTCACTTTAGCAAGAGGGCGACTGCTCTTTTGGTCGCTTAGCCGTGTTTTAGCCATGTCCTTATACGATGCCGTCATTGGGCAAATGATACATGAGAATAATTGACTGTTGGTTGATGTGTTCCCCTTCCATGGGGGTTAGATGGTAGCACAGCCAAAATCCGGGGCTCATGAGAACAAGGCGATAAGGACCGTCACTGCTCTTTGCAGATCAGGGTGCCCCATTCACAGTTTGCCATTTCTCCCTAAGGTTTGCTTGTGCAGACTCTATATTTTTGATGATTCCATGACTGGATTTCATATTTGCCCTTCTTGGAGAAGGGTGATAACCCGTGTCCTGAATAGGTTTTTGTGTGTTTGTTTTCCTTCTGGGAACACAAGACTTCTATTTGATAATTTGTGTTTGTCCTTGTTTCGTACCTTTTGGTGATGTCATCTGAGTGGCACAGATGAGTGGCAGATTATAAATGTCTGGAATTTTTATAGGTGGTCAGGTGTGAGTGATCCTAACACATTTCTAGTGAAGGACTGCACTCCTATTGGATTATTGCTTCATTAGATTTGTAAGAACCCACATGACAGTTATGAGTGCCCGCACTGCAGGAGAAGCTCTAGCTGCTGTGTTTTCATTTGTTCCCCTGTGTACATCTTGTGGTGCTCAGTTTAAAGCAAGGGCTCTCTCGGTATCTTCCTCCTGTACATGTTCAGTGATCTCTGGTGCAGGTCACTGTCACAGAGCACTGTGGGGAAGGAAGTGGGTTTTTGGGGGGATGGAAATGCACTTCCTTGCACCTTCGCCCTTTTCTGTGGATTGCACTGAGGCTTAGGGGGGGTATTTAGGTAGCTAGCAGTGGGATCTTTGAGAGCTTTTGTAGGAGTCCGTGAGGTAAGGGTATACCTAAAGCTCTCAGGCAAAGTAAGTGCATGGTGAGTATTACGGAGCAAAGGAGATTTAAGTTTTGAAATCTGCTCAATATAAATCTCTGTTGCATAGAACTTTGTATATAGAGTGCTTTTTAACAAAATATTTACTTTGGATCTTTAGGGTTTGGGCTTTTTGTTTGTTTGTTTTTCTAGAGGGGTGGAGCAAAGAAACGGTATCAAACACTGAGGAAAAACTGATCCCGTGTTTGGAGCATACTTATCACTTCATGTCTCGGTTCACATCTGTTTAAGTTATCTGTTTTTAGCTTTTTTGTTTCCCTGGCAATGAGAGCAAACACTGTATTACTGCAACTTCTAACAATAACTCCCTGTTTCCTATTCTGCTGCACTGCCCTGGTCCCACAGATATTCACATAAAATCATTCTTTGTAACCAGCTGTATTTTGTATGGACACTATCTGTAAAATAATAACGTATTTGCGATGTCCGCATGCCCTACAAGGCTATTAGTGTGTACCTACAGAGGCACTTCTGATAAAATCCAGTTCTAACACTAACTCTGTATAATATAAACTCTATAAAAAATGAAAATATGCACACCATGGCAATATTCCACAGTTCTAAATATCATAGGCTTGAAATGTCCAATCAAAAAGAAAAAAGGCAACAAGAAGTTTAAAAATAATAATTATAGTGGCGCCTTTCTTGCAGCTCGGTAGCTGAAGTCTCCTTGCCATCTGCCCCTGTACACAACTGAGATTTAAAACTTTGGCTTGTAAATAAATTGTGCCCTGGAATTACTGATACAGTCTTTGTTCAGGGAGCAGGCAGCTCAGCCAGTGAAATAGCTGTTCTCGTACTCGGAGATAATGATGAGTGTTCTTAGCTGCCTTCTCAGCGTGGATCCTTTGTGCTTTACCAGCTTTTGTCTGCTGCTATGAGTCCTGTGCATTGCCGAAATAATTCACACTTGAGAAAGGGTATGTGTAATATTATGTATGCAGGCCCTTTTGACATTATGCCACTGTTTCCTGCTGGTGTCTTCCGTGGGCTTTGCATTGTGCATAGCCTCTAGGATAGCTAGCGAGGATCAGTAGGGATCCATATAGAACAGTATCCTTAGTACCCCAAACACAGACTATGGGATGACTACTGTCTCCATGGGCACCAACCTAAAAACTTCCAAAACTTTAACTTGGAAGCTATACCTTAAGTAAAACATTCCTGCAAAATACTGAATCAGTTGCTAAAAATGGTTGTAATAAAAACTGCTTAACGGCCTGCATCTGTCTGGCTGGGGCTGTAGATCCCATAACTGGAGCGGGACGCGGCTGGGCTTGCTGCTGCCTCTCGTGTGGAATGCGGAGCTGGCAACACCCGCGCTCAAAAGCTGCAGCAGGGGATGTCCACTGGGCACACAAACATTGGGTGATCGTCTTGCTGTTGAGATCGAGCCTTGAGTGCTTAACTGTCCCATCAGTGGTCCAGAAAGATTGTAAAAAAGGAGCAGGAGCGCAAGACCGGACCTCCTGAACACATCTTGTGGAGCTTTGTTCAGGGTTGCATGTCACAGAAGCATTAAACATTTCCATTTTATTTTATGTATTCGTTACCTGGATGTCAGTGAATTCACTTCAAGCGATGGTTTTCTGCAGCTAAGGGGTTCCATGCAAAGGCCAAAACACTTAAATGTGCTAGTTGCAACATGATGTAGACCCTAAAGGAGATGATACCAAATAAATGTATGAATGAAGGTAACTGGGAACTTGAAAATTTATGAATTGTGCCATTAGTACAGAAATCCTGATTAAATTACTTTTAATAAATTTTTAATTTTTCTTTCCAGGAATGCTTGTTTCTTATATTTCAGGAATGTTTGGTTCTTGTATTTCAGTAATCACCTGGGGAGGAGTCTGCAGCTGTTGATGGACAGAGTGGATGAGATGAGCCAAGACATAGTTAAATACAATACCTACCTGAGGAATGTAAGCAAGCAGCAGCAGCAGAAGCACCAGGTTGGTAATCCTGTGGTCAGAAATACCATGTTAGTCTTGTTTTGTATCAGGAGAAGATGATACTGATCAGATGATGTTGGCCAAAGGCACTGTTTAAAATTCCAAATATTCTGATCATGGCATGGAGGCTTTATTACTTTTCTTTTTCTATTGCTGCATTTGATGCACTACTATGTCTAATTACAGAAGAATGCTGGTAAAATGGAATAAAAAAGCACCATGAGAACAATTTAAAAACCTTGAAAGCAGATCACAGTTCACTTCATGTGGTAAATGAAGTTAGGCAATGGCCTGTTTATTCTAGAAATACCTGCATGTAAAATATATTTGACCTCTTTAATCTCGCTGACTGAGATACAACAAGATTCTCTATCTACAAAGTGAAAATTGACCAATCCAGCTAACAGATAAAGCTTTGGGGATATTGTTACACAAAGCAACCAGTTATTAAAAAGAACATCTGTGATTCACATAAAATGCTTTATCACTATTTTGAAACTAAGAGGTATTTTTTTTTTTCTCCTAAGTAAAATAGTGGTTTAGATGGGAAATACTGCAGGGAGACAATCTATGATCAGTGGTCTCTCCAGATTTTCTAGTTCTTGAGGACACAGAAGCTTGCTGCAGTCTGTCTTGAGAAAACTTGCTTTTTTTTTTCCTGCCTTTTTTGAATAAAAAGATGGTAGCTAATGGAACTCACTTCAAAGGCTGTGTGTATAACAAGGGAATCTATTTACTTGGAAGCAGAGAGCAAAGTAGGTTCCGTGGTGTCTCGCCTATTTCTTTACTAACTATAACGGCTTTAGTAGTGGCTCATTGCAGCATAGTTAGTGGTCTTAACTTTATTTTTAAAATGGAGCAATTGTGATTAAGAGCAAGCTGTTTCAATAGAGAATAATAGGCAGACTGCTGAGAAGTGAATGGGGTAATGCAAAGAAAGAAGAAAGTACATGAAATTCACATACAAATATGGGCATTTAAGATTTTATTTTTAACATTGTCCAAAAACTGTATTTGTCGCTACTACTGGAAAAAAAATACTTAATTTCAGTATGCCACCAAGTATGAACTATTTTCACATGGCTACGCACAGATAGATTTAAAAGAGAAAAAATGCTCTGTACAATTTGGCCTACTTATTTTAAAGGTTTTCTTTTGTGTGTATGTTGAATGTGAGGCCTTAGAGGGCCAAAGCTTACAACTTTACATTTAATAAGTATCCAATCCCAGCATTAAATCGGCTGTGACATACAGTGTGAAATCTCATATACAGTTTTTTGAATGCAGGCACATCTGCAAGAACAAATATTTATCCAATGACTGAAAAGATTACCTGTTTCTCAACTTGGGAAGTTCAAGTCATGTACATGGAATAGTAAATTAATTCTTACAAATGTCTAGTTTACTTTATCTTGTAATCCACAGAAAAATGTTATCGAAGTGGCAGAATATCTAAATAACTGGAATATAGAAATGAACTCTTTTGCTTTTGGGAAGCATTTTGTTTCAATCACCATGTTGTTCTCAAGTTAGGGTTTTGTGTGGTGTGTTTTGGTGTTTTTGGGTTTTTTTTGGTTTTTTTTTTTTCCTTCTTCTTCTTAAAAGAAAGTTCTCTTTCTCTATCATATTGCTATTGTTTTGACTTTTAACTTGCATAAATCAAACATTTCTATCTTTTGTATAACTGTTTGAGCCACTGACTTCTCAATGGTTCATAATCTAGCTTTGTTTTTCTGATGCAATTGAGTATAACAGAGCTGTGTACATACCCTACTGTTTTCTTTCTAGCAGACACATTACTTATCTCCACAAAAAAAATCTTAGCATAATTTTCTAGTGCATTACTTCTCCTTTTCAGGTACCAACTTGAGAAAGGAAAAACAATGCTTGCTATCCAGGGAACTGAAGTAAATTGAGTTGCATTTGGCGTTATCACTTGGAGCTTTTATCCTTGGTAGTTTGGTTTCTTGGATAAGGAGGCGCTGTTTGTTTGAGATTGGCTTGGTTATGCACCCCATGTGGGTAAATATAATTTTTTAAAAAAGCGTGTGGGTTAGGTAAAGGACACTTGAATAGAAAAAAAAAAAAAAAAAAAAAAAGGGGTAACTGTTCTAAGTCCTATTGCATTCTGTTTCTGTTGCTTTGTTTCTAGTACCAGCAGAGACGTCAGCAAGAAAATATACAGCGTCAGAGCCGAGGAGAAGCGCCTCTTCCTGAGGAGGACATCAATAAACTCTTCAAACCACCACAGCCCCCTCCAAGAATGGAATCGCTGCTTATTGCAGGTAATGTTCTAGAAATCTCTTTCAACTCATAGTTCTTCTCCCATATTAATATTACCTTGGGTAATGGTACAACTGTTACTTTTGGAAGCACCTTTTTCTTTTTTTCTTTTTTTTTTCATCCTCCTTATATTTCACACTGCATCCTGATGCCCAAGAGATCCTTGGTAAAGGAAGGAGCAGCAATCAGAATCCTGTTTAGAGGAGATGAAATGAGATTTGAAAGCAGAGCAGGAGAAATGCCCTAGAGAGCAGGTTTTTCTGCACAAATGGCTGCAGTGGTTACTAGTCAGTAACCTGCTGTCTTCCCACACAGCCCAGCTCTCCTACCACCCAGAAATTAAGGGGCTGTTCAAACAAGAGGCAAGAATAAGCTGTTTGAGCTGGAACTATTGAACTAATTGTCTGTTTTGTTATCTGCTGTCCAAAGTTACTGCTAAAATCTCTAAGTCTTAGCAGCTTTCTGCAACAGCTGTGAAAATCTCACTTTTAATTCCATACAGAATTGGGCAGAAGCTGTGGCTGCTCACTGTAGCTCCATAGCCAGAGCGAAGGAAAACAGCCTCCCCCCAGTCAAGGTGTATGAAAATGTAAGCAGGAACAGAACACAGGTGGTGGTGTTTTCCTCCAAATCTGATATGCTGCATTAGGTAGCCACATTTCGAAAAGAAAAAAAAAAATCAGCTCCTTTCCTATGTCTGTGGAAGGGCAGATGTATGGGCCCTCACAGTGGCAACAAAGAGCAGAAATCCCAGATACCCTCCGAGCTAAGTTTGGAATATACGATGAAAAAGCAAATTGCTTAGCTATAGCAGGCTTCTTAGACTTAGTGTCACTATTAATTATCCCAGTGGCTTTAAAAAATGGATTCTAGAGTGTTGATACAGGAAAGTTCTTACGTTTTATACACAATAAGAATTAAACTAAGTCCTGGTAATTCAAGGTTAAGATGGTAATTCAAGGTTAAGAAAAGTGATTTGGCATTAAAAAGTGGATTTGACCTGCTGCATTTCAATTTTGGAGTGATAACATTTTAGCAAGTGATTTTTTTAACAGTTTTGCTTTTAGAAGAAATAATGTTCTTGATTGCAAGACTCCAGAAGGCATAATATAAATTCACTATTTTGATATAAATTTTTTTTTTACCAGTTGATGAATGCTAGCAGCATTAAAGTATTTAGAAATTCAACTTTAGCATAATTTGAAAACACAGCAAAGGAAGTGCATGTGTGTATGTGCAAATACATAAATTTTATGGTAGTGGTAGTTTAGGATGAATCATTTCTTATCAGAGGAGAAACTGAAAACAATTATCCCTAAAGGAAAAAAAAAAACGTTCAGCCAAAGCACTTTCTCCATTTGTTCTTTTACCGTAATCCAGGGAGCAATTGAAAGCATCCACTTCAATTCAGATGAAGTAGAGTTTGTGAATAAAGAATAAAACTTAGCTCTTTTGTCTCGGAGGCATTTAAAAACTTCTCAAATAGAGCATTAAATTGGGAGTTTATTGGCCTTCTGAACAGTCTTAATTTTGATTAAACTGGCTTCATGTTTTGCTATTCCTGGCTAACAAGGGAAATAACTTGTAACAGTACTTGTATAAAGATGTTTTGATGGACATGTTTGATTTGTACTGCACTGACAAGTCTTTACACTGTGGTGATTTTTGAAATTCCTAATAAAGTGAAATATTACGTGAAAAAAGGCTAGCAAGATGTGAAATGAGAGCACCACAATTTTCAATCCAATGGTGCATTGAAAATGTGTTTATTGCAAATACTTTCATAGAGACAGCAGATGCATAAGAACTGAACTGAAGCTCAGCCTTGTATTTTTAGGGCAGCTAAATTTGAACAATTAATGTGATTAATCTTCCAATATAACAACAAGAATTGTTTATTCTTTTTATTGTTCAATGTCTTTTCAGAAGTTGCACATAGTTGAATTGTATGATAATTTGGAGGGTTTTTTTAGCATATCAATTTACCTATTCTGATGATTTAATTTACTCTTCTTTTGAGAGTACTGAAAATGTAAAATTTCCAATGTACAGGGCAGTCAAACTATTTCAGATGCTTCTCTACATGCTATATGCTTGATGCATTTGGCTTTTTAAAAATCTTGTCCTAGGATTTTTGGATGAGTTTCACAACTGACAAGAGCTTATTCTTCTTTCCTGTTGACAGGTCAAATTAATACCTATTGCCAGAATATAAAGGAGTTCAATGCACAGAACCTCGGCAAACTTTTCATGGCTCAGGCTCTCCAGGATTACAACAACTGAAGAAACTGTGGTATAAGCCTCAGCAGAAAGGAAGTTATTTACAGTTTCATACTATTCATGATCCTCTTGAAAACTTGGTATATTTGGAAAAGAATCTGTAAAACAGAATTACCTTGATTTGTGTAGAACTCTAAGAAAGAAATAAAGGCAAATTTTAATGATGTTTTTAGTATTTCCTTATTTTTAACCATACTAGACTGGAGTTTTCTGTGGTCACTCAGGTTTACTAAATGCTTGGCAGTCATTCAAGTTTAGTTATAGCAAATAATAAAGTTTTTATTTAGTTTGGAATCTGAAATAAAAGATTGGTACAAATGTTCAAGATAACAGACTTCACAGAAGAAATCTTACAATTTCCCAGTTTGAGATGAGAACCTATAACCATAATATGCCCATTTTTTTGTCTGTTGGGGCAATCTGGTATAATGAAACTTCCACACTACAAATATTTCTTAAACTTCACAGCTGGAACATACAAAATTATTGCAAATTTATATGGAGACTGATCTCTGTCATACCATGTTAAGCTGTTTTCCCATCTTTCATTGCCTCCACCAGCTGGATTTAACTCCACTCATGTTACCGAAGTTGTCACAAAAAAAAAAATGTAGAGTTTAACTGCAGTAGCCAGTATAGTGTGATGCAAATGGATACCCTATTTACTCCACGTTGACTTTGCCGTCTGGATGTGCCTTTATTCCTGAACTGGGGAGACTTGACTTTTTAACTGTCATGTTCACTTAAGGTTTTATTACATGCCAGCTCATGATCATAGTGCCATCCTATTTTAGTTCTTAGATCTTTCTTGTGAGTCATTGTGTGGATGGGTCCTGAAAGCAAATAAAATGAGAAATAGAAAATTTTCAGCCTCCAAGCTGAATGTTTTGGAAAATCACAAGTGTGTTAAAACTGGGAGTTTAGGCTACGAACTTATTTTTTCAGTCTTAACTGTAGTGATTGCAGTAGTTAGGTAAATATATATTCAAATTTTGTTCAGCCTTCAAGCACCCGGCAGATAGCCAATCTGATCTTTTGCCCTGGAAACTTTGGGCACTCCTGCATTGCCTTTCATACAGTGAACTTATTTGAAACCAGAGATCTGCTACGTATCCCAGCACCATGCCATATGGTTGAGTTTCATTTCCTACACAAATAAAATCTAAACAGTATTTTCTATTTTTCTGAAGGACCAAGGAAACCAAAGTATAGAAATAGGAGCAGATAATTAGAATAAGATGAGGCATTTAAGGTAGAAAAAATATCTTCTAGATACAGTTCTTCTAGATAAACTGAGAATAAAGACTGACTCTGTAGTCACTGTGTAGGAGGCAGGAGCTACGTTACATTTATTAGAAAGGTTGCAAAGACTGTCTTAGCAAAACAAATACTTCAAATATTAATTTATTAGGTTAAAAACAAGTTGTGCATTTTTGAATCAGAGTCCTTTAAGAATGAGGGATGTAAATGTGAGGAGAAGGGCAGTAATAGTCTACAATTGTGGGGTGGCTGAGGGAGCTGCGATTACTTAACCTGGAGAAGAGGAGGCTCAGGGGAGACCTTATCACGCTCTACAACTACCTGAAAGGAGGTTCTAGTGAGGTGAAGGTCAGTCTCTTCTCTAGAATAGCTGCTGCTAGGACAAGAGGAAGGGAGGCCTCAAGGTGCACCAGGAGAGGTTCAAGTTAGACATTAGGAAGAATTTCTACATGGAAAGAGTGGTGAAGCATTGGAACAGGCTGCCCAGGGGTCTGGTGGAGTCACTGTCTCTGGCAGTGTTCAAGAAACGTGTAGATGAGGCACTTAGGGACATGGTTTAACAGGCATGGTGTTCAAGGGTTTAAGGTTGAACTCCATGGTCTTGAAGGTCTTTTCCAACCATAGTGATCCTATGATTATCGTATGCAGAGTTTAACAAGATATGTAAACTTCATGTAATTACATGGGATTAGCTGTCAGTGAGAGTCTATGAAGGACTACGAAGACAGATTTGTGGCTTCTAGAGGGAGTAAGAATTTGAGGTAAACAAAGTAGATAAAGCAGATGAAGTTGGAGCAGGTTTTGGAGATGATTGACTGTTCTGTTCTGAATAATACTTTGCTCTTCTGAGATTGTCCCAGAGAAAAAATAATCAGCTGAAACCTGTTTGAGCAAAGGCTCTAGAGCCAATTAAAGCTGTCACTGTATATATGAGAATCAACAACTGTGGGGGTGGTGAATTAAAAGGGAGGAGAGGCTGGGGCTGTGTCTCCATGCTGGGTAGATGTCCCAGATAGCTCTGTATAAAAGGAGCTTGGCTAGTTCTTGTTCTTGCCTTAATGTGAGCAGCCTGGGGCGGCTCATCCACCGTATTTTGTGCTTTTTGTGCTAGGCATAATAGCACTATCTTTTTCTCCCTTAACATTCTTGTCTGTGAAAAGCTTTTATATAAACTGATAAATATGCTGTGACATTAGAGTCTTTAGCAAGCACCTATAGAGATGTTAGAACTTTTGTTGACCAGTCATTCAGAATTAAGGCTTCGAAAGAAACCCTGTATTTTCTAGAGGGCCTGCTTGGCCTGTCAGCATTCCATATGTCTCCATTTTAATAATGCAAAGATGATGGATCACGGTATCAGTAGTGAGCCGCAATACTGAATATTTTCCCTTCTGAATAATGTTATTCAGTGTTCCTGAGTCTCTATGCTTTCCATAAAGATCAGCCCTAATGAGAGGAGCTGCATGGGAGAGCCTGACTTCCGCACATGGCACGCAGTCGTTCCAGGGAGATATTGAGAGGATCGTTTTCTGTTTATTGACATTGGCTGGTCTTTTCAGTCAGTGATTTCTCTGGCAAGCAAGGCCTCTGCGCTGTGCTCCCGTCTCCATTATGTGTCCAGGGCCCATGCAAATACACAGTGAAAACGAAACGTGCGTGCAGACCATGTGCAGAGAAGTCCTTCCCTCCTCCTGAGCAGTCAAACACTGCAGGCCTGTGAATTATTCGTGTAGGCCCCATCTAGCCATCCTCTCTCCTGTGACATGCCCAGCTTCAGATCTGTGTTCCGATAACTGCTGTTTGGTAATTGGTTTTTATTTGTGCAGAACTATAATCACCCTAACAGAAGACGCTGCTTTGGAATCCAGCTCTAATTGGCACACGTCTTACGGACAGTCTTTTAAGCTGAATGTTGTAAAAGCCTTTCAAAGGTGAGGTTTGAAGTAGAAAGAAAGGATGCTTATTATAGTTTTGATGCTAAAGAAAGCATTATTTCTTCTAATCTTTGATATTTGGGATCTTCACTGGTATAATCCCACTTTACTGTGGTGTTTACTGCCTCTGTTCCAGTGCTACTCGGAAAATTCACTAATTGCATTATCAACTTGAGCCTGTGTGGGAAGCCCTCTCCCCAGGTTGTTGGTCCTAGCTTGGTCATATTGCCGTAACAACCTACTTACGATCCTCTGTTCCAACTGTCTTTTCACGTATAGACAAAACACACCATTTTTACGCCTGCAGGGTAACGCCAATATACTTGTAGATGTTTAGAAAGTTACTGTTCCTGTGGTTAGAGGATAAGAACCTCCCTGAGGAGTCACAGCAGTGACCACGCTGCTTCTAGGCACGGTGGAAGAGGTTTCTCTCAGAGCCTTCCAAGCATCCTGAAATGTGTCCAGTTATACTGACTTCCCTGAGGACATGCAATAGGAAACATGCACTGAACTTGCGTCCATCTGCTTGGGTGAACTGAAAGAATATCTCTAATTCTTCAGATATGGTTAACTGTGACAATTGCTCCAGACTCTAATCCTTAACATCAATATTTAATGAAAACGAAGGCAAATTGAAAAAGCTTTTTATGTAATCTAAATGTGCTTGGCATGTTGGTATCTCTGCATCAAGATAGAAAGCACTATTCTGTTCTGCTTTTGGTGTTTTACAAGTTGGACCAAATTCCATCTGGAGTATAAGTATTATGCAGCTGAATAGCCTCATAGGAACTGGAGGAAACCTGGCCTGCTTTATGCAGTTATTCTCCATCTATTAGCATGCTCATTTTCTTCTCAGTTCCACACAATAATTTCCCCAGTACACTCAAACTTTCTACTGACTTTCTACCTGAGTTTTTTCTCTTCTGTATCTTGTCAGCCTGGACTTCTGTGTAGAATTGAACAGAATAAGATACTGCCAGATAAAAATAGCCCCGTTTGTGCAGATGTAAGCAAGCAAACAAGTGTGCATGAAGAAGATGTGGTTGATGTTGCAGGTGTCCTGCTTTGGATTAATGAGGACATCAGATGGGATTGGCCGTGTCAACTGATACACTGATAAAGGACATCTGAAGTCTCTCTGTTTATGCTCTTCATGCTTTTTAAATTCCTGGGCATCAGGTCATTCATTGATCTTCCTCTTTGTTGGTTGTCCCTGAGGGTTTTATTTGCCTTCTGAGGGGTCTTACAGGGCAGGTCACTGGTGACGATCTGAAACTTCTCAAAGATGCAAACTCTACTTTTTGGTTGTCATGTGGTGGTGAATGGACTACAAGAACTCTTGCTGCTCTGTTTAGTCGTTAGGAGCTGATGAGACAGATTATATTGCTAGCCTAAGTATGTGCAGTGTGCATAGTGAGAGAGTGAGTTGCCAGCTCTGTGGTGAGAGACATATATCCCATGACTTCTCATACCTGCCTTTTTTCTTAGGCATTATTAAAATTCTTTAACAATTTTTAACTTTTAATTCGGATTTCGACCATAGATTGTTATTTTTGAGTAAGAAGACAATGCTGTTCTAGATCCAATGAGGTCTGTGCATTAGGTCCTTAACTTTTCCTTGAATTCGTCTGGAAAGCCTCGTCTGCAGTGGAAGATATACTTTAGGATATTTTGTGAGCAGAACACCAAATTTGTGGAGGAAATTTTGGTTAGATTAGTTGTCAGTCATGCTTGTGGGTTAAGCTTTCTCATGCCCTTAATGTTCTATCCTTAGGGGACTGGATGCCTTGGCACTGCTCAGAAAACAACGGTGCTGGTGGTACTTGGTGCTAGTCCAGCGTGAGCGATTCAAAAGGATTTCATACTAACTTTACAACTGGAAGGAGGTTTATACAAAGTTGGGCCTGTGTTTTATTTTTTGATCTTTTAATTGACAGAACAGATTGCTGTTGACACAACTCATCATATGCTGAGCAGTAGCAAATTATACAGAGCTGTGGAGGATGGCATTAAAAACAACAACTTTGGCAAAAGGCTCCTCGGTGAAAGAAAAGTTAATGTCTTATTTCAATTAAGGCAAACATTTATATGTGGGAAAATAGCCGGGATCAGTTTTACAGTGATATTAAAAGGCATCAGGGTGTCAGTAAAATAAACAGTGAAGGGTAGCAATGCATTTATCTGGCAGAAACTTTAGCTAAAGACCTCAAAAACTTACAAGATGAAAGAACGTGTGCAGTGAGGATTTCTCTTGTTTTACATAATCAATTTATTAATCTGTCAGCATTACTGAGAGTGGTGCTTCTTAAATATAGTCAGAAGTGTCAAACTTTTGACTGAATTTTTTTCCTATATTTGAGGAATTTAGTTTTATATGAAAAAATGTGTGCAATTTTCTTCATTCCATGCGTGATTTCAACTTTTACATCTCTGTAAATCTGACAGAATGAGAGTCATTCTCAACAGGTTACAGAGTGAAAACTGATTGAAAGTCTCATCCCACATCCAATGTTTGCATATCCTGACATTTGAAAACAAATCACTGGAAGATTTGATGTAGGTTTTTTTTCAGCAAAACTTTTTTTTTTCCCCCAAATGTTTCCCTTCTTTAACATCAGTAAACTTAATTTTTAGTTTATAAATTGCACACAAGACAGAAAAACATATTACATAATTGGAATGTACCCATTGCGGTAGTCTTGCCTGTTTCAAGCTGTGATAATAAATATGCCCAAAAGTGAAATCTACTGATGACTTTATGTGTTTTAAGGTACAAAATAAGCAATGTGATGATCAAGGCTAGTCTGTCTTAAAACAGATTGTAACAGAGCAGTTTCTGCTTTGGACCAAATGTGTGAATTCCATAACAAATTCTTTATGCATACCTTAAGCCAAAAAAAAAAATGCAGTCATATTAATTCCAATAACATTTAACATAACTCAGTAGTCAGCTAGGCAAGTACACTTTTACTAACTGTGAAAAAAATATTTTTTCCCAAAAAGTTAGCAATTAGGAGCTTCAACAATACTGGCTTCTTGTATATGTGGACTGCAAGGTCATATTTAATTTCATCATTTATAACATGAGTCCTGAAGTCATATGCTGAGGTTTCTACTACAATTGGGCTTTCAATCAGAAAAGGGGAAAAAAAGTATAGCTTGTTTCTAGCAGAGCATGAGCATTCGTGGCCTTGATTTCGTGTGGGTTTTGTCTTTTACTTCAAATACAAATAGCTTTTTATGGTGGTTCCTACCTGAGTGCCACATTGCCCTCAGGTCCCCCCTCAAGTCTTTCTTCTCTTCCCTCTCTTGAATGTGCCAGTCCAGAGCTATCTGCCAAAGAAGGGCTTCCATCCCCTAGCCTCCCTGTGCTGTGTGTCCTGCACGCTGGCTGTGTCTTCTCTAGATCTGAGCTTGTTGATACCTCAAATTCAGCTGAATTGGGCAAATAAGTTAAAAAGTTACTAGAGAGGAATTAAGGGAGAGCAAAACTGCATAAGCCTATTTTTTAGGAAGCTAAGCTAAAAATAACACTTTACTTATGCTGATATTATCTACAACTGTGACACAGTTTATATGTAAAGCAGACAAATACCACTAAAAACCATACAGATTTGGCTTCTCATGAATTGCCAAAATCTGTCACGGGATAAATAATGTGAGCTATAATAGAAATGAAAAGCTCTGACTTGTTCACTGATTGATTTTCATAAGACTTTAATGAATGTGTAATGAATCCCTACTCTGAAAGGAAAATTTTCTGCTTGGAAAGGGTAACCAGACATTTTGTTTTTATACGTCTTTGTAAAAGAGAAATGGGAAAAGGAGGTCTGTGAGAAGAAAAATGACTGCTGAATCAAGAACTAAACCAATAACACGTTCCCAAAGAGAAAAGGTTGTGGCCGTCTGCAAATTACACACACCAGTGTAAGAGGCAAATCCTATAATGGTTGTCAGTATGAATATTTTTCTTAGTCATAAGAATTTTCTTTAGGTCACAATATTATTAGAAGAAACCTCTTTGTGTATCTGTGACATTTTCAGCTATCTTAAATCAAATGACTAAAGCTGCTCTAGTGTGGCATTTAACTGCAACTTGTCATCCTCTTCATTGGTGGCTGCTGCTGCTTCCTTTCGTGGGACAGCTGAATCTTTGCGATTTTTTTACCCAGTATAGGAAAGATTTTTTTTTCCCATTAAACAATGAGAAATAGGACTTAGGTTAAGAGCTAAACTATCTCAAAGGAGGAAACCATCAAGCCTGGAGAAAAGTTTCTTCTTGTACTAGACACAAGCTTGTTTTCCCATCCTTGCTGACACCCAGGCAGGAGTTGTGAATTTGTCACTCCTGTTACTAGAGTATCATGAGTGATAGAAGTGAGCAAATATAGGCATTTTTATACAAATGGCAGTTCTTCTTGAAAGAAAACATACCAATTGCTTCATAATTTGCAGTAGCTTGGCAATCCAGACATGAGTCTGGAAGGGAACCCTATTTGTAAACGTGGATTCAGGAGATCCAGGTAGCTGTGTGCTCTATGACAAATTCATTTTATGGGCCCAAGCTGGTCATTTAACCCCTGCACTTCAGTTCTCCACTACAGTAAGAATATTACCAGTTCTGTCTGTCTAGTATTTGTGGACTGTAAGCTCCTTAAAGACAGTGTCAGTCATATGCACATAAAGTGCTTAATGGTCTCAATTCAGCTCATGCTCAGCAGGACCTTGGTATCATTTGGAGAATCTAAGCATAATTGCCTGATTATTACATCTCATGGAGAAAACAGTACGTGATTATGCTATTAGAAGGTTGTGCGCTGAGTGACTGGATAATGACTGCACTGACAATTCAAGTTTTTCCTGTCTCTCAAGGGCTCAGACTTCCCCGGCTTAGTAAAGCACGTGGAACTGCATGGATTGCCCTGCTGACTCTATCTGGAGGCTGTGTTGGAAGGACAGTTATGTCCTCCTAGAGCTAAAAGAGTAGAAAGTGGAACAGCACAATGCAGTTACCTGCTGTGGATGGACCTGACAGCACAGGGACCTTAACAGGTTTCTTAGCTACTTTCCAAACAGCAAAGCATTGCTGAGGTCAAGACATGTATGTAGGAGCTCTCTGGGCCATGTAATCCCACCAGCCAGGCAAGATTGCTGCCTAAACTCCTTATAAACTCCTCTGCTTTTAATTTCTTATGTCTCTCAGTTCTGTAGTTAACTCACCACCTTCTTTCTTTCCACCCCTATTCTGTGCTCTTTTCCAGCATTCCTTGTTTCTTGGTTGTCTTTGTGATAATCACCGTGCTAAAAATTCAAACCCTTGTTCGACTTTGTGGAAGCATCAGAGCTTTTCATGTGAAACTGCAGTTTGTTTCGCCTCTGCCTTTTTTTTTTTTTTCCTCTGTAACCTCAATCTTAGAAATAGCTGAATCCCTTGAGCAAAAGCTTCCCAAAAAAAGATTGCATTAGTCAGACAGTTAACATCAGGAATGTTTAGCCTGAATTGTTCAAAGTTATCCTGAAGCTGCATATTACAATGGAAAATGTTAAGTAGCCTCCGCATGAATGCGGCTACTTGTGCTGCCATTAATAACCTTGGCTTTGTAGGGAATGTTCTTGTGCTAGCTAAATTAGATTAACCAGTAAATTTTCTCCATCTTTAATGTCTATCAGATTTAAGGCTTCTAGGCTTAATCCTACTGCCACTAAAACTGATGGTAAAACTCTGCTGAATTCTGCGTGAACATGAACTTTTCGGCAATGATGTCAGAATTTTGTACTGTTAAAATCTGAGTACTAAGAATATAAACATTACAATGGTTAATGTAAAATTACATTTTTAATACTATAGAAAAAATGATGAAGAGTTCAATTCAATTTTTCTGAATAGTTCATATATCTAAAGAATTACAGCTCTTGGGAGAACATAATATAATAGCTAAAGTCATATTGGTATTTAATGTTTTATCATTGTAGTTCTGCTTCTAGCCTCTGCACTTAGCTCTATCACCACTGTGCTTTGCTGTGACACTCAGATTTGAATCGCTTCTACTATTCACTGACAAGAAAGTGATTCCAAAAATATTGTCTACGTTGCTTGCCAAAAAATGTAGTAATATAAACTACTGCCCTTTTCATTTGCTGATTGCTCATGGTGCCACTGTTAAACACCAGGTAAACAAGCAGCATGCTCAGGATGAAGCCTTGGCTGGGTTCACTCACCTCTTGGCTAATCTCATTGGGCTGCTGTGAGATCCTACCTTGAGTGCTGTTTTGCTGCTCTCCTGTGTATGACATAGGCAGCCCTCAGCCAAAAAGCATGCAGAAAAATCCGTTGTATTGACAAGCTGAGCCAACCCGCTCAGTCTGTGCTCCCCAATATGCCAGAAAGTAGGGAGGAGGTGAGAGGATTCAGTGTGCTCAGGGTGGGAAGTCTGCCTCCTCCTCAGTTTGGAAGTGAGAGATGGCACAGATGGGAGCGAAGAGATTTACTGGATGTGGTTGTAGAGTACGAGCCTGCAGAACCAGCATCCCAACAAGCATGCCAGGACACGGGTAACACCCAGCTTCAAAAGAGGGACTAGGCACATTCTCATATCCCTCTTCCAGAGAATTCATGGCAAGTGCTCATAAATGACAACCCTACAGAGTGGTCGGACCAGCTTCAGATGAGCAGCTCTGTTTTGGAGCACTCTGCTGAGAGAAAGGGGTGAACATCTCTGAAGCTTGTGAACCTTGTTCATCACCAGTTTAATAGCAGCATTCTCATCTCGGTGTGTGGGGCTTTAATTGTGCATGTCCCATTAGTGCTAATGGGGAGTCATGCACCTGAAGTCCCGGGTATGGAGATGAGAAAATAAATCTTAGGTTACAATCTCATTAAAGACATGGTTGCTTATTTCATGCGTAATAGCCCTTTTGCCACCTTTAACTTTTCATTCAGAGGAACAAATAACATCATGAATCAATCTTCACAACTCCAGATCATAACTGCCACTTACGTGGCCTCACTTTTCTCCAGCTCTATTATTCTGTATGTCAAAAAAAGCCAGGACCCATCCCAGAGAATTATCAGGAGTCAGATACAGAAAGGATGTTTTTGTGCTCAGGTCTCACCAATTTCCTTGCTTTGTTGAGTTGCAAATGCTTGAAACTAGTGTTAGGTCATGCCATTTCTCAGTACAATTTACCATCACCCCTGAAATCCCAGCTGCACTCAGCATTTTGTCATGGGCTGCAGGAGGCTGGAGAAGCAGGAAGCAGCAGCAGTCCAACTCGTGGTGCAGAAGGTGGGAAGCAGGGGAAAGAAAGGAGGTGCCAGCAGGCGCCTCATCACTTGTGAGCTTGATGATGGTCTTCTGTCTTGTAGACTTTCCCTTCCTGAATCCCTTCAGCCCACAACGCATAATATATAATGGAAGAACTAAACTTTTAAACTTTTCTAGCCCATCATCTATAGCAGATGAAAATGAAGGTGAGTTTGAACATTTTAGTTTTTCAGCAAGTGTATTTTTTTTTCAGATTCATCCTAAAAAGCTTTGTCCCATCTGGGCCAAGCTTCTCTACATCAATTAATAAACTGAATGCCCATCACAGATTGTCTTAAGAAAAAGTCTAGTCTACCAACGACATTAAATGAAACCTGAAAACTATCAAGGGGTTACCTCAAGATTAATGCTCATGCAAGAATATTGATTCCTTGTGGTGATCAGAGCATGGAAATGCTATAAGCATTTAGGCATCATCTATAAGCAAAGGGTTGGGCCATTTAGGAAAGCTTAGGGGTAGGAGAAAAGAAAGAGGAGTAATGAGAAAGGTGCAGAGCTAATTTTCTTCCTCAGCTGGATCTGTCTGGAAGGGGAAAGCACAGTTTTATGGAAGAGGCAGACCTAAATGTTGATCTTTCATACTACTGATCAGGGAGGAGTGTAGTACAAGGGAAGATGAAATAATAGGTAGAAAATCATGAATGTGAGCAGACTAGAGCCAGTGACAAGCAGTTGGAGCAAGCAGTCAGGCTGTGCTGGTGAGCTGAGAAGAGAGCAAGTGGAGATATGAAAAGACACAGTGTTAAATGGCAATGTAATTGCTGGAATAGGAAACTTTTTTCCAAGGTAACAGTTAAGACAGCTGCTTCTTGAGGACCAGAGAGTTCAGACAGCCTTTCCAGCAAGGTCTACCAGCAATGATGGACTCCAGCCCCTTCGTCAAGCCACAATATCTAAATTTCTCTCCGATATGATCCTGCTTTTTCCTATGGTCTCTGTTTCAGTCCACGTGTGTCTTTTCTTGAATAAGCTTTAATAGCACTGCAGAACTTCACTTCTGCATTTCCTGCCTGCATGCAAGCCCATGCCACATGCTCTAGGTGTCCCTGTTGAGCAGGAGGTTGGACTAGATGATCTCTAGAGGCCCCTTCCAACCTCCACCATTCTGTGATTCTGTAGTTTGCAGTAGGCAACTCTGAGACCTGCTAACTGCCCCTAACACTTAAAGAGAAACACCTGGACTGAAAGTGTTGATGGCAGCAGGTACTGGATTCTGTGCTGTGCATCAAAATAATAACCCAACTGGACTATCTTTGACTTGCTCTTATCACTTTCATTTTGATTTCTTTTTCATTTAAGTGGATAAGTAAGATACAGGTTTCCCTCAAATATGTGTTTAACCAGAGGACACATGGGAACTAGGTGTGTGGAGCCACACAAGTGTTTAAGTTGACTTAAACTCTCATTTATCTCTCTGAGGCAGCCCTGAGGTTTCAGATGTTGTACTGACCGATTTTGTTTGCTCCACTGAGGTGGAAATACGCCTGTCATTGGCACACGTTCGAATAACCATGTTAGAAACACAGCCAGTATCCAGGTGTAGCTCTCCCTCTCCCCACCGATGATTGAAACCCCCGTTTCTCAGCCATCCCTTGGTGCCCTGCTGGCAAAGCAAGCAGATGAGTGGCCTTGCAGTCATTCAATTCAGGCAAACCTAGGGAGAGAGTGAGGACCCTTCAGACGAGAGCTCTTCAGTGAAGCCGCTCGCTCGACCCCTCTTGCGATAATCATGGGCATTTATCTATTAAAAGAAACATGCTCAGACAATGTCAGTTTGAGATATTTGCTTGTAATCTTCCACTCTGGCATGTTTTGCTCTTCCAGAGCTGTGCCGTTCTTGGATGCTTTTGAGTTTGCTTTTTTTTTCTGTTATTATTTTGACCAAATCAGTAAAAAGCAGCAGTGGCAGTATAAGTCAGGCCATTTTATTTTAACATTTAACTTTAGATTTTAAATCAGACTGTGTAATATTTGACTGAGTGAACAAATAAAGGCAGTCTCTTACTTCTCTGTGAAAATGAGGGGTTTAGGGCATTTCCGTGTGTAGCACGCACACCTACACACAGACACAGTTTGCATGATATCATTTCTCACAAAGCTTCAGTAAGTGCCAAATAGGGCCAAGTAGGATAAATGTTCAGCAATCTCCTTGACTAAGGTGTTGGAGCCTTACTAAAGCTTGGCTAAGGTCAAGCTAAGGCTTTACTAAGGTGTGATGGACCTGTACACCCAGGCAGTGGAAGCACATGGAGAGGGCATCTCCCTATTCCACTAAGGGGCTCAAGTGGACGGGTGGCTGAGTGGCAGCAGCAGCGTGGAGCTGTCAGTTTCTCTTAGATTTCCTGAAGAAAAGGAAGATTAGTACCAGGTCTATACTGACATGATGAACAGGTCATTTTTTATAGCTCTAGTGAGTCTCAGGTTTGGACTATGTTATTTATATTGAGCCTGTTCATGTGTGAGAGAAAATGACACTTGTGGCACGTACTACAAGGGGGAGCATCCTCACTGCCTCTAAGTGCAGCAAGGCTCCAGGCGTCGTGGCTCAGCAAGGTCCATGTGCTGAAGGACACTTTTCCTCACTCCAGAGTCAGGGTTTGGCAGGAGAAGCCCTGCTGGAAGCCATCACCCAGGTCGCACCCCATCAGCAACTACTAGACCAGCTGTAGCATTATTGGTACCACGAAGACTGAGAGTGCCATGCCACAGCTCCAGGACACCCAGATTGCTGGCTCTTGGCCATGCAAGCGATTTGATGAGGCTCCAAAAGCTGGATTTTTCCTAGAGAAATGAACCACCTGAAGAGGATTTTCATGCAACATTCAGAACACTTACGATGTGATTCATCTCAGCTGGCTTCTGCTCCAGGCATGGGGCCTAATCATCTCAGTGCCTCTCAGTGAGGCAGAGGGTGCTCAGGGGACCAAGTGTAGAGATCTACTTTACGATAAAAAGTTTGTGCCCTGTGCTCCACTAACTAGCCTAAAAGAGGCTGAGGTTAATTGTTCTCATGCAGACAGACCCAGTCAGTGAGATGAATATAGCTTCTGGCAACTCCAAGGAGGTCACATTAGGTGCCAACTAGGTCTTTCCTGTTGCACGTCCTTTATACTCCCTTTATGTATAGATGAGACCCTGCTCTCGCTATCTGGACATGCGCTACTCTGAATTCCACCTGGAAATGTGAACAGACTGACTTTGCATGCAACAAGCCTCCTTGCTGGGCTGGGCTCCCCTCAGTTGTGTGTTTCCAGCAGGTGCTCTGCATGTGTGTGCATGCATGCTCTGCAGATCACGTCTCCGCTGATAATCAAGCCTCCAAGTGTGGTATGTGCCCATCCTAGTGAAAGAATCATGTTGGTTGCATAAAGCGTATCATGTTGCCAGCTTTGTCGATATTTTTGTATAGCTACAAATATTTTCTATCAAGTTTTATTAAGTGAGACCCACATACTTCTCACAGCTGTGACCGTGCGGTCTGTTTTTACATAGCTGTTTACCCCGCCCTTGCTCAGTAACACTTCACAGTCATGCTGTGGTGCAGATGAAGAATTTAAGTTTGAAGCTGGCAATCTGATTCCTATTAAGGCTCTATGGAAATTTGCCACACACCTGCCTAAGAAGCTGGAACAAATAATTCGGAGCAGCTCATTGATACCTAATGGTAAGCAGACAACTTGAATACTCATGTCCTGGGTGAAGATGAGCAGCTTCTCATTAGTGCTCTGTCCTTTCCTGTCGAGAGAAGAAAAACACCCAAGACAGAGGTGGAGAGGTTAAAAAGAGAGGTTGTGAACTTTCTCCCTCACTGAAGCAGCTTCCAGCTCTTTTGAAACGAAGGAGCTGACATCTGGTGCAGTTGAGGAATGCAGTAACAAGAGCAAACTGTTAGACCCAGAAACACTCACTGTGGATAGTCAGGACCAAAGAGAACGTGTCCAAGCTAATTGCTACATGTTAATAGCCATAGAAGGCAAAAACCAGTGTGTAATCTTCATGCCTGACTCCCATTTTCGGAAATACTTTTGGACTGTAGGACCTAGTGCACAAGTAAAATTTAGATTCTTCATTGCCTGGATCACTTTTGCAAATAAGGCCACCTTTCTTACACAGACCTATTAACCATTAACAGCTGGGTCCATCTTTTGCAGTCATGATGGATTTGCCCTCATTTGGATGCTGCTATAGAAAGTTATTTTGAAAGTTAATTGTTCAGGAGATGTGGGCAAAAATCGCTGTGCTTAGGGCCAGTGCTGCTGTCAGCTGAGCATCTTAATTTCTAACTGTTTTGTTAATTCTTTGCCCTATATCAAATTATTGATTATTGGATTAGGTATCAAATTAGCTCCTGTCAATTTTCATCTTCCTTCCTTCCTTCCTTCCTTCCTTCCTTCCTTCCTTCCTTCCTTCCTTCCTTCCTTCCTTCCTTCCTTCCTTCCTTCCTTCCTTCCTTCCTTNCTTCCTTCCTTCCTTCCTTCCTTCCTTCCTTCCTTCCTTCCTTCCTTCCTTCCTTCCTTCCTTCCTTCCTTCCTTCCTTCCTTCCTTCCTTCCTTCCTCTACTTTTTCAGAAAAAGAAATTATTTGATTTTTTTTCCTCTTTTGTTTTGAGGAAAATCTAAGAGAAAATGATCTATTCTAGGAAATACTAGTTTACATTAAAAAAGAGATTTGCATAAAATCACATTAGCTTTTTGTCTTCAACCTCTTAATTAAAAGAAGTTATTCTTGAAAGTGAAACACCCCTTCCTGCAGGCTATTGGTGATCTAAAAGTTGTACTGAAAAACAATATATCTGATTCAGCAAGAATGGGGCACTAGCCTCAATAAATGGTGCAACCTGTCAGAAAAAATAATCTAATCTTGCAAAATATACTAATATATCAATTCTAACAATTGAAGTTTGTGACTTTGCACTGAGGAGCTTCAACGATACGACAGAAAACACTCACTTATCAAAAGATGTTCTCCTACCATGCTGCCAAGCTTACGAACAGACCCTAGGCACAGCAGATGGTGCCTTCATTATCACCAGTAGCTAAAATTGCATAGCCTATGTAAAGACACTCAATATTTTGCAACCATTTCACCTAAAAAGTTGCCATCTGGTGAAAAAAAGAAAAAAAAAAAAAAAACCCTGGGATGGTGTCAGGTATGTGAATCCAAGCTGAAGAGCAGGCTTTTTGTGGACCTCTTCTTGGCCTCCTGTCCGGTTGCGGCAGGCTCTGGGAACGGTTCCCACTGCTCCCGCTCGTGCAGGTGCAGATAGGGAGGAGATTTGCTGAATAACAGGGTACCATTTTTGATCAGGCCCTTCCCAGCACTGCAAACTCTCTGGGTAGATGTAAATAATCGCAGTGAATTAAACAGAAGTGGTTTCTACTATTGCGTAACTATTGTAATTATTTCCAAGTTGATGGCAATGAGATTTTTCCGGTGTGACCATGCACAGAGGGAAAGTGGAGGTAGGTCTGTGCACTCAATTTTAGTATTTAATCTCTGGACAAGTAGGTTAACAAGTAGTCTCTCAATGACATTACATTATAGTGTGTTTACGATGTCAAACTAAGGCCATTCTGATTTTTTGACTTCTATAAAACACCCCATATACTCTAGTAGGAAATAGTCACTTTCTTACATATGATGTGCCAGGTTGGTATATTGAGACAGCTTTGGTACCTTTCCAAATAAACTAGACTTCTGGGACTTTTTTATTTCATTCCACCCAACGCAACCTGATCTACTGTGGGTCCCATGTGAGATGAGTTTATGTACCTTTGGCCACACAACCCCGTATGATTACTAGCTGACTTCTTGGCGCTTAGAGAATCTGTCAGGCAATTTTTGATTGTACCCCCAAAGAAGGAAAAACATGGAGCTTGCTACTCCCGGTTCTGCACACAAAAGTAGGATGAAAAAAAATATGCTTTTTTTTTTTTTTTAAATAAAGAGACATGTCAAAAGAATTACTGAGCTGCTTTTCTTCCCTTTGAGCCACTATGAGATGCTGGTTGCTTCCTGGTGGAGGAGCAACATTGTCACACCCTCCCTGCAGCCTGGAACACAACTTGAAGCAGAAAGATCTAATTCACTAATAAAATACATCAATCAGCCACACACGCACAGCCAATAATTTACAGCAGATCACATCCGTATTTTAGAAACCTTCTAATGAAAAAATTATTTCTGCAGAGCTAACTCTTCATTCGAAAGCCAGTGGTTTTGCAACATTTTAAAATATTGTTTAGTTCTGAATACGTGCTGTTGTTTAGCAATGTTTGGGTGCCAGCTTTACAAATGCTGTGGTCCTTTCCCTCTGTATCCCCCCCATCAGCCTTGCATCCTCTCCCCGCTTTGCCAGGGCCTGGTGGCTTTGCAGGAGGAGGTGACTGTGGAGGGGCACTGCTGCCTCCGGAGCTGTGTAGGTCCAGGTCCTAACCAAGGAGTTTGGGGGAAGCTTCACTGCCCTGTGGAGCTTCACCCTGTTTGTGCTGCCAGCCTGCGAAAACCTTGCTGGTAGTTTGGGCTTGCTAGAACAATATGGGGAAGAGGCAGCCGCTTCCCGGTGCTGGAGCGGAAGAGAAGATTTGGGCGCCGAAGCCACAGCTCTGCCCTCATTCACAGGAGCTAAATGAGCATTTCTCAATCTTTTAAAATCAAAGGGCCAGCAATTCTTTTTGATCTGTGCGCAGGCAGCCAGGGAGCTGACTGTGCCTGTGGGCAGGCGCTGGAATAAATGCCTGCCAACTGTGTGGGATGATCTCTGTGTGTGTGTGTTTTGGTTTAGTTTCTTAATTATTTTTCTGCAATCAGTTCACGGACCACCTTCTGGCACCTTATGGCTTGCCACTTCCCTGTGGGCCCCACAGAGCAATGCTGAGCTCCATGGTTGCTGCTCACCGGCCGGGGTGCACCGGAGGCAGCAGAGCTGAAGGATTTATGTGCTGTTACCACTTCCTCAAGGAATCGCCTCTGTCTCGAGTTTGTTGATACAGATAAGTGACTGAAGTCAAATCTGTGTTCCTATCTCCTCCTACATGCCTTGTTTTGCAATTATCCAACCTTGTTGAAGAGGTTCCTAGGCTTAAATTCAGTAATTATTTATTTATAATGATTTAAATTAGGTCAGGTACAGTATCCAAGGTTTTAATCTAATGCATGTGTTTGCCATTTCAGGTGAAACATTTGAAACCTTCCAGCATCTGTTATAATTTTTCTGTGCTAAATGAAATATTTTCTAATTTAACCTTCCAAAAAAAAAAAAAAAATCAAATAATTAGAGTCTCCTTCAAAGTGACTGAAAACAGGAATGCGGAAGATGAACACTCTTTTTTTAAGCTACTTGAAAATTAAGAAGGAGTTTCAAAGAAGCAGGAGTTTCAGGCCGGCTAGATGTAGTTGTGCTTTACTGAGCTTGCTGTTCCTCCATGAGCTTGAAGTCCATGGTGAGGGAGGACTCTGAGCATGGGGTGAGGCCAAGGGTGCTGCTCTGCCCTGACGGGCCCTGCTGGGCACGCTGCCCCACGGCCTCCTCAGTGCGGGTCATCTCCTCTCCATGGCTAGGTCCACCAGGGGGTGGGGGTGTGTGCGTGCACATCTGATCAAACACGGGGAACAGGGAGCACAAGAAGGTGGAGCAGTGGGACCCTTCTAAAGCACCATGGGAAGGGGCATTGATGGTCATGCGTGAAAAGGCTCGTGAGTGAATGGGTTACCAGCTGACAGCTGGGCACTTGGTAAATGACTAACGTGATAAACCTGGTTACTGTGCACCAGAGCTTAACCCTGCTTGCAAAGAGCTGCTGTAAAAACATCTGGGGCATGTGCTGCATTTTAAACATTGGTGTCATGGCTTTTTTGTTGCTCTTTCAAAACACTGGAAGAGGCAGGATTATACAGTTCTCCGTTTTTACTTGTTCCTAATCTTAAAGTGATTTATTTTTCAGTCATAAATAGCATTCTTTCCATTTTCTTTTAATTTTGTCTGCCTCTTTGGATGTCAGTTCTGCTTTATATACTCTCAGTGTATACACACACTCCTGGAAATTGAGGGATACTGATATTTTGCCTGAGGTACTTTATGGCCCATTCCAGGTTATAGTAATGGCAAATCTACTCTAAGAGTAACTCCCTTTGGCTTCTCCAAGTAAATGACTCACAGTAATGCTGATGCAGACAGAAGTTGGACCTTTATGCTTTCTTCATACCTTGCCTGTTCTACAGCTAAGGGAAACCAAGTCAAACCTCATAGCTGGGCAATTGGGATTTTTATTTTTTTGGCCAAAGGAGAGCATGGAGAGAGGAAATTTCATCACCTGCCTTATATATAAATGACAACTCTCTCTTGTAGTCACTTTAAAGCCTTGGAAAAGTGGTGGTTCAATGATTTTTCTTATGTGGATCCTGATGCTGATTATTTTCTTAAAGCACCATTTCCTGCAAGTACAGAAGAATCTCAGGTTTCATTTTATATTAGAACAAGGTAAATTTCTAAACAATGCTTTAAGTTTGTGGACATTTGAAAGAAAAACTTCAATGCTTAAAACTCAAAAGGTGAACAAGAAAAAATCAACAAGATATTATTGTTATTAAGACAAGTCAACCAACCAACCAACCCACCCACCAAATAAAGATTGTCTGGCCTGGTTCCTGATTGGGGCTGGCAGAGCTGTGCATGTCTCTCTGTCTCACTGACATTGTCAATACACCCTCTGTTTCTCCTTCTCCCCCTTGTCTTCTAATTTGCTGAAAGATATTTTTGAAAACGCTTCTGCTTGAGCATGTTTGCTGTTGGTGAAGAGAGAGATCAGGATAAACACCGTCGTTAGATCCGCTCTGGGCTTGGTTGTTTTTTTCTGTACACATTTCTTATTTGCTGGCTGTGCTGCGTGCCTCCCTGATTGCTTCTGTTCTGGGTCACCGGATATCAGAGACTTGGGAGCGTGCCAGACCCTTGGAAGGCTGATCTCCTTGGTCAGAGCGCTTTTACAAATATGCCTTACATCGATCTAATTGTGCCCTGTGCTAACAGAGCTGACAGCCTTCAGACCTCCCAACATGTCCCTTCCACTGCCTTTTGGCTCCATCATTTCCCACGCCATGCCATGTATTGCACAGCTAGAAGCAGCCCTGTGCAGGGAGTGGGGGATATTGAGATTATGTTTGTGAGAATCTGCTATTGTTGTTTACAATATTGTTATTTCCCCATGCTTCCTATACTAACAGCCATCACAATTCATGCTTTATTCCTATGTGATGTTTGACAATTCATGTAAGAATAATGAACATTTAATTTCAAACTGAAATTATCCACAAAGGATATGTTGGGAGCTGCCAAATCTGGTAGCCCAACAGAAGACAGGATAGACTGTTGACCAGGTGCAAGGCACGGCCAGAAAAGCTGGTTTACGCCTAATCATCCAATTTAATTCCTCATCCATCTGTTTTCCAATTCTTTTTCCACCCCAGTCCACCTTGATGCCTTGTTTTCCCCACCTTTAGTTTTCCCAGACACCCTATAACAAGGGTTGCACCAAAACAGGGCACTCCTCCCCTGCACCCCATAACAAGCCCCATGACCCAGCAGTGCCCCAGCCTGAGAGAACATGAGAGAACATCTTCTCTGGTCATGAGGATAGGTTTCCCACTGGCTCACAAGTAGGGGCTGTCCTGGGTCAACCCTGTGGGCCAGGCAGGAGCTTGTGACTCTGACAGAGTTATTTGGGCTCCCTTTCCCACCATAGGGCTGTGGGCCTTCTGTGCATGTGGGTGGGTATTATCCTTTAATCATATAACTTAATGGGTTATTTCTGAGACGAGAAGTTATCTAGAATGCTAGAGAACTGGGAAAGTCGTGACTTAGACATGCTCAGAAATGCCTAAGGGACTTAGCAGTCCTGTGTCCTTCCTTGATACTTAGAAACATAAAACTCTCTGCAAAATGGATTCCGTTCATGTTCCCAGGTTGCTTCTGAACAAGGAGCTGAGGCTTTTTTCAGGAATATATTTACTCCTGTTTTGACTAGCATTGCACAGACCATAGATTTTGCACCGTGAAAACTGCTCCCACCATAACAATTTATGGTGAAACTGCGGCACATATTTTAGAAATATAGAGACTTTTAGTCAGAGCTGGATAAATAATGGAAAATGCATCACACCATTTAGCAACTTTTTCTTATAGCAACTTTGTTCTAACAGACAGTGATTTGACAAAATCCCTCATCTAAAAGCTAATTGAAACAGGTTGCGCTGATTGACAGAGTCATAGTCCACAACATTCAGGATAGAAGTAAGCAGGATATTTTCTTCCCTGTGTGCTTGTTAAATTAAAGAGCTCTCAAGGATCAGAAGATTTGTCTCTGTATAAGGAACAGAGGCATCTGTGAATGGTAGGGGTGTAATTTCCTACCCACCTCCAATTACACTCTCTTGTGATCCATCTGTCTGGGAAGCTATCAGGTATTGTGTTTTATAATTACAGCTTGTTAAAAATATCATCTTTGTTGGAAGTTTAAAAAAGGAAATCTCAAAAGACTCTTAAAAATGAAAGCAAAGCTACTTTTAGAGAAACTTTTAATGAGAAGTAGATTAAAATGGGAATACTTTACAGAAGATTTTGATATGAGAAAAATACATGTAAGGCATTTCAATGATACATGAAATGTGTCTATTTATGAAAGTAGTTTTTTGTCAAGAAAGTATATTAAAATGTTTAGGTGAATATGTCTCATTATAATTATAGGATTGCATCCTGAGAGGTGTCCTTTGATGGTGAAGGTCATGAATGGTGGTGATGAGCAAGTGATGATACAAGTTTGTGGCTTATGAACACAGATGAATCGCTAGTTTGGGACCAAGGCCATCCACATGGTGTGTATCATCTTCAGCACTGCACCTTCAGTGAAGCCATATCAGTTTCTGTTGTCTCAGGATGTAGCTCTTAGTAACCAAGGGACTGTTCCATCCTCTGCAGTCTGCAAATGATCAATTCAGGAGGGAATGACAAGCCAAGGTTAGCAAGTCATAGCACTACGTATGCTGGGAAACAGTTAAATACTGTAATTCTACTTTGGGCATCCAAGAGAATCATGACTTTTACTACCTCCCTCTGTCCAGCAAGTATAGTAACAAACTGGGTGGATGAGGATCCCTCTGTTTGTAGAGACTGAAAATTATGGTATTTGCATAGCAATAAAATGCTGTGGAAATAAAAACATCTCTCAGATGTTTATTGCTGGCAAACAGGGGCATCCTGAGAAAAAGAATCACATAAGAATTTATGTTTTGTGATGAAGACAATGACAATAAAGTGTATTTTTTTAAAAGCCTATATTCTTAGCTGATACAAAGGACAGACTGTGCTTCATGGTTTCACCCATGAAATGTATTTTGAATTCTTTCTAGAGGCAGTATGTTTTCTTTGCAGAATGAAACCTTGACAGCTTTTCTATAACTCTCTGCCCTGAAAGCTGTTAGAAGGAGGAAGAATAAATGTGTGTAGGAAATGACTGGTTAAATTACCCAGGATTCAAATAATTGTGGGTATCACATACAGTGTGCTTATTACTTTAGCTTAGATCCCAAACTGTTCTTTCAGAGTGCATGGAGATTGGACAGGGTAAGCAGAAAGGCACTCTACCTCTAGTCACAATTCCAGTGTCGCTCTGGCAATCGTTGTGCTTTCAATGGGCAAAGAATTTTTTTTTTCTCCTAAGAAAAGAAAAATCTATAATTAAAATACTCTTCAAGCCCTTCTATATGTACCTTGAGCCCCTTGGGAACTTCCAGAAGTAAGTGCCTAAGTGCCTAGATGTAAGACTCCTGGGATTTCCTCCCCTGGACCACATGCACGTACTGCTTCTTGGGCACACATGACTTCAGAGGTAAAAAGTATTTTTAACTGGAGCAACGAGGAGGATGGGATGAGAGGGACAGCCACAGGGAAGCAGAGCCAGAGGCAGAGGTAGCGGAGTCTTTCTAGTGCCAAGGTGCCCTTGGAGAGCAAGACTACCCTATGGCAGCAACTGGAAGTAGAGAGGGAAGGAGCTTGGCCAGAGGGAGGGGAGAAATTCTGCATCCAGAAGGGAGCCAGCTTTGCATAAGGAAATAATCTTGTACGACAGTGTGATGAATTTGTGTTCATGTATATCCCTGCTCGCTGCTGGACGCCGTCCAAGCTACGTGTCTGTGTGCCATAGGCCCTCTGCGGCCCAGAGCAAACAGAGATTTCCCGTTGCTCCTACATGGTGGGGGACTGTCTTCCTGGCACAAGGCAACCTCCCAGCTGAGACCTAGGGCTTGTGGGTCACGGGTCACTTCCCAAACTGGACATTCTGGCTCACGCGTTTAACAATCCTTGGGAAAGGGATCTTGATTTTTACTACTTTATGCTAGCGAAGTGAAGACGTGATTCATTTTGCGCTGCTACGCTTAGTTAATTTGGCTTCAGAAGGACAGAACCTTACTGGTGAAAACCCTTTTGTCCTGGCCTGGCCAAGGAATTGCTTCACGCTGCTCTCCGCTTCCAAACCCGCTCCCATCCAGCCTGCGCAATTGTGGGGTGATCTTGGGGCACCAAAGAAGCTGAGGGGCAGGCGACGGGCAGACCCCAGTGGCACTGCGGGTCCCTGCCCGCATGCGGAGCAGTGCAGGGCACGGTGCCCGGCCAGCACACACCTGACGCGGCGGCACGACGGTGCAGACTGAGCCCTCTCTGTTCCCATGCCGCCCTGGCCTCCCGCTTCCCCAGCGGTTACGTCAGAACCCGTATGCTCTGCCAGTGGGTTTGATGCGATCGACTAAAAGCACCGTTTTCCTGGTAAAACAAACACAGGCTCCTTTTTTAAAAACACCTTTTGATACTTTATGAGCAGGGCTGGTGTATGTAACCTATCAAGACCAACATATGGCTTATTATGACATCTAGCTGATTAAAATAGTCTAGACATAAACTTGAGATTTCAGAAATGTTTAAGCTAAGACTGAAATACATTTTAGCGTACAGTAGATGTATACTGCAATTTGGGCCACCTGTGTCCCTACAGGAATTATGGAACAGGAAGTACTTTTGACTCAAGAAGTGTGTCTGAAAATTGAGGCTGTAAATTAACAACAGCTTGTCTATTAGATTATTCCACCCATAAAGGAGTCTGTATATTCCTAAATGCCTCATGACTTTCAATACCATGCAGTTGTTGCTTTTATTAAAGGAGGAGGCTGGCAATGGTCTGGGCTTCTAGGTCAAGGCGCATTTTTAGAAAAACCCAGGAATAAATAGCAGCAGCCAGCCAGACAGTGGTGAAACATGCCTGTGGCTGCACCCGGAGGAAACCCCGGCACGGCCTGCTGGTGGACATGGCAGGGCCGGCGTCCGGGCTCCTCCATGGCTGCTCCCAAACAGGGGGACGCATATGGCGCCGGGCTGGCCATGCAGAGAGCTACGTAACTCGTCTCTCCGTCAGCTCCCCAGCTGTGCCGCACAACGTCACATCATCATCGTGCTTGCCGGACTTTCCTCTTTATTTTCCTCCCTTGAGAGGCTTTGGGCTCTTTGCGGTTGTTGGGCTGTCTCTGGAATGAGAGATGGAAGGGGACAGAAGGAAGGGAGCTGTCACGTGAGCTGTCCCCAGCCTCCTGGGCAGCTCGCATGGGGGCAGCCATGGATCCTAGGTCTGTGGGGCAGGGTGTCTTCATGGGCACTTAGGAAAGGGCACAAGAGCGAGGCTGAGTAAAGGTAAGAGAGCACCATGAACCACTGAACCAGTCCTGTTCAGAGGGACTGGGAGAAGGAGAAATAAGTGTAAGGAAACATTCATGCGAGGAGGCCGTTAATGGGCAGGTTATTCATCCTAGCCCCATTAAATTGCTATACATTTCCTGTTTTGGTGCACTATACTGTCACATAAATTAGGCCGAATGTCTTGCACAGAGCATGAGAGCCTGCCCAACATGGAGGTGATTATCTTGGCAAAGGACTGTGTTATGTTTAGCCTGGTCATTACGGAGAGGGCTAAATATGTTACCCCTCAGTGGCTCATCCTCAGGTGAGGTCTGCAGATATGTTTGGACACCCTCTTCCGTTGAGTGGAATAACACATTGCTTACGGTATGGGATCTTGCTATGTGGTCAAATATTTGGCACACAAGAAAAAATAAGACTGTAGATGACAACTTATGGAAGCTTACCATTTGCTCAAAGGGCAGAGGCCTAGGATATGACAACGAATCATAGAATCATAGAATGGCTAGGGTTGGAAGGGACCTCTAGAGGTCATGTAGTCCAACCCCCCTGCACACGCAGGGTCCCCTAGAGCATGTGGCACAGGGTGATGTCCAGGCGGGTTTTGAAGATCTCCAGAGAAGGAGACTCCACCACCTCTCTGGGCAGCCTGTTCCAGTGCTCTGTCACCCTCACTGTTAAGAAATTCTTCCTCAAGTTCCTGTGGAACTTTTGGTGCCTCAATCTGTGGCCGTTTCCTCTAGTTCTATCACTGGCCACCACTGAGAAGAGGCCAGCCCCCTCCTCCTCACTCCCTTTCTTGAGATATTTATATACATTAATCAGGTCCCCTCTCAGTCTTCTCTTCTCCAGGCTGAAGAGGCCCAGCTCTCTCAGCCTTTGCTCATAGGGCAGATGTTCCAGACCCCTAATCATCTTTGTGGCCCTGCACTGGACTCTCTCTAGCAGCTCCACATCCCTCCTGCACTGGGGAGCCCAGAACTGCACACAATACTCGAGGTGCGGCCTCACCAGGGCTGAGTAGAGGGGCAGAATCACCTCCCTCGACCTGCTGGAGACGCTCTGCTTAATGCACCCCAGGATCCCATTGGCCCTCTTGGCCACGAGGGCACACTGCTGCCTCATGGTCAACTTGTCGTCCACCATGACGCCCAGGTCCCTCTCTGCGGGGCTGCTCTCCAGGAGGTCGGTCCCGAGCCTGTAGGGAAAAAAAACCTCTGAATCGCTCCTTCTCTTGCCTTGTTGCTCCCTTTCGCAATCTCCTGTCCTCCTTGGCTCAGCATTGCCCCTATCCCTGCTACTCGAGGCTTGGTCTGTCTGGCACGTAGGTTGCTATATCACTGGTGGGCAGGCCTGCCAGTAAGCCTGGCTCCGGCAGATTGCCTTAAGGCCTCTCACTTGCCTTTTAATCCATGAATGAAAGCAAGCCAGGCAGAGGGGAGTATTCTGGCCTGGTGACAGGGGGCTTGGCGTGACCTTGTCAAGCACTTAACATAGTTTCTTCTTCGTGCATGGAGAGTGGGTCCAAGGGCCTGGTGTGCACTGCGGACGGGGCTGGCCAAAGCTCTTTGGTTGTAACCTCAGTGCTGCTCTGCTCAGTTCAGCTCAGATGGCAAGTGGAGGACATCAGTGTGTGAAGGGCTCCCGCACCACCCCACATGCCAAGAGACACCCCACATGCCAAGAGAGCTTGGTCACGCAGGGCTGGCAGCCCCCGACCCACGCCGGGCTGGGGCAAAGAAGCAGTGCCACCATGGATCAGTTCCCTCCATCTCAGAATGCAGCATATTAAAGCAATTAAGAAAAGCTGTGCTCAACGCAGGGATTTTAAGGGGAAATATGAATGTAAGGATACAGCATTCCTCGATCAGAGGGGAGAAATAGCAGAGGATAAATTAAACGCAGCTGGAATGAGCATAAGAAATAGATTAATTCCACGAGATTCTTTTTTTTCTTTCTTTCCGTTCTTTACAAATTATAGGCGCTAGGAAAACTAGCACTTCTTAATTCCACTTGGTATGCAACCCTTTAATCCTCTTGCCTGTCAGCCAGCATGCAGTGGATTCAAGTGCAAGCCATTCCTCCCTCAGATCCTGAACGGCAGACACCTCTTCTCTCTCCAACACCTCCCACACATGCTCTGCCCACCTTCCCCTGCAGTGCTCTGAGAACAAACTGCAGGGATGGGACACTGGAAAATGTATCCGGAAATAATACTTGCTAATGTATTGTGATACTAGCTCAGAGCAATAGTTGCTCATGTTCAACAGCAGTGCTGGCTTTTTTTTCCAGTGTGCTGAGGTTGTGCAGCACCTAGCACAGCTCGGTCCTAATCTGTAACTCAGTTGTTTGGTTGGTAATGCAATGTATATGATAACTAAGGACAGGATTTACGGACAGGTGCTTGGGAACTGCTATGATGTGTGCAGAGTGGCACCTCAGGAATATAAGTCATAGGTGGTGATGTTCAGGCAAGAGTGAGGCAAAGCTTCTGAATACCAGCAGTCAGTCCCACGGAGTGCAGGCAGGGAGGGTGGTGGAGGCAGGAACTGCAGCCCAGCCTTCGCCATCCCTGTCTGCTGCTGACACCAGTGCCGCAGGCTGCTGCGTTGTTATCACCCACACCAAAGCGAGGGGTGCAGTCCCTTATCTCCCTGGCTAGTGGATTTAAATTATGGCTTGAAGGAGCTGAGATGTGTGAAGTTTTTTGAGATGTGTAGATGAAAGGCAGCTCCTAAATGAGGATCGTTATTAGCGCCATGCAGTTGTCTTTAATGTGTTGACAAGTGAATCAGAGATCAAAAGTAAAAATCTAGCATGTGGGATTGGGGGAACAGGGGTGAGTGTCATCCTGATCTGGGTCCAAAGATGTCAGGATGTTGCCCTCAGGAGAATTCAGAGTAGCACAAAGCTGTGAGAATCTGTGTGCTCCTGTTCCTGTGTCCCAGGCATATGGAGGCAGCCCAAGGGCTGCACATCCAGGGAGATACGATGCCAGACCAAATCCTGCCCTTCAACATGGGAGTCCCCCTTCCTTGCTACGAGTTTACATCTCCAGGGAAAGTTAATGGGTTTTTTTTGCCCAGAGAGGTTGTGGAGTCTCCTTTTCTGGAAATATTTCAACCACCTGGACAAGATCCCAAGAAACGTTCTCTAGGTGACTCTGCTTGAGCGGAGGGTTGGACTAGATGATTCTGTGACTCTGGTTCTCTTTGTCATCAGGTTTGTGGCCTAGCTGTTGGCTACCAATCCAGTCTGGAGGTGACCATCACATCTTGATCACACTTCTTTGATTGCTTTTTCTTAAAAAAGAAGATGAAGATAAAAGAGTTGGGAATGAGATACTACTGGGTGCTTATTGTGGGCAGGAAAGGGTTTGAGTGAACAGAAAATGACGGTTTCCATAATGTACAAATTGGTACATTAACCAATGCTGGACAAAAAATGCAAGTTATGGCTGGCACCCTGCTCTTACCTCATATAGCTGCCGGGCTAAAAGCATAAAGGATAGCCTTGACTTTGAATCTCTTGGCTTCTCTTAGCTTGTATTACAGCCATAATATTAAGTAAATACATGTTTTCTTCTGGGAAGACATTTTCCTTTTTTCTCTGGCAATGACAGTTTTTGGCTTTTTTTTTATTTAATAAAATAGCATACAGTCATAAACTGCGTATCATTTACCTCAACTACATGGATGACTTTGTTGGAGCTTGTCCAGTCTTCAGTTAAAGATATATTTAAGCAGGTCTAAAATACAGTGTGTACTTAAAATGAGGTGAATAATCCTTTAGGCATTTTGAAAATGGTGTTTAAGAAAAGCCTCTTCATGGAATATTTTGGTATCTTCCCTCCCGCAACCTCAGCTAAGCATAATGTCTTCAGTGATGCACCCAGACTACCAAAAACCTGAAACTTTAACACGTATGGATGCAGCCCTCTACAGAGTACCATATGGATAAAGTAATCTCTGGTAGGTCTGGGAGACACTTTTGTGGTTTCTAGCACTTCCACACACCTCCAGGGCCTCTTTTTGTAGAGGGCCAGAGCCATTAACCCACTTTCAAGCCAGTAGGCAGGCTGATTTTGTATAGATGATCTTGGCTAGCAGAAGTGCTCTGATGTCTTAAACTATTTTATATCAGTTGGGCAGCATAAAGAAACCTTACAGCAAGAGAAGAATCAAGACTGCACTTTTGGGATGGATAGCTCTAAACGCAATGTATGTGCAGTACACATCAAATAGCTGCAGCTGCTGCATTTTGACCTGTTAGTCTATGTCTCTCATCACTTTCTTGGAGACAACCATTTTGTTACTCCATTATGGCAGAAGCTCTATCTTCTTGAGCAATGAGAAGATTTAGCAAGACAGGAGGGATGTTTAAGGGATGTTCAAAGCACATATAATAAACTTCAGACAAAACTCTGCAGATAATTTAGGCTGCAGGACTGTAATTAGATAGAGGAAAATGCATGCTGTGATAAACCTGGCCGCCGTTCTCATGGCTTGTCATTGATATAGTGGGCACAAGGCCAGGACCAGAAAAGGTCAAAGCTGTGGTTAAAATGCCACCTTCTAAAGTGTATCATCAGAGCTGATTCACTTCCTCAGGTTGATGAAATGCTCATTCGTATTCCTCTGCAACCTGATCCTGGGAGGCCAAGGCAGACCTGTCCCAAGTAGGTTGTTTGATGCCCCGAGAAAACATGATTAGATGCTTCTTGGGAGAGAAGAGAATATGCAGAGCATGTGCATCCATATTTTTGTGATTTTTAAGACAATGAGTCTCAAGGGTGTTACTACCCTTTCTTTAAGCACATTTGGATATTTGTAGAGTACCATTTCAGAGAGCTTCCAAATACCAGTAATTGCTTATCATAGAGAGGCTGCTAATAAGTTATCTGCCTGTACTCATGTGCAACAAACTATTTAGAGGATTTTACTAAAAAGAAGATAGTGACTGATTATAAGCCATGCCAAATCTGGATAAGCAGAAGAAATCCCAACTTATTAGCACCAATATAAGTTATGTCCATTTTATCCAAAGGAACCATCTACAGGGGCTAATATATTTACACAGTGATGTCTCTATCAGCAGCATTTCTAAGGACTAGGTCTCGCAGTGCCTCCAGGATCTCCATGATATAGCAAAAAGAACTCCAAATAGATGGAGAAAAGCTATTTCCAGTAATTAAACCATTATCTGATCTATGCTTTTTCCAAAGACAGGCAAAAACTTATCTCTGGGAGGATATAAGACTAAAATGAAAGTAAGAATCACAGTGAGGTTATTGAGAGACATTTAACTTGAAGATCCTATTTCTCTAGTCAGATTCACAATCACTGTCCGGTTTTTTCAAAGTAAATAAATACTCGACATCCAGTATTCGAACTGAAATTAAGGATGTAATGCTTTTGTTTCATCTGTAACATTGGGTTGTCTGGGCAAATTTGTCATTTAATGCACTGATGTCTCAGTTTTATATAAAATGGTGATAAGTATTCTCTTTTTGAAGGGACATTGGGGATGAAGTTTTAGCAACTCAAAAATCTAAAATTTATATTTTGAAAGATTTATACATGTAATTATATTGCATTTCAGTGATAAAAACAGTGAACTTAAATGGACAAAAAAAATCTGACTGCTGGAAAGGTAATGGTTGAGCGAGACCTGTGGCAAGTCAGCTGTGAAATGTAATGGTAGGACTTTATTTCTGTTTTTAAACTTTTTTTCCCCTTCTTCTCTCTTACTCTCATTTTTTTTTAAACTAAATTATATCTTAGGGTTTTGAAATAGCATCAAAGGCGAGGCTGGAATGTTTATAAATAACTATATCTTTTCTTGAAGGTGTGGTGTCCAAGTTTATTTCAGGTTTTGAGGTAGGAAAACACTGCAGGCCATGGGCTGTGCGAGCTGCATGGGCCTGGCTCCCTGGCAGAGCCCTGTATTTACCCTCCGTGCCTGCTCCCAGCTCAGGATCTCGCTCTCTCCATGCCCACCCTGCTGGCCCTGCTGCCCCCGTGTCTCCAGGTGTTTTCTGCACCGCTCTCCCGACGTCTCCTGGATGAGAAAGGTGCTGGTTTGCCCCAGGTTCCCACCTTCTACCCCAGACCCTTCTTCCTTGCATGGTACTGACTCCAAAACTGCATCCCCCAGACCAGCCACGTCCCCAGACTCCGTGGCAGGCAGTGCAGCTGCTGTGCCATGTGTGGGCTTGCAAACCCCTCCTTGAAGAACTGGGCCGGGAGTATTAATCTGGGCTGGGAGCATTATTATGTAGAAAGGCCCGTGGACGTTATCCTGCCCACCGAGGCCAAAGGCAGCTCCCAGCTGCTTGGCAGTAGCTCGGGATGGCATCTCGTGGCGCTGAGGCACTAGACATGTGTTGGGAGTGAAACCTAGCACTCCCTGGCTCAGGATTCATAAAATGAACTGTAACCACCAGCCTATAAATGAGAACATCCAAACAAACAAACAGAAATAAAACCAAATTTAAAAAAAAATCCAGGATGGTGCTGCTTTGACTCTGATCCCTGTCGTCTTCTAGGACTGATGAAGCGACTGGGTGGTTCTTCAGATTCCTGTGGTCTGAACACACACCCTAGTCATCACTGAGATGAGCACGGAAAAAACCAGTAATGAAAGAGGGCTCTGATTTATTTCCTGATAAAATAACCTTTGCTCTCAAAGGCTAACATTTCAGTTCCAGCTTGCAGAGAATGATCTTTTATTTCCATCCATCAAAGCCTACATCGTTCTGGATATCCAGAGCATTCTTCACACACAGCCATGTGTTGACCAATGAAGGAAAATTGCTACCTATAACTTTTTTTTTCTCTGAGGGAAGAGAAAAAGGAAGGGGGCTAAAGTCTGTATTAAAGACTAGAATAATTACTACCTATTGCAATCCTATGACTGTGTTATGAGGAAAATTGCATAAAAGAAATGCATGAGGCAAAGCTTTTCCTTGCAGTGTAATCTCTGGGATTTTTGCAGCATTTGATCTGAATCATCCAAATACTGCCTGTTTATTTTCACCCAGGTAGACATCTTGAATGAGTATTCAGAGGCTTTTTGCTCTGTTCTCGTGTTAAATCTTATATCAATGCATCATGCTGTCACTCATTACACGTGTCAGTTTTATGTGAGGCAGGAGCCTGTAGCATTGACTAGGAATGACAAGAGGCAAAATTGAGATTTCCAATTCATGTGGACAGTTTCGCATTACATTATGCTGCAAGTGGCTATGGGGAGCAGCCGGTGTAAGTGAGTTAAAGGCAAGACAGACATTTGTTTACAATCAGAATGTTCACTAAGCTTAGGATGTGAAGAGCCAGAGGCACCTACTCTGTAGAGGTACTAGTTGAAGTAAACTGTTTTCCATAAACTAGAGCCTGGTTCAGCTTGTTTTTTAAAAAAAGTGTGTATGCATATATATATATATATATTTATTTATGTCAGGGAGCTGTACTTAGAACAAAGAAGAGAGAGTCTCTGTTTGTTTCTATGATCACTGTAATTACCACTACTGATTAGTGACCCCAATGCACTAGGGACTAGGGTTCAAGCAGGTGAATATCTGAGCACCTCTCTCCAGAGTGAGATGTAGCTGGGAGAGCTGGCTCGGATGTCAATTTGCAGTAATGTCAGAAGGGTTTTTCCCTGGCCTGCAATTATGGAATTGAGGGTGGCTCTGAGCCCACTGCAAAACACGCATCATGTGGAGCCTGCCCAATTGCTGATGGGTTGGCAAAAGCTCATGGACACGTGGTTTTGCTGGTGTTTGCAAGTTGTGTGAAGATGCAGTGTTGCAGTAAGAAGCTTGTGTGGATGCAGAAGGCAGCAAGGGACTGCTCTTCGGTGAGGCTGAGTAAGGGGTGTGCGTGGGTGCCTGTTGGAGAAGGCATTTCTACGTACAGCAACCAGTGAGGGGAAGGCAGAAAGAGCATGGAAGCTACAACCCGAAGTCTGCACATATCAGTGGGGTTTTCAAGACTTCAGTCCTGCCTTTTCCTGGGGCAGCTCATGCTACCACATACCCACAGGGCAGGTCCAGAAGGGACCAGATGAGAAGGAAAGGAAAGGTCTTGACCGGAGACAAGAGGAGTGATGCCACCATAGATCATCAGTAGGGGCTGACGCAGGACTGAATCCTGACACTGCCAAAAGCCCAGACTTCTTTTCATTGAACTAAAAGAGCAACATTGCACAGTTGGCAACTGCTGCAGAGACACTTCCTGTGGGGAACAGCCACTATAAAGGGAGGTGAGAAGAGTCACCTTGCAAGTGGTACAATAGGACTAAAGGTCAATCTCCTGCCTTCAGTAATAACCAGTGGGAGTTTTAAGGGCTGAATATCCTCAGTGCAGGCAGCTACAGCTTTGATAAGGGAAGTTAATGTTGCTTTTACTATAGACAATATATTGAGTGGACCGCAAAGGTATTAACTTGCCTGTCTTGGCCATAGGGAAACATTCATGACCCAAAACAGGAGATGAAAGAGACTTAATTCCCTTATTTTCAGATTCCAGGATTATTCCCCGATTCTCAGCTAACTGGTCCTCCCAGCTCTTGTTTAAGCAGTTTTTGCTGAGCCTAAGTGTATCCTTCATCCCCAAGAACTCCGTAAAATGTATTAGGCAAAGATTAAACATTATAAACATATAAGTAGCTCATAAAATGTGTTTTAAATGCTAAGCATGAAAGGGTGAATTCGCCTAAGGGGGCTGCTCAGACCTTCATTGGCTCAAGGAAACGTGTTCTTCAGGAGACATATTTATCATTACAGTTTATTTGTGTTACAGGAGGCACCACTGGGGACTTTGCTGTGTGAAATGCAGCTCAGACAGTCAGGAAGATTCAATTCCCCCAAATACTATATATTTTAACTGGTGAGATCAGCCTAGGCAGCAGAAAGGGAAAGTTTTCTATCATCATTTCAGAGCTGGGGAAATGCAGGATGAAACCCAGTGCCACGGTGATGGACAGGAGACAACAAAGGTTTTCACCTGGGCCTAGACAATGTCCTGCTCCATGTTCTTGATCCAGATCTTCCCCCTGAGCTGTCCCCTGGAGGCAGTCTGGATGAGGCTTGAGCCCTTGCACCATTCACAGAATCATAGAATTACAGAATGGTTGGAAGGAACATCTAGAGAACATCTAGTCCAACTCCCCTGCTAAAATAGGGACAACCAGAGCGTGGGGCACAGAGTGGCATCCAGGCAGGTTTGGAAGATCTCCAGAGACGGAGAGTCCACAGCTTCTCTGAGCAGCCTGTTCCAGGGCTCTGTCACCCTCACAGGAAAGTTCTTCCTCACATGGAGTTGGAACTTCATGTGTTTCAACTTGTGCCTGTTAGCCCTTATCCTGTCACTGACCACCACTGAGAAGAGTTTGACCTCATCCTCTTTACATGCTGCCCTCAGGTATTTGTACATATTGATCATCTACCCTCTCAATCTTCTCCAGTCTAAACAGGCTCAGCTCACTTAGTCTTTCTTTGTAAAATAGATGCTCCTGTCTCTTAATCATCTTCATCACTCTACACTGGACCCTCTCTAGGAGCTCCATGTCCCTCTTGTGCTGTGGAGCCCAGAACTGCACCCAGTACTCCAGGTGTAGCCTCACAAGGGCTGAGTAGAGAGGCAGGATCCCCTCTCTTGACCTGCTGGCAACACTATTCCTAGCTCATTCTTTCCTCCAACAGACCTGTTTTATGATAAGGATTGATGAGACAAGGTAAAATAAAGCTCCTTGCAGACATTGTCTGTGCACAAGTGCAACTCATGACCTAGCCATAAGCTGGAGGAGCATTTTGTTTTGCCCTTTGTGTCACTCTCACAGCCAGAAAAGAAAACAGGACACAAAGAAGCCAACAGAAGGAAATGCATTTTTCTGTAGATGATTTGAGATTGATAATGTTGGAGAAAGTTCAAAATGGTGGTAGGCTGAAATTTATAGTTCTTAGTTATTGACTTGATTTTTCAGGCCTGTGAAACACCTGAGAACTTTTCCAGAATATTTTACTATACTCTACCTCAATAAATAGCCTTCACATCTGTAGACTTTGTAACCAAAGAAGCATTGAAAATTGGATGTGTCAAAAGAAGAGTTAAATTTTGCATTAAATTCCAAGTCTTTCCTCAAGGCGAGCTAACATTTCCTATCGTCATCTAACCAGAGTTTGTTTTCATGTCTCATTTTCCCTTTCTATTGATGTATTAGTCTGGTAGGTTGAGTTTTCTCAGAGGAAGGACTTGCGTGCAAGTTTCATTAAAAATATTTCACAGTACCTCTCTAAAATGTGATCTGTGCTTCTGTGCTGATTGAAAATGGTTCGGCAGCTTGTTAGAGCATATTCTTTTATATTTCATCAAAACAGATACGTTTTGGATGGAAATCTCAACTATTATGTTTCTATGCGGAGATTAAAGTGAGATTTTTTTTGAGCTGTCAATACAAATGCTTTGAGCCTGATTCTCATGTGACATGCACATGCATATATCACATGTAAATAAGGAGGAATCCTGAAATCAATGGAACAACACTGCCAAAAAAATTCTGCACAGGACAGCAAGGACCATTGCATTTAGTATGTACCAGCCAGACTGTCTGAGCTGTCCCAGGCTTGCCTCTTAGTACATATATTTAACTAGAATATTAATGAAGGGAAAAGTCTAAGTATTTGTGGTAATGTATTTCTTTAAAACTTCACAATAGGAAAGAACATGTTTCATATTACCACTTACCTCCTCTAAGGCAAGACTTGTTCCAATGGGTAGACTGTGTGAGAAATTATGTAGCATACCACCATGGAGCCTCATGTATCTTTAAGCAATCTGAAATTCTTTAAATCTTCAAATCAAAATGCTGCTGTGTATTGTAACAAGCTGTGCTGTACCATCCCGTCTCCTCTCAAGTCACAGGAAGAGATGAATAATTCACTAGGGTGTTTTTTAATTTCTAAAATAAATAATTTAGTGTAGTTCATTTTAATAGATATTGCAAAAGGCAACCGTTTTTCCAGAATCCAAATATTCTTATCGTTGTATCAGATTAAGTCCTCTGCACTCGCTCTCCCCAATCTGCTCTGTTTGTTTTTGATGTCCGTGGCTGTCCAGAGTCTTGAAATTCGTTATGCTTTTCTGCTGCCATGTTGCCTCGAGCATTCATCTTTTAGTTCCCATTTGTTAAGCAGACTTGGGCCTATTCAATGCCTGTATGGGAAATCTCCCAAAACATGTGCTGCAGGAAATGGTGTCATATATTCAGGTCCTGACTCTCTTCTCTCTGATTTAGCCTGGAATTGAAGGCCTCTTGTAATAGTAGAGAAAATTTTCACTGCTGGACTTTTCTCATGAGCTGGATTGCCTGTTCCAATTTCTTGATTAACTCATAATTATGGTGATTATACTCTGCTAATCCAAAATTCACTGTGTATAGGAGTTTAATTTAAAAACAGTTGCTTTTTTTCCTCTCTTTTAGCAACAAACAGGTATTAAAACAACCCACAGGTGCAAACTTTTTGCTATATACAACTTGAAGGGGATAGGAAGTTCAAAGATGATGTAAAGTCTTCTCTGTCCATTTTTCCTGGGTTATGTAAACAACAAAGAACAAAGGGCTCGGGCTCATTATCTTTGTCCTGATCTCTTTGCGAGTAGATCTGGTTGGAAAGCAGAATTTCTTTTCATGGGAAATTTAATTCTTCCAGATTTGTTTTTGCTGTCAATGAGAAAGTTAGTTCTCCATTTTCTCACAGATCATCCATTCAGGAAAAAAAAAAAAAAAAAATTAGGAAATGTCATATTATTTTATTTTCATAATGTGAAATATATTTTGTTTTGCTAACATGGAAATGTTTTGTTTTGATATGGTGAAAAAGTTTAGTTTTTGGAAGAAATCAGGAAGACCAGCTAACTTCTTTCTGATTTCTTAGGGTATGGGCTTATTTGTCTAAATGATATTTTTTGATTAAAAAAAAGAGACTAGTTTCCAAAGAAAACTGTTCTGTTGAGATTTTTAAGTCATCTTTTTTTATTGTTGAATGTTACTCAAAATGTTTTCTGCCAAGAATGAATCAGTCTCTATACAACTACATGAGTGCATGTATATATGTTGCATGTGTATGTACGTGCCTGCATAGTACCAACATCTTCCCACAGCTACGTGTATGAATCCTCATGGAGGTTTCCACTGGCACTGTGCATCTATGAATGAAGGTAGAGTTTGGCTCAGGATTTGTAGTCAGTATGTAAAGCTCACTGAGTGATCTGAGATGCTTAAGAGAAAGCTGTTACATAAACGTTAGTCATTATTATTTGTAGTAATTACCTACAGCTGTAACTATGGCAAACCTCCATATAAAAAATATCTAGCCCCTCACATATGGCTTCTGTGCTTCAGCCCCAGAGTCCACCAGTGTGCACAATAAACTCTTTCTTTAAAAGCAAGTGCCTAAAGGGACCCTGCAAACTCTGGCACATGATAGAGCCATAACGATGAGGAGAGAGTTATGCCATCCTTATTAGCAGCGACGGCCTGACTCTCACAGAAAGGCACGGGTGTTGGATTGGACCCTATCATGTGAATAACATGCTCCTGAGATGTATTACAACCGTGGGCAATGTAGGCAGCAAATTAAGTTCAGGTTGTAACTGGGTCAGGGTTGAAGAGTGTTTTGTAATCATATTTTTTTCAGTGTGGCTGATCCAGATTAGCTGGATACTTATCTTGGCAATATCTTTGTTCTCTTTCATTTTACTTTTATAATAAATAGATAATAATTATGCCCACCTCCCCACCTGCCCCAAACCATGCAACAATAACAAAAAACCCCTTCAGTGTTCCTTCAGCTTTCCCAGTGTGCAAGCTCCCATTACGGACATGGCCACTACAGCCATCAAAGAGATGAAACCCAGAGTCTGCTGAGCAGTGCACAATGCTGCTACTCAATAGTCTTGAGAGGAAGTGAGAAATACGGCATCTGACTGAAGCTGCTCGGGAATTTAGGCAAACAGCCTGTAATTGCCAAATTGATTTTGGCCAGGAGACCAGGCCTAACACCCACAATAAGTATAAAGTGCTATGGGATCTTTAATGACCCCACTGCTTTGGACTCAGTTTTACATTTAATGCACATTTTATGTTTGAGAATAATATACTCCATAAAATATATACAGTCAGGAAATGCCAAACATTGCCAGTTTCCCAAAGGCAATTTCGAGCTTGCAGAGAGCACTCTCAGGCCTCGATTCATGATCACGTTAAACTTTGTTTATATGAGGTAATCCAATATTTTGTTCATTAAAATGCACCATGCACCTAACAGGAATTAAAAAAAAAAATGCTTTACTGTGCATTAAAATTGTTCATCCCCTTTCATTGAGCATTAAGTAGAAATAGTTCACGGACCCCTGGACCTGCTGGGTACTGGAAGGCTGCAGACACTGGTCCCCAGCAGAGCAACCCTTTGCTTTGCTCCAAACCTGCTGCCTCCTCAGGTGCAAAGGATGGTGCAGAGAGGCCTAAGGATGGCGGAGGAAAACATGTGCAATGAGCTACCCAGCACTCTGACAGCCCCAGGGTCCTCTTTGCCCCTAGGGAGGAGCTTTTCTCTAGAGGTAGCCGTCAAAGATCCTTCCTCACCCTGGGATGCTCTGAGGTTGGCGGTAGCTGAAGACAGGCAAGGAGAGGTGGTTGGTCTTGCACACGGACCGTGCTGCTCTGTCTGGTTCATGGCAAAATGGGGGAAATATCAGCATCTCTGAACTAAGAGTGGCAATTTCTGCTGTCTGCTCAGCTCAGGGGGTTAATTGCCACCCAATTGCTATCACGAGAGGTCAGTGTTTTCCTCTGTGTTTTTATCAGCTGTGACAGCCTTTTGTGTTACACCAGTAACTTTACTTAGGTGCAAACAGACTGAGATTTTCAAAAATAGGTCACTAAACTTAGGATCCAAGAAGCTTATATGTAGACATTTAACTCAGTGATCTGATTAAAAAAAAAAAGCAATCTGAGTGCCCAAGGTTTCCTGGAGTTGTCAGATCTGTAGCCAGGCAAACACTGAAAGCTATAATCAGGTCTGAGCAATTATGTACATATTTGTAATTTTAAAGATTATGCTTCTATTCTGGTAATGACTGAGTTTTTAAACAGCCTTTTGTATTTTTTTTTCTTCAGGAAAATGATAGTGACGGTTTCCTGAAATCTAGATCAGGTCTTTTTGTGGAACACTCAACGCAGTTCACCTATTGCCTCCTGATCTGTGTCCTGGTCCTCTGCATAGTGCTGTCTTGTAAAACACTCGGCAGCTATAACCTGTGTCTGAAGAGGGTCTGAAGTTGTCTCTGACGTTCCCATTTACTGCTGTTGCTGTGAGCTGCTTGGGTAGTCTGTACACAGCAAATGGCTCAGATATGATTGCAAATACCATGCATCTGAGCAGAATGCTTCACATTTTCATATAATTTTTCATGCAGAAATTCCAGTGTATGTAGAAAACTTTAGTGTTTAGAAAGGTTACAATATTCCTGAGAAACAAGGGAACCTTGTCCTGAGAGCTCTCCCCAGAACAGGTAACTTTGAGTCTCTCTTCAAGATTTGTGTCCTAAAAAACCTTTTGATGATTGATGAACAAAAATGTCATCTTATGTCCAGGATTAAAGGAAGGAAGGAAGGAAGGAAGGAAGGAAGGAAGGAAGGAAGGAAGGAAGGAAGGAAGGAAGGAAGGAAGGAAGGAAGGAAGGAAGGAAGNAAGGAAGGAAGGAAGGAAGGAAGGAAGGAAGGAAGGAAGGAAGGAAGGAAGGAAGGAAGGAAGGAAGGAAGGAAGGACCTCTTTTGCTTCTTTTTTTTGTGAGGGCAATGAGTACAGATGTTCCTTCTCAGTCCCCATGGTGGGGAAGAAGAAGAAGAGCCGCTCTAGATTTTGAATGCCACTTGCAGTCTTTAAGAACTTGCGACTACCCGGGGTATCTTTGTGCTGTGGCTGTGCTCTTTGGCAGATGTGCTCTACAGAGATGTGGCACACGACTTTCCACTGCAATTGACTTTGTTGTCTGATAACAACCGCATCCAAGACAACCTGTTATGCTCCAATGCGTGTGTCATGTGTTCGGGCCAACACTTCATTGCTCTTCTTCCAAACCACTCCTTCCTCCTGCCCAATAATTAACCACAGGCTCCCAGGGGGAAGGAAGTGATTCCCATGTGCCTTCATGCTCTGGCACCAGGGAAGCTTGCGGAGGGGCCTCAGGTCTCATGTCTCTTTTAAGTAAAAGTGACATTCTTGTGCTGAACTCAGTCTCTGCTTGCAACTCTGGCCTGCAGCACTGAGGAGGTCAGGGTAGGTGATCTTAATGATTCGTTTGGCCTTGAAAATCTATTACTCTTTTCTATTTCGTTAGTCACAGCCCCAGGAGCATTAAGACAGGGGTGTTGCCATGATGATGTCTGCCGTCAGGAGACTCATACCAGGAAATGAAGGCCAAGACTTTCAGTTTCCAAATTTGATATAAAGTAAAAAGTGTGTTTATGTAAAAAGGATCACAGCAGGTTTGATATGAGCAGGGTATTTAAAAATCTGCTTTTGGAGCAAAGAGGCTGTGAGTATCCCCTCACACAGTAGTGATACTCAAACCAGATTATTCCTTTTTTTTTTTTTTTTTTCTTTTTTATGTCATGTCTTCAATATATCATTCAGCAGGAGATCCTCCTAATTAATTCAGACTTCTCTCTCATGGGTCACACCCTTTATCACTTCCCACTCTGTATGACTTGACTTATGGAACACTTGGCTTCAGACACAGTCTCAGTCCTGCTCTTTGCATGCTATTTGCACACAAATTACTTACATCCCTGTATTAGTCATTCCTCTGTTTTAGTGATACATTTTTTGTATGTTGTGAATCTGAGGCAGAAGGAGTATGGTTTGGAGAAGTAAAATCAATCCCAGTGCAGGAATAAGTCCTAGATGTTGATTAAAAAAATAGTACTTTGAAGCATGCAAAATAGCATGTTTCAGGTCAGCTCTACCTTAGCTAATTTTGCTCCTCCGTGCAGGTCAGGGCTCAATCTGATCATATTTATTCTCAGAAATACCTGAAATGATACAGAATGAAAAGATATATTTGTGTTTCTCAAGTGTTCTGCAGCAGCGTATCTTCGGGCAGGGTGTAATACTCGTGTTTCCCTGAGCCCAGGTGGATGCCGTAAGCGCTAGACCAGCGACTCAAGCAGTATCCAGGATACAGCCGTTAGTGAAAAAAGAAAGACACAATCAACCTTCTTTTTATTTATTTATTTATTTAATGAATTCCCAAAACCACAGCATGCTCTAACACACTCAGAGCATTCTCTCTTTAAAGTGACCATCACAAGGGACACAGGCTGGATAATAACAGGCTTAGGACTCTATCTTGGATTAGGAAAAGCAGAGGTAGACATGACCTGAAGCTGAAACACTTTTTAGCAAATACAGTATTTCTGACAGCCTGGGAACTCTATCAGCAACTGCCTTATTCATGGCCAAGGTAGGGGAGGTGACCCAGGTGGAAGGAGGTGCCTGACTCGTGCAGCACTCGCAGAGGCAGCCGGGGATCCGCAGCCATCAGGCTCTTGTAGCAGCAAGTCCTGTGCTGTGGCTTGAGCATCTGGGCCTCTGCTCTTCTGGAGTGCTGTGGTACGGGAATAATCTCAGCCCTTGCATGTGGGGAAAGGCTTGGAAATGCGAGCAGACTGCGTCACAGTCACAGCACCATAAATCAGAAGGCACTTGAAAAGAACTGGAAGTTCAGAGCATTGCCTCTAATACAGGGATTTTGGGGAGCTCTTACTGATGTTTAAGCACTTAAGGTGACAGTACTAGTAACACTACATAACGGAGCCTGGAAATGGGCCTTACGAAATCATTACTTTGAGATAGCTGCTCACTAGAAACAACTGGAGATAATTCCTCATTTTTCACTGGAAATGGCTATTTCATTTTCAGATCATTGCTGTGAGAACAAGGTAGCTCTGCTGCTCCTCAGACATTCTTGTGTTTCGCAGCTGAACGAGGAGCAGCACTTGGTTCTCCACTCGCATCCAGGTGAAATTGTAAGGACGTAACTGTGTCCAGAGCTTTGGTGGATCTCTGTGCTGCCTGCAATGGCGAGACTTGCCTGAGGCTCAGGGGTTTAGTCTCTGGGAAAAATTAGGAGGTCTTGACAAATAATTGTAACATGCTGTTATAGAGAATCACAGGAAGGAATGACAGAATCCCCAGATGATTGGGTATTCTGTTCCTTTGTAACATTTTGCTTTTATTAATGAAAATTGTGTGCACATATGTTATTCAGTGGCCGGTTTGCTACATCCCATGTTTGAGACTTTGTAACGTACATCAAAATTAATACATTTCTCTGTCTTTGCCTAATCTGTCTTCACCTGGAAAACTTCTTTTTTTTTTTTTTTTTTTTTTTTGGGGGTGAGGGGGCGGGAAATGGAAAGAGACTCTGAGCTGCAGATGGTCTTTAAAAGATCAGGCATTTTTTTCTTATGTTTCAAATGATGAAGGTCCCTATCATATGACTTTACCTTCTGCTTTGGCTTCAAATGAATTCCATGAAACCGAATAAAACTCAGCATAAAGAACAAAGTTTTCCACCCCAGATGGTAAATTGGTCCAGTTTTACTTGAAACTTGGCTTTTTTTTTGCAAATGTTGTTGCACTTGGCCTGATAGATTATAATGAAATCTCAAACCAGGATTTCACTATGTAAATTATGTATAGGGCATATTCCATTCCTGGATGGAGTGAGACTTTCCAAGCAATTATTCCTTCTATCTCCAAGGGCTACCATGATATTTGGAGCTGAAAACATGGAGACTGCCTCTCTCGGGTCTTGCCATTCTCACTGCTGGCACTGAGGAAGTATGGAAGAGGAGGAAGCAGCCTGACCCAACACCAAGTAGAAGGCTGAGCCTCCTGGACACCAGTGGGGACATTGCATGTCAACTCCAGCACAAAACTTAGTATAGGAAATATGGGATAGAGGAAGGAAGGTGGAAATGCAAAGCTTTCAGGGATGAGGGTGAGAGGAGTAACTCTAGCCAGAGTGGAGATGAGAGGACTAGTGACATGAATGAGAAGGGGATAAGGGGATGAGGAATACGCAGTCACAGAAAGTCATCTGAGCAGGGCAAAAAGAAGAAGGTCTGTGCTAGGAGCTATGTGCGCTGCCTTTGAATCCTTAAGGGCTCTCCCAGCCCAGCTCTGCCCTGGGAGATATAAGACAGGAGATGTCTAGTAAGGGTGTTGGATGCTCACCGCAGTGGCAGGGCTGTGCCCAGGGTGACAGTGTGATCCTGCTGGTCAGTCTGTTATCTGAAGCGCCCAGGGCTGTGTAGGAGCTCTCAGACTTCCTTGTTTGCACCCATCGTGGTGCTGCCTTCAGTTACGGGATCTCAGGCTGTGACATCCACTGGAGCTCTTAGGGTCAGGACTGATCAGCCATGAGCTGACCACAGATTTTATGCATAATAACTTACACATAGTAATTACACATAGCAATTATATAATAGCCTGGAGAAATCCTTAATCCTGGCTGGTCCACACAGTTGTTTACTGACAGGAATTTTATCCCAGGCTTCATTGCCAGAGATGATAGTAATTTTTTCTTGACTTTTGCATCAGCAATTCTATGTTTTGGGATAGGAAATTAGGTCTTGTTCTTCTTGGACATTGAGGAGCCAGAAGATGCCAAGATATTTCTAAGCCCCAGAAGTAAAGGCTATAGGAATGAATCAGAAGCCAGGCCAAAAGCTTCTCTTTTGGACAACTACAGCTGCTGCTTCCTACAGCCTAAGCAGACACTTTTGAAGAGGCTGTCCTGAGAATTTTCCATTTCCTCTGGCATAGGGGGTCAAGGTTCCGTACAGAAGTTACACTGATTTTGTCCCAAGTTTCATTTTTCCTCTTGCCAAGATTAAGATCCTCTCCGTGGTTCTTATCCAGCCAGCTCTCCCGCAGGTGCCAGGACATGACTGGATTCTTAAAGGCTTACTCTGTCTTGTAAAGGATATGCCGGCCAAGCTCCATTGTTGCTCCATGGAAGCAGAGGAACACATCAGATCCCAGGAAAAAAGGCCTGGAAGGGATGTGAGAAGACTTGGGACATCTCCTTGCCGAAGTTGTTCACAAAGGTAACCTATGAATTGCCTTTGGTATTTTAAAAACAAAGACTTGGGCAGGTTAATTGTCTTGAACAAATGAAAGTTCATTAGATGTTGAGTCTACTGACATTTCTCTGCTTTGAGACCATTTTGTTTTCCAGCCATGTGCAGGAATCAAAATATCGTTCCTTAAAGTTAAAATCACACATTGCATCCACCATACATAGTTGTGTCAGTTCTGTTTGGATGAGATAAATCTATCTGAAAGCTCATATAAATAATCCCCAGTAAAATGGTGAGTTATCTCATTAAATTAATATAATTGTGTTCTTATTTTCTGTTGTTTATAGTTCAAGTTGTGGCTATGTTTCATGAAAACATGCCTTCAGTCTGTTAGCTGCTTATTTGCTATTTAAAGCTATATTCCTGCTGCTTCCTACAAATGTAAATGCTTTTAAGTGAAAGGAACACATAATACAATGGAAAATTTCACATTCTATCTGACTAATACCCCAAACCTTTTGATTTGAAAGGTCACAGAAAAACATCCTGGTGAGAAGTACCTCTTGCAAATTCTTCACTGTTTGCCTGTGGTTTAATTTACCAGCCAGCGTTTTGTTGTGCTACTTTCTAAGCACCCTTTGCCTAACCCTCTCCCCCTCGCAATCTTAGCCTTGTTCCTCTCTGCTTCCTTGACAGCCTTAATTCACTTGGGGTGAAGTGACAACGTAATGGAGCTGCTGATGGTCAGGTTGCAGAAAACAACCAAGCACGTTATGAGAAACAATCACTAAAACACAAGCACTTATAGGAGCCAGAGATAAAAGAGCCTCATTTTCTTGGCAGCCCACGTAGATGTTCTGCAATGACTGATGATATGACTGTTATCTTGACACCATACTCTTCCATGTTGAAACTGTTTATGAGAAACAAACATCATGTGAAAAACAGATTGCCAGACACTAAGTAAATCACTCTGATGAGGAACGAGTCAAGTACTGCCAGTTTTACCCACACTGTCATTGTTATGATGTAACACATTCCTCATGACTGATATTGTATCCAAATTAGGGCACAAAACCTTCTCTTGATCAGTTAACCGAAATTCCCTGCCTTGTAACAACAGCTGCACATACACATGCATATACCCAGACACACACACATGCACGTGCACACACAACCTGAGTGAGTACAAAAGGAAACCCTTGGAGTATTAAGAAGGTAGGCAGAAATTACACAAACTGTAGATTTTATCCCCTGCCCTTTTTAATAAGCTGTTGCAATTTTGTGAGTTCTGCTAGTAATGATTAATAAACATTTGGTGTGCTAAACATATGGAAAAATCATCCCATCTGGACCATTTAAAACTAGGACGTAGACTTTATCTTTGTTTATTTCATCCTTAGCTAAAAGGCTTATTATGAATTGCAATAATCCAAGAAGCCAACCATGGAAGACAGACAAGCTCTTTAGATAAAACCAAAAAGGCAAGTTTTCTAACCGAGGACCAGATGTATTTTTGGGTATTGCCCTTGTACATATTTAGCTGAGCTTTTCAAGTGGTGAAGATTTGCATGTTTGTTTTGCAATACTAATGAATATGTTTTAGATTTACATTTTAGAAAATGGAAACTTTTATCTTCTTGGGGCTTTGTAAGTTAATGATTTCCAGAAGATAGTTTGGTATCCTCTTTTAACCCTTCACCATTGAAAACATATCACTTTCCGAAGCACAAGGATCTAGGGCAGGCCTGCTGAACTAAACCCGGGAGATATATGTGACTCTTTCTATTGTTTATTTCTGGAATTACATAAAATGTGGGTTTTTAATTTTCAATCTAGTGAAAACATATGTAAATGGCAAATCATTTAAAAACTAACTTTAATGTGAATCTTGGAGTAGGCATTACGGTACACATGATCCTTTAATCAGATAAATAAGGAAAATACTCTTGGAAAAATACGATTTTGAAACACAGTATCTTTTTATTTCATTTCCTCCAAGAAAAAAAGATTGGTTTGGTAATAGTAATGAAAATGTACTGCATTACAACTTTTTTACTTCTGGTAGAAGGAGCAAAGTTGCAGTTTCATAACACAGATTTTTCCTCTTTGATTTTCTTTAGAGGTTACGCGAGAAAATAATTAATGAATAAAACATAGTTTTTCAAAGGCTTACCCTCACTGGCAATTTTTATTTGACAAGAACCCTATCAGAAATGAAAAATTCTTCCTTAGGGAACAACAGAACATTTTAATACAAGAGATAACTAGAGCTTTGAACTTTGGGTGGTTGACAAATCAGTCTGAAACAGCTTTTCTTCCAAATCTTTCCAATTGTTCATGCAAAATAAGATAGGAAACTAAGTCTGATCTTAAAAGAAGATGCTCTTTTATTTTTTCTGCTTACACTATGAAATGTTGCAAATCCCTACCTATTTCAAATGCTAAGGTAATAGCGTAGGGCTCCAGAGAGGTTCTGCATGGAAGGCTGCGGTGTCTGCACTCAAGAGAAGCAAAAGGAACTTGCAGTGAAAACGCTTTTGCTACAATCATCCTGGATATTGAGTGTCTACTGTTTAACTACAGTCTCAGCTCATGTGCAGAGGTGTATATGTATATATATTTATATATAAATACATATTTGTATGCATAGATGAATATTTGACTTGCTGTTGCAACTGTACCTTTTTAGGGAGGGTGTTCTGGAATCCAGGTAATATTCCAGCCAGGCTATGGAGCAAACTCGCTAAAGTAAAACACTTGTCACTTTTGTTATTAGTATGTTTTAAAGAAAGGATCAATCATCTAAGCCAGGGCTCTTCTGTGCTCCTGACACAGCGAGGAATAGCGCAGTGCAGTGAATGCCAAACTGCAGGGTCCAGAGCCTGTTTTGGGCATCCTTTTTGGAGGATGTTCCTCCAGCTCTCAGTCCCTTCCCTCATGTCCCCAGTCCCCCGTGAAAACCCAACACTGGTGGCACAGGCAGCGAGGTGCAGCAGCAAGGGGCATCTCACCCGTGCATCCCAACACTCACTTCTTGTAGAAGGTCATGGGCTGGGGAATGTGTCTGGTGACTAGAAAATGACCCAAGGCCACAGCTGGACCACACTGATGAATCCCCATATCCAGAGAGGCTAAGCAGCAGAGTGACTCTGCTCAGACTTTATCTCAGGCACAGCATGCTTGTCTCAGAGAAGTCCCGTTACTCTGGAGCAACAGTGGAATTTTAGCAGAGTCTGATTTTCAGTTTTGGTGATACTGGTCTTCCATCACTGTAACAACTCTACCAGCCACACTTGTATTTTTTTTTAGATAGGTAAAACTGAGATTGAAGCATAGTCAACAATCCCTGTTTGCTTTTCTTGTTTCTCCTTTTTTATTGTCTGTAACTTTAGCTTGTACATTTTTATCCACATGTGCATCAATATGAGCATTGTTAGAGAACAGAAAACTGTGTTCTGGTGAAACAGTGCTAACAGCGCATTCTAATACTGGAGATTTATAGTTTGCATTTAATTGAGAGAGGCTCACTTACCCAGAGGCCCAGACTCATTCTCTGCACCCTTTGCAGGGAACAGGAGCCTTTTCGTGACTTTTCCTCTTGTCTGGGCAAAACTCAGATATTGCCTTCAGAAGTTCCACTGTCGAGCCTTGCGTGCGTGCAGGATGTTTATTCCATTTTGCTCCATTTTTTTCCCACAGGACTCCTAATTCTGCCAGTGTATCTGTTATGGATAGAGAATGAAGCGTCGGGGAATAGGAACAAGTAGGACAGTCTTGTGGATCAGCGATTGGGGTAGCTGGCTATGGTCTAGGAGAAGCAAGTTTATCTCTGGTTCTGTCAAAAGGTTCCTTTGAGAGTCTGAACCTAAACCTCCCCGCCCCGATTTTAAAGGTAGTTGCTAATGTATTCTCCATTATTTTTTTGTGAATTCTATGTAGGGCATTAAAGCCTGATTTTCAAAAAGGCAGCTGAAGTCAATAAAACCTGCAGATGTGGGGTGGCTCTGGGAATCTGAGGTCTTGGGTAGCTGACACTCTATATCCAGTAGAAGAAAGAAGGTCTTAAAAAAGATTCTAAGTTCAGTATCCCCCAGATGTACTGCAGACTTTCTGCTTTATCTCGACCAAGGCAGCTAAAGCCATACTCACACAGCCCTAAAGCAAGTTTCTCTCCCTCGACTACATGAAAAGCTAGAATCCGGGAAGCCGAAAGGGCACAGATCTGAAGATCGTTTCTCATTCGACTTGAGACACACAGAAATTGCAGTGCCAAAGGTAAAGACAGGTAGTAACTAACTGAATGCGGCCCTCTGGTTTCTAACCTCATTTCTCTTCCATGCAATAACACAGTGAGAAAGGTAAGTTCCCTAGGACAGGCTGGCTATAACTGTAACAACGAGCTGAACACGTCTGGCACTGTTCCCTGATGCCAGCTACTGCACGTGGCCTCGTCCGTGTTGCTGAGCAGTCTCAGTCACCAGATTGGGCTGTCTGGGTGCAAAGCACCCACTGAGCAGGTTTCCGAGCTGTGCTCCCCCTGAACCATGCCTGGGGTGATGCAGGAGCACACGGCTCATCCCAGACCACAACCATGGCAGGGATGCAACCACGGACGTGGCAGAGCTGCAGTGCCCGGGATGATACCAAGGTCTGTAACCACCAGCACCCAACAGAACTGACTCAAGCTCTCCAAGTGAACCTGGGCCTGGGCCGTGTGGTTCTCCAGCAGGCCCTTCCTCTGGCTGGCACGGCACTTGCAAGTGAGCAGGAGCTCTAACCCCTGCGAGGGCATGGAAAGGGTGATGAGAACCTGATGTGTATCTGTATGGGAAAACAGCCAGATTTTGACCCGAATTACATCTGTTCACCTTGGCTGAAGATCTTGAAAGAATTACTGCACTGGTGGAATTTGGGGTTTACTCTTAGCTGCAGTAAGTCTGAACCTCTTCCACTCAATGGAGTTTTCCATTTAATTCAGTGAAAGTTGGACCATATTAACTTTCCTTCCATACAACTAAAAGCGGTGATCAAAACCTTGAAGTCTCCTCTTGGCCTATTTTCAGGCAAAACTTTCACTGTAAAACAACCAAGAGGTTTTACCAGACGAAAAAGCCACTGGATTTATCCCATTCTTGTGACGCTATTTGTAGTAGTTGTTTTTCATAGTACCTTTAATATTGATAAATTATGGCATCAAATTATGCTTCATTATATATTTTTAAACCTGATTCTTCAGATTGTATGAATGGAAACTTGGCAGAAAGATTGCAAGCACAGATTTTATTTTATTTTTTTAAAGAAGAAAATATTCCTGATTTATAGGGAAGCAAACCCTACACATTTTATAGAGTTCCACTTCTTCTTTTTTTCACAAACCCTGGACCAAAGTAGGTTTATTTTTAAATATGGAAGCTGATTTTTGTTAATCTTTCTACAGGTTCCAATATTACCAGTTCATATGAGGCCTGGTAATTCTTATATCCCTTCCAAGGGTGTTTCCTGCAACTTGGGACTTTCCTGAAAGGTGCTGAGTGCAATCAGCTTTGATTTGTTAATATATTGGGACCTGATGTTATTCTGGACAAAAACTAAAGGAGGAAAAAGCATGCATGTTTCTCAGCAAACGACAAACCTGTTTTCACTGCACTCAGGCAGCAGCTGCTTCGAGCACACAGCTGCATTTGCTGCTGTCGGGACAGTGACATAATCATTTTGCTCTGAGAATGGCTTCATTGGGCCAAAATTACTCCCCAGATTGGATACTTCCACTGATCTTTCGTGACTTTGGCTGCAGATGGATACCCATACAGTAGGTCAGGCATTTATAAGATTTGTAAAAGCAGTGGCAGATCTCTCAGATGAAGTATCTGGAGCACACAGAAGTTTGGAGCATTTCTTCTGACCCGTTTAGGTGAATGAAGGATTAGCCTCTTATATGTTTTATAGGAAAAATAGCCTGACACTGACTTCAGCTCATTAATAGAGAAGGTAGAGGCCAAGAACATTGCATTCTCAGGCCTCACTCTGGGAAAGAGAAAGTTAATTTTTTGCTCTGATTTGAAAGCTCTTAGAAGGGCCTGAGAAAAAAAATTACATTTATTTTGATCCTCCACCTCACAACAGTCACGCAGATTAGTTCTCGTGTTCAAAAAACACCATTAAAAAATGAAATTCCTGTGGATGTAATTCCCATGAGAATTTTGTGCAGTCAGGCTAATACACAGTCAAATGAGGTTATTTTGCATCTAAGTAGATAGAACAATATGGAGCTATTCTCACTTTTTCTGGAACTTTTCTCACTGAGAGAACTTTAGAAAAATCCATCTAATTTATAGGACTCCTTGGGCCTGGGGGACCACACATCAAGCTGCAATATTTAACATATCATAGCAGCAGCACAATACCATATAAAAATAGCACAATAAATGATTAATAGGCTAACTCTCTCAAACTCATTCCCTCTGATTATTTCTTTACAATTAAAACAAGTTGGTAGGGTACTTTCAAAAGAATCTGCGACTGCTCTGTGAAGCTCTCCGCTGCTGCTATTTGTTTTTTATAAACTCGTATTTATAAAAGTTGCACTGTGTTGTGCCACGCAGATACCCCTGCCTGTTTCCAGACATATCTTCCCTGCTGCTTGCTCCTGCTTCCCCACATGTAGGAACTGTGAACTGTGTACTCTTTATGCTGGAAATTCCCCTTCTGGCAGTAGGCTGTTGGTCATCCTAGCTGTACATTTTAGGTTGCCCTGAGAAGGACATGGTCTGAGCTGGTCTTTGTCTGGCTGTAGGATGGGACTAATGCAAAAATGGCTAGGAAGATGTCAAACCATCTCAGCTTAAGGAGATATGTAGAGAGACTCCCAGCCATCTGAAAGGTTCAAGGCAGTGATACGCAAACACTTAGATAGTTCTACCATATTTATATTTCACTATTTTGTCCACAAATGTATCCTTGCCAGTAGCACAAAGCTGTCAGAATATATAAATATATGATGACATTATGGATCTTCACTGTGAGCAAATTGAATGAAGATGAACTACAGTACATGTCCATGTCCCAGGGACTTTCATGGCAACATTGGATGCAGCACACTCTGGGGTATAGCGTATTGCTTTATGGGAGGTATTGGTGCACGAGGGGATTGTGGGTGTCTAAGGACAACCCTGACATTGTGCAATTTTCTCTGCCTCCCCGTCTTCAGTGTGCAGAACTGGATGTAACTGGGACATGCCCAGCTAGCATTGCTTCTAGACTCATGACAATAGCAGGGGACAATGTCCATCTAACCTCCCAGGTTGTCATGCCCCAGGTGACTAATACCCTGAGTCTAGTTGTGGTCTGGTTGCATCCATGCTGCAGCAGGGTCTTGCAATGTACCCTCCTCCTGTCAGAGAGGAATCCCTGTGTCTGAGAAAGGAAGAAAATGTGCTGTGCTGTAGGTCTGTCGGTCTGGGTGATGAGGATTGCAACACAAATCAGTTCAAACATCTGTGCTGTGATGAAGACACAACCATTATGTCGCATAGTTGAAAAGCTTCGGAAGGATGAAAGCAGATTCTCTGGGAGCGTACACCACTGCCACTGCCACTGCGATGGGACTGGATGTGCTAGCTGAGGAGCTGCTGGTGCTCTGTAGTGGACACGCTGAATCCACCAACTGCTGTTTCCATGTGGAAACTAGCTGGGGTCAGAAAGCCCAGGACAGTTTGGGAGGTTACTTCTTGGGGAGAGTTGTGGCTTTGAACAACATGGAGGAAATACTGGAGAAGCTTGAGGTGATGGAGCTCCCAGATTATGTATAGGTATGGGCAACTGCCAGAAAACATGTTCTACTTTTTTCCTCTGAAATACGCCTGAGTATGTCAATAGGAGGTTGCAGTACAAGCACTGAGCAATCACAGAAGATGCAATGCCTGAGAATTGATCATGAGATCAACTGGGAAAGGTACTCTGAGGCACATATTTGAATATACATATTTTTGAGAAGATGTTGCAGGGCTTTTGTCTTGTGCTTTACTTTCCAATAAATCATCTTTTGATATTGTTGAATGAGGGAAAGCACATGTTATGAGGGAAGGAAAACATTTTTTTTCCTTCCTTTCTCATTCTGCAGACTGGAACAGTCCACAGTCATGACACAGACCCTTCTGCTTGAGACCATTTTATTCTACCCCAGAGGGAGAGCTCCCCTCTTCATCCCAGAGCGTGGAGGCTTCACCTGGGCAGTCACAGTCAGAGTGGAAGGAGGTTAAGAGTGTTTTTCTGTGACTCCTTGTGGGAAACACATGACTAGGATAGATTTACCTACTTTGCTCTACTAAGTCTTCCTGTTGTAAGACTGGTGGATATCCTCAGTCCTAGCCGGATCTGTTTTTCATTTTGCTGGACTCCATGGAAGGTGATGCCTTCTCCTGTTTCTTAATGAGGGTCTCCATTCCTGCAGTTCCAGGGGAGGAGGATTTGCCCAAGACCTTAGGGCTCTAAAGCCCTAAGGGCAAAAAGAATGGCACTTCTTGCTGACTCCAGCAACAAAGCTCCAACAAAGCTTTCATGTACTTTCCCTTTGTTGTGAGCTAAATGTAACTGCTTGCATATAAGGCCTAGCAGGAAAAGAAACTTTTTCCAAACAGAAGCATGATTTAAAAAAAGTTCAGAGGAAATGGAGACCTGATTGATTTAACCTCAGTAAGAAGACGTTTTGAAAGGGTAGCTATGGCAGCCAACACACCACCTTGGGGAACAGATATTTATTTGCTGGAAAGTTGTTGTAGCTAAAACCCACAGAAGCAGCTCCCTGATATATCAGCCTTTGATATTTTGTCCTCTTTCAACTCATTTAAGTGTGGGCAGTGCAGGCTTATGAAGAGGTTTGTGTGTAGTGGTAGGGTTTGCCCAGTCCCTAATCCCTGTAGGTGTAAAGAACTGTACTTCTTGGTGACAAGGCCTTAGTGCCTGTTTCTTTTTACTGTAAGCTAAAAGTCTCTGCTTACATACAGATCCTGGCAGGAAAAGTCAGTCTGCAGGTGTGAGCTTGCCCCTGCCCTGAGCAGAGCCCCTCGGTGTCCAGGCTCAGGCTGGTGAAAAGTTGGGCGATGGTGCTAGCTGGTGCCAATACTGCAGTAACCCACCTTGTCCCTCAGCAGTGTTCATTAGCCCTGGCTTGGTTCTGGGTTAACATGGCCACAAGGCTTTTTTTGGCTTCAAATACTGGCAAAATTACCTTGTTGTTTGCCCACAATGCACCATGTCAACAAAACTTTCCAGTGCACATCAAGCTTCAGATAAAATCCTGAAGGTGTGGGAAGTCTTGCTGGGATGTACATGTCCTTCCTTTCCCACTAAACTCAGTGGAAACCCTCAGCATCACTCATACTCTATATCGTGACTAGATACACATGATTGATTTACTGGGTGAAATTAGAAATACTTCTGAGCTAGCTTGTGAAATAAGCCAATCAAAGAGGCAGAGAGATGTGCATGAAGGCATAGGGGGAAGGCCGCTTATTCCCTGGTTTAAGGGCTGGACTGCAGGACCCTGGCCTTATCTCAAACACAAAACTGTTAATTCCTGACAGCAGGGATAGCTTTTCCTCCCTGCCTCACCTTTCTTCTCTATTATAATGCTAAACACAAATAAATATTTATTTTAATACAAAAAGAATTAAGCATTACATATTTCTAATATTTCTTAAGATCAATACTGAGCACCACATATGTTGCTGATGGTTCAATAGTAAGGTCACGTGAGGGACAATCACTCTCTTTTCAATGCTAACAAAGTATGAGAGGCTTCAATATTTAGCTTGTTGTAAGGAAATCATGTCTTGCTGTTAGTTATGCAGTGTGTATATACCAACTTAATGAGATTTTATTGTCATTTTCTACAAAGTTAAGGAATTGAAAAGTAACAACATATGGGCACAAGCACACAAACACACATCCAGACCCACACAAATACAAATATATACACGCAAACAACCCACAGCCGGCTGAAGAGGCAAAAATAATTTCATATCTGTTAATGTATAGCCTTCTCTTTCAACAGACAGAAAAAAGGCTGTAACGTACTATTTTTCCAAAGTTTAAGAAACCTTAAACAATGATGGCATTTGTTACAAGTTATGCCAAATGGTCAGCATCCTCTAGAACACAGCTCTAGCTATTTTTGAATAAATACACAGGAAAAGGTCCAGCTACCAGTATTAATCTTACATACCAAAAGGGACATTTGGACATCATACAGAAAGCAGCACAGTCAGGAAAACTGAGACAAAAATGATTTTCCTTCTTGATCTTCTACCTCTTGGTGACAGTTGATCCCATGTCTGATCTCAGGTGGGTCACTCCACCACCGACCAGTGTTCGTCCTTCCCCACTCAGGCAACTCCTCTGTGTTTGATAGTGCACCAGTGACACCAGATCAGCTTTGCTGATGATTTGCACAGCTCTGCTGTTAGTCCATGGATCCCCCTTCTCAAAGGTGGTGGCTACCTAGTCACCACCAGCTTCTCCAAGCCTAGACACTACAGAACAGGGCTTTTTTTTCCCCCAGTACAATAGGGGTGCAACTCCAACTTTAAGGGAGAACCTGATAAAGATCTTTCCCTGAGATGCCTTAGACAAGCTAGAAGCCTTGGACTCTCTTTTCACTCTCAAAAGAGATTCAGTCTACCTAAGAATTGATTTACTCTCTGCAATTGCCTATTTCATCTGCAATGACGACTATGCAATTATCTAAATGGATGTGATAACGTGCTGCCTGTGACTCCAGGACTTTAGGAAGTGCTTCTGACCTGTTGCAGACCACTGAAATCAGCCTACAGATGAGGCACTGTATCAAGACACACACAGGACTCCTGTATTCTTACTGCAATTGGAGTGGTGGAAAGAGACATCTTAAAGTCTACTCATTCTGCCAAATCAAAGCTGTTTTGATAAAGCAGAAAATGAAGTCTGCACCAGCCTTTGATATCTGTGACACAGAGGGCATTTTTGCCACCTTTCTGGAAAAAGGCAGGTTTTGCAGTGAAGTTACAATATTTTCCCAATGAAGGAAGACAAGTAACATAAATCAGTTACTAATTTTACTGTGGATGAAGCAATTATTTTAAATAATTTGTGGTCAAGGTTGCTTGCCACTGAACTTTTATTCAAACTCATTTGAAGTAATGCTTTCTTAACGTCACTAAATAAAAATGGGAAAAACAGAAAGCAATAGATCTTTATTAGGACTTGCATGTATAAGCATAATCAAAATCATTATCATTTAGAAATCCATCAAGCATATCTAACCTTGGCCCATCATTTAAATCTAATAAGATCATTAACACTTCCATTTATGTAATTACAGAAATATCCTGAACCACTCTTTTTTGGGGGAACCATCCTTTTGTGGACGCATCTTATATATTGTAATTTCAGGACTGAAGGCACGATTGTGCTCATGTCTTCTATTCTTTCAAAGTCATAAATCAGTTTTGGAATTGCAATTCCAATTGGAATTGGTCATCCAATTCAAGGATGACCCAGATTTCTCTCTATATTTTTAAAAGAAATGTCCATCTTTTAGGGGAGAAATCATAATATTTGTGAACTAATCAAAGTGATAAGCAAGTCTGAACAAACTCATCAAATTGATAGGTAAGAAAAAAATAACCAAGAGAAAAATGCCTTTAGTTCTTGGAAAGAAGAAAAGAGTTGGTATTTGTTAAAGGAATTAAGGCTTCAAGCCCAAATTCACTCAATAGGAAGAAAAGATGCAAAGTCTAGTAAAAGACTGGTCTGCCTAAATCAGTTATTCTGTAGCAACTGTCAAACTTAAAAAAGAAATACAGGGAAAGTGAAATCCAGGTCAAGAAACTGTGGATGAGTGTAAAAGAATAGCACAAATATGTAGGACAAAATGAGAAATAAGACAAGGAGATATAAAATAAGATAAGAATATAATGAAAACTCTGTATAAGTCCCTTGGCAGTAAGAGGAAGACCAGAGAAAGCTTTGGCCAGCTAATAAATGGGATAAGAAAGGAAATAACAAAACATGCCAAGAAGGCCAAAGTGTTTAATGCATTTTATTGCTTCAGTCTTCATTAAAAAGTCTGACTGTAATCGGATGGTTGACACAGTTAACACCAGCCACAAAAGGGTAAGAACTCAAGCAAGAATAGAAAAAGAAATGTTTAGAAACTGCTTAGATAAATTAGATTTTGTCAGATCAGTCAGGCCTGTAATTCACCCTAGGTTACTTAGGGAACTGGCTGAACAATCTTGAAGGCCATGGTAATTATCTTTGAGAATTTGGATGGTGCTGGACTAGAAATAGGCAGAGTGCCTATTAGAAAGAAAAAAAAAAAAGAGAGAGAAAAGAGGACACAGAGTCCCAGCTGACCTGACTTTCCATTTCCAGAAAGATACTTGGATAAGCGATCAAATGATCCTTAAGATAGCAAAGTGATAAATAGTAATTGATGTGATTTGTCAAGATCTTATTAAATAAGCCTGTTTGTTTGTTTGCTTTTCCTATGATAGGGTAAAAAGTCATGTGGATAAGCAAGAATTCAGTAAGGTTTTTGACACCGCCTCAAATTCATATGCACCCAGGGAGTTGTGGTCTGAATCATGGGCCTCAAACTTCACTGGGCTCTTTGAACAACAATACAGAAAAACATCTTACATTGCTTTCCTTGTCAGCTTCAGTATGAACATCTCATGAGCACTCTGCTGCCTGAGAGTTGTGTCTTAGGGACCACTGATTTTTGACGAGGCCACTGAAAAACACACACAGTGCAGCTTGGAAAATGATAGCCAAGAACCACGTATTGGCAGTTCAGTATCACACTGGGAAGATTTATTAGGTAAGCCTCTATAAGACTGCTGTAGTCTCTACCATAACTTAAGTGATGAGCTACAGAGTACAAATGTTAAATCTGTGTATGACCCAAAACACTGACAAATTGCCAGCACCTTGGAGAAGAGGCCTGAGAAAATGGAGAAATACTCTGAAAAAAATGACATCTCCAAATATAAGCTGGCATGTAGATAGCATAAAATGCCTCCCTGAGTACATGATGGGAAATGAGAGGAGCGGTAGCAAGGATCTGGGAATTGTAGTGGATCATGAGCTCAGCATGAGTCAGTGATGGCATCCTGTTGTGAAAGAAGCAAATATTATTCTGGGGTATATAAACAGCAGAGCTGTGCAAAAGACATATGAGGTAATCTTCCCTTTGGTAAAGCCTCAAGTAGGGAGCTGATTCCAGTTTCGGGTACCACACTTCAGGAAAGATTGCAAGAAGTCCAGAGGAGAGAAATGAGCCTGGTCAGAGGTCTAGAAAACATGCTCTGCAGGAGGAGATGTCAAGAATTGTGCATCTGTGATCTGTGCAGAGAAGGCTGATGAGAATCATGGGCAGGCTTTGAATACATAAAACACTGCTTCAATGAGCTGGCTATAAACCTTTCTGTCTTCCTCATTGTGGATAATACAATAAGTTATGAACTTAACAAAGATTTAAGTCAGCTTTCAGGATTTTTTTTTTCCTCTGGAACAAAAAATTCTTTAGAGGGTATAGCATATCTTTGATGTCCCCATACCTGCCCCCAGTACCTGTCAGGAATGCTGCATATAGAGCTGGTCTTGCCTTGGGATAACATGATGGGTTAACCCTATTTGCATTGTTTCTGTGGTTATGGGTTCTTTTCTAAATTTCTGGGTTCAAATTGGTACGTCTTTACCATAAATATTCTCTGTACTTGTTATGTAAATGAACAGTGAAGATGCAGTGTGTGATATAACAACAAGTAAACTTGTTGATGTGTAAATCAATGTGCAAGTCAGACATATGTTTAGTCTATGTGCATGCACTTGTTCTGGAGAACTCCACATTCTTGCATGTGAAAAGCCATTGCTGGCCAAGGAGAGTGGTGGGCAGAGCACTGCTCTGTCCTAACACCCTGGATTTCCCGTACCAAGAGTCAGGGAGAGGATGCTGGTGCCAGCATTGGCAGGGGATGGCCTCATCATCCTGCACTTCCAGCACCATGGCACCCTGGAGAAGCTGAGGGACGTGGATGAGCTCGTCGGGTATGACTCTCCCACCCTTTCCTGTGGCTCTTCTTCTACTTGCTGGTGATATTGGATATAGAGACTGCAAATGTGCAGGGTCAGCTCACTGAAGTGATTAAACCAAACATTAACCCCCCAAAATAGGATTAATTTGGGTCAATGAAATGGGTTGACTCCTCTGTATCTGTGTAGATAGTACAGTGCAAAGAAGAGGGCAGAAATCTGAAGCCAGATCAAGTGGACAAATGAATGGAATTAATTTTTTTTCTGTGGCAGCCTGCAGTTAGGGGATTAGTGTTAGGAAACTGCAAGTTCTCTCATTATGGCCTGAAAAGACAGATGTTATTTTGTATGTAGCTAAAAAAGTGAGCCAGGAGCCATAGCACTCACCTCACTAAGCAGAGCTCTCTTGTTTTGCTCTTTCTTCCAGTGGAAGATACCAATGCTTCGTTGTTTATTTGGATTGTTTTTATCTTATCCAATGTATTTTGCTCTGGGCAAAGATACAGGCATTAAGTCAACAAAAGGACCTAGGTGTTGCAACACTGAGCGTTCAAGCCCTTAACTGTTAGGCACTTTGCCATGTAGAGGAATCCCAAGCCCCAGTCGGAATACCAGGCTCCTCAAACAAAGCCCGGATTTTAGCACAGTGATTTATCTTTAAGCATCACATGGGAATGTCTCTCTGCCATTTAGCCATTTATTATTTCCCAGCCAGGAAAGTTAGAGTGGAGGAAACTGTCTCATGTGACTTGGGGGAACCTTACACCTACTGCATAACAAGCAGTGATGGGGGAAGGGGTGGAGGCAAGTGGAGCAGTTTGGAAACAGCCTAAAGGCAGAAATTTGACACAGCAGCTCCCTGGCATGAATTCCTCAAGAACAGATAGCCTGATGGAGGAGAAGAGGGGTTCCTAAATGATTTGTGTGAAGAAGGCAGGGTGCAAGGATATTTACATAATTTATTCACAACGGCTATTTCAATCTGCTCTAGCAAGGACATGGCTACTGGGCATTTCAAATGTACTCTGCAGGAGAAGAGACTGGGCACAGCCAAAGGCTACTGGCATTTCCAGGAGCCTTTCTGTTTCCCTCCATGTATTTTGGATGAAGCCCTGTGGCTGCTACGGCTTGGTGTTGCGCACTGTGAGGAGTGGAAGTTGAGCACTCCCACATCCAACCTACTCTTGGACTTCAGTCATTTTCTTTCATTTTTTTAAAATTCACTCTGTCTGTTTTAAGTTACTGGCCCGAACTCAGAGCAGTGCATGAATACAATGTGAGTCTGGGAATACACTATTAATGATGATCAGGTATGAAATACTCTGAGGTGCCTTTGACTGGCTGATCCTGTTCAGAGCGTGGCTGTTCTGCAGCCACCAAGGGAAGATAAAATTGCCCCACACGACAAGTGAATCCCACGTTGTTCTGGGAGCAGGAGGGTTTCTCCCTGCCCTTGCTGCTCCCTCCTGCTTTCTCCTTTTTGCTGTGCAGAGTCGCACTGAAATGAATTAGATGCTTATACAGAGCACGTTTCAATGGGACTTCACACAGTAAAGCAGGGAGTCAGTAATATTACCTGTCAGTGGGTCTCTGGGAAGCAGAAAAAGTGCCTGCCAAGTCCTGCTGGATCTTGAGCAATCTGTGCGCGGCGTCGGCATGGCAACGTGCAGATACAAATTCCATGCATCATTTGTCTGGGGACTAGCCGCTCTCCAGCCTGCAGCTTGGCGCTCGACACTGGCCAAGTGTCTAGTTAATCTGAGTCATTGAATTGCTGGAAGGGACTATAGGGTTAAACTGGGATAACCTAAATAGGCTGATAAAAGACTATTCAGTAAGGGATGTAAGTGCCCAGCATCTCCCAGGTTTTTGCCCACATGCTCTCGAGTCCTGAGTTGAACTTAATTTAAAAGAATAAAGGGTAGGCACTGGAAATTCCCCAAAAGCTTGGAAAGACACCCAGTGTGATCTTAGTCTCTGCAAGAGATGGGAAGATTTATTTTAGAAAGAAGTTCTGATGGTTAAATATTATTTGGAAGTGTGGTTTCATTTTGTATGTATAGTGGTTTTTTCTTAGTTCCTTTCCTGCTCTATAATCTCCAGTTAGCCTGTTGTTTTCAAAAGGCTGCTGATTGTGTCTCTTATGTGTGTGTGAATTGAACTCATTATGCACGGAGTGAGCTCTCTGGTGTGGGTATGTGTGCGCTGTGTGTGCTGGTTGTGTGATGCCTTCCCTGACGTGCACCAGAGAAACTTCATGGACTTGGAGGTTTGCATGGGACTGTGGCCTGGGGAAAAGCAGATCTCAGCAGATGCCTGTCTCAGCAGCAACAAACCTGGGCGCCTTGGTTCTGGAGTCACAGACCCTAGTCCTGGAAGCGTTAGAGTCTTCTACTCTGTGTCAATCCATGATACAAGCTGGTTTACTCATATAGCACAGTATATACTGTTGTATAGTGGATCAAGAGCTCTGTAAGGGATGTATGGTGGAAGCCCAAGCCACAGACATATTCCAGTGTCTCTTGTAAGGTTACTACCTTCAGAGGCCAAATGTTCCTAGGTCCTGCTTTACCCCAAAGTCTTACCATAAAAACACTGGGGAAAAATAAGGCTTATGACTCCAGAATGGCATTTGGAATAATGGAACCTGGGAACCTGTATCAGTACTCCTGAGCTCCGAGTTCTGCCTATGTGAATGCTCCCAGGGAATGAACTAGAACTGGGCTTTCAATGGGGTTTATATCTCCATGAATGTTTGGAAAGCCTGGCATGGCTGTTTCCCTCAGACCCATAGCTCTTGCAGTCATGAGTTCCCAGAGAGTTTGTCCAGCAGAGTTGGACTTTTGCATATGCTGGCTCCCAAGGGTTGATGATCTCCTGAAAGGCTGAGGTAGTTGGAGAAAATAGCTTAGGTTCAGCAAATCGCTTTTTGGCAAAGCTTTGTTTTGTCTCCAGACTAGCAACTACTTTGTGCCCTGCCCCTTATGACTACCACTAATTCAGAGCAATGCACATGGACTGGGAGATTATGTAAGGAAAATAAGAGCTTCTTTTTGGCATGCTTTGAGGTACGTTATGGGGCAACTGCCTTGTCAAAACACAACCTCCCTGTTGTTCCCAATCTACATTGTGTATGGCCTGCTACTTTCTCACAGCTCCCATAACAAGTATTGTCAAATCACATCAGCATTAAGGTTTTAATTCACAGTAGTGTTCACAATGTCTCTATTGCACTGCTAAGCTCTTGAAGTGAAATAGACTAGCAAGTTGGACTTGTGATGTGAAACATTCTCAAAAAGCTCCCTAATTTTTCTTCTGTGAAGTGATCATTATTGCAGTAAGGCATAAAAACTGAGGAACTGTAAATCCAGATTATGTATAGGAGCAGGGAAGAATGGGGAGGAATGTTACATCCCCATTGTCTTCTGTAAAGAGTTACTCATGGAAAATCTGCTTACTTGGTCTCCCCATAGGGCACTGCAAATTTCATCTTTAAAGAATGAGTAGTCATTCGTTTGGTGGAGAATGTCAAACTTGGTCTTAATGAGATCCCTTCCCCCTTGCAGGGAGGCACTGTAGCTGAAATGAATTTTATCAAGCATAAGTACTGTCTGTGGATGCCAGATTCATATACTATGTTGGCATGACAACTTTAAAACTGATGCTTATTTTAGTGCCTAAACAATCATCAAAAAGTGACAATTTCTTTTTGAAGACAGCTTGGCAATCTAGTGTCTTGTATTACCATGTTACAACTAGAATGTACATTATGAATCAGCACAATCACTATATTTTCATAACTGATAATGATTATCACTATGTAAATACAGTGTATAAATTCATATCAGGCTTGCAGTATCAAGAGAATAGTGAGGAATAGTCATAAAGGGAAAATATTTATATCATAACGGTGCCTGTTTTTTCTTTTATGGAGTTTGTTCCTGATGCCTATAGATATTAATAGAGTGGCAGAGGAGAAGGGGTATGGACAGCAGGTGCCATTCCTTGTACAAAGTTGCCATCAACTTTTAATTTGATAATTATGCAATCAGTTTCTTTAGCTTTGAGTCAGACCATTTAAAGAAGAGGGACTCTCTGGTTCCTGCAGAGAAAAATAACAGTCATAATGAACCCAAAACCTTAAGAATCAGTGGGGCCTCTATTTGTGACTAAAAGCTGTTTCTGAAGGTAAATCATTTTTATGGGCTGGAAAAAGAACTGAAAAAGTTTGGTTTACAATGACATTTATGTACTTTTCTCCTCAGACTCGCAAACAGTTTTTGGTTCAGCCTATGACAACTTGTAAGACTGGTGAGATCAGACCTATCTCACCTGAGAATCACTTCTGCTCTTCCCTGGCATCTCACATGCTCTCACTGCAATGCGAGGGTCCCTTTCCCCCTTGTTTTGTCACTTTTTCAGACCAAGCAGGCTGGCCTTATTTGGTGACTAGATTCTTTGAGCAGGAGGTGCCCTGGAAAAAGAGAAGAACTGTGACACTGCTGTTACAACTAGTGTAAAACTCCCAGAGTCCTTGCAGAAAAGGCACCATCTGCCAGCACAGCCAAAAGCAGAGGCACTGCCCTGACTCATGAGTGAATGGATGTCAGGGCACGCTCCTGACTGCGTATACAAAAGCATTCCCATCACATGGTCTGTTGTTCATCCCCAGTCTCGTGCTCCAACATGAATCATACAGAAAACTAAGATACTTGGAAGATAACATGCTCTAACCTTTGGGAAAGTCTGACCCAGTAACAGAGTGTCAGTCCGGGACTGGGATGGCTAGACACATTTTTCTTTCTTGATTGTGTAAATTTCTGCTCATTTGGAGAGTGATTCAGCTCTCTAAACATAGACTTGTGTTATCATTTGAATAACTCTAGGGCATCCAAGCTATGCACATGAAACTGGCATAGCTAGTGCTCACAGAAGACCCAAGTACTTTTGGATCAGCAACTGTAGGTCTGGTGCATACTTTGGAGATCCCAAATGAGTTTAGAGGCCTATACACATTAATTAATAAGGAATGTGCATGTTTCTCCCTTCAGAAACACATAGGTCCAAAGTGCTTTAACTGCATGAACTAATTAGTCAACGTGATAAGCTGTATGTCATGGAGACTTATCACTTGATATCTGCTAGCTCCAGTGTGTCTTGCCTGGGCTTCCCAAAGCAACACTTCTCTAGTCTTATAAGAACCTGATCAACACTGACAATGAGACTTATTCATAGAAATCACCTACTTCATGCAAAAAGAATAGAGAAATGTTTAAAATATTTTGAAAGTGTTACAGCCTACAAAGTCTTAAGAAAATATTATAACAGCATCTGTTCTACCACTATGCTACAATAGTGACAGTAATAAAAATTCCAAAGCACACCATAACGACCAGGGTAATCTCCAACATCTCTGGAGAGCCTGTTCGCTAGATACTTAGCCTGTGCAGAAACTGCGTATTTTACCTGCCCCATCATGTTTAGTATTGTCATCTCTCTTCAGAGATACAAGGCAGAGCTATTAAAGATTCCAAGACACTGAGAAAATGGAGTAAAGAAGGCCCAAACTTAAATGATAATTGAACATATGTTCAGAAATCCACAGGATGACTTGAGATTTTCAGAGCTGATTTCACTGCAGTCTTCTAGGTGGATATTACATTATACAGGGCAGTATCATTATACTTTTCTCTTAGACAAAAGAGAAAAGGACGGAGTTTACAAACAGAGACAGCAATTTAGACAGCAAATCTACCCAGCAGTGGAAATCTCTCAGGACAGAGTACATTGAGTCTCCCATCCTCAGACAGCAATGACAATGAATTCAGATAGCAGGAACTTGTGAACTCTTGTGAGATGCACCTCATCCCCCAGTGGGAGTGGCAGAGTTGAAATCTCAAATAATTTCTAAGGAAGAAAATATTCACAGTCAAATGAATGTAAATATCAAACCTGAAATGATTAAGACCTGTGGAAGTTGAAAGACAAGGACTTCTATCAGTAGTATTATCAGGAAGGAAAGAGCAAGGGAGGAGAGATGGGATCTCTGTTGTGATGCAGCAGTGAAGTTCTTGCTCTGTCTTGTTATCAATGATACTCGGAAACTTAGGTAATAATAGTCTACACTTGATATCAGAGGAATCAGTCCTTGCAGTTCAAACTGTCACAAGGTGTGATTTGTGTACAAGGTGTTGAGGATTGCAATGACAAAAGATATTTATCAAATCAAATGTAAAATGTGATAAATTGTAGGATCTCCCTTTCCCTGTTGTCATGCCCTTGGGGGAAAAAAAATGTCCCCAGTAAATTATCATTTCAGCCACTTGTATACTCATGTATTACTCATGTAATATTCATGTCTCGTGTACACTTGCAAGGATATTCTGTGAATGTAAGATAACTTTTGTCAGAGAACTAATAGTAGTCAAAACAGACCATATTTGTTTAACAGAGATGGCAACACACATTTTCACCAAATTATCTGGCCTATACCTACAGGTGAGTAATAAATTATGGAAATGCCAGAGGGTGATAAAGAAAAAAATTTTAAGTATCAATTACATGAAGCTTTCTATAGTCTGAGCCAAAACAACTGAATAAACAAACTACGCAAAAACTCACAAGTGAGCAATGTTCCCTTTGAATATGTGCTGTGACAAGACCCTGCCTGTACTCCGGTTATGCTATTCAAGTGGTGTCTGCTATACACAGAATCAAACTGCTCTTTAGAGCGTGATTAAAAGCATTGGTGGAAATACCAGTGGACCGGAACTCTCTCCCACCCAAATCCTGAATGAAACAGAGACAACAGAGTGGTGGCTAGCACCAATGTCCCTGCTCTTCACTGAGCGCTCCAAGGTGGCACAGCGGTGTCTGGCTCCCTATTAGTTTTTCTCCCTCACTCTTGAACTTTTACCTTTCAGTCCTCTTTCATGCTCTACATCCTCCAAGCTTCATACAAACTCTAAGCTAGTACCTATCACCAAAATATAGGAACTTAAATTTCCCCAGAGGCAAGAAGCTAAAAGTACACATGTTGAATGGGAATGTTTGGTTATTGTGTCTCCTTTTCCAGAGTGGTTCAGAGACAAAATGGGCCAGTGACCTGTGTCCAGCATGATGGCTGACATGTCTCTTGTTGGGGAGGGATCTAGGTCAGGGAGTCTCAGCTCCTTAGAATCATAGGATCATAGATTGCTTAAGGTTGGAAGGGACCTCTAGAGGTCATGTGGAACTTTTGGTGCCTCAATTTGTGGCCATTTCCTCTAGTCCTATCACTGGCCACCACTGAGAAGAGGTCAGCCCCACCTCCTCACTCCCTCCCTTGAGGTACTTGTACACACTGATCAGGTCCCCTCTCAGTCTTCTCTTCTCCAGGCTGAACAGGGCCAGCTCTCGCAGCCTTTCCTCATAGGGCAGATGTTCCAGGCCCCTAATCATCTTTGTAGCCCTGCGCTGGACTCTCTCTAGCAGCTCCACGTCCCTACTGCACTGGAGAGCCCAGAACTGCACACAGTACTTGAGGTGTGGCCTCACCAGGGCTGAGTAGAGTATTCAGCAGCAGAATAACATTTTCCCTAGTCTTCCTCTTGCTGCTGATGTATTTGTAGAAGCCCTTCCTGTTATCCTTGACATCTTTCGCTAGTTCTAATTCCAAGCGGGCCTTGGCCTTCCTCGTCACATCTCTTCATTCCCTGACAATGTTCCTATATTGTTCTCATGTGGTCTGGCTCTTCTTCCACCTTACATATGTTCTCTTCTTCTCATTAAGTTTAATGTTTAAGTTTAATTAAGTTTAATTTAAGTTAAACCTCCATGCAGAGGTTTATTTCAATTACAGATGAAGGAGAAGCGACATTTCAGATAGCACCTCCACAAATTCTCCTCTTGGCTAGGTGGGCATCTTCAGATGCTTCAGAGTGTTGCTGCACCTCCATTGCTGCATACTCGGGCTCAAAAAACTCCCATTCCTCACACTGGTAGGGTCTGGCCAAGTGCGTACAATGCTAAACTTTCTCTACCATGCCAGAGAGATGGGAGGCAGTTCTGAGTGAGGAGCCATTGAAGCATCAGTTGCTGAAAGAGTGAAGTTCCTTACCAGCTGGTCTGTGAGTGAAAGTTGAACAGACCAGCTGCTTCACTGTTTTTGGTGAGTCACATCCAGATACCAGCTGGGCTGGAGCTGACACGTGGTGTGTGCAGACAGAAATTTGAAAAAAACAAAAGGAGTGGTTGGTAGAGCTTTTTTTACAGGCTGTCTTGTGCGTGACACTCAATTTTTTTCATTATGCATCTATCTATATATTTATACCTTTACCTATATCTACATGTATAGCCAAGGGGCAATTCTGCAGCCCAGAAAAGGACCATTTCAAAATTTCCTGCCTACTGTGCTCATCCAGTTCTTCCACAGCAAATCTTAGCACTATGTTTAACAACAGATCAACATTAACAATTTAAGAAACATCTATAAAAAAAGAGAAAATAACAAAACTAGATAGTGAACATGAGGAGTCTTCCAGGAACAAAACCATTCAAAACTACTAGTAAGGTACCTGATATGTTGTGATGTCCCTGTAACTTATTGATATCACCTCCCTTTTGTGGTTCCTGAACATATAACCAGTCATTGTTTCTCAATAAACCTTGATGAAGAATTCCTGTTAGGGCTGTACTCCTAATTCTTTCTCTGTGGTTCTTCCCGTAACCTACTTTCTTCTAGGACAGAACCAGTGCTTCACAGAGCAGCTACAGCCCATGTCTGGCTGTTTCTTTCCAGAAACACTGGCCTTTTCGTATTATGATAGTCTAGGTTCTTAATTGCTTTTCCCTTCTGATAGCCTTAACTTAATCTTGTTGTTCCAACCAAGAAACTATAGGGATATCCCTTCACATCATCTTGAACATGACGATGTTCAAAAAGGTGCTGGCATCATCTAGAAAGAAATGCATGGGAGCCCTACACAGAGAGTACACATTGTGAGCTTCCTGTTATCTTTTCATATTTCATTTATTTTTTAATCTCTCAAATTAGAAAAAAACATATTTTTGATGCAAGGCAATAGGGAAACTCTTCTGAGCTTATTAAAAACTTGAAAAAAATTTGACTTCATTCTCCTACTATGAATATGTCTAGACTAGAATTCACTCCCCTGTTGAAACTTGAATTTATTTGTTGTTTGCCCATTAACTAGTAGAGTTAAAGAATATTTGCAACTGTAAAACCTAATCTAAACATTCCATGACCATGTGTTTCAAGATTCAGACATTTGTGGTTTACCTGAGGTTGTGCACTGAGGTAACTCATAAGCATTTGCCTCATGGAGCAAGCCTCAGTGGATAGAGTCTCATTTGCAAGCATGTTAATCAACTCTAGAAATTAATTAAGTTCGGCCACACATCAAAACTCAAGTAATACTTATGACTTTCAACTTCAAATTGAATTAAAAAATTAGTCAGTATAGAATCAGTTAAATGGTCATCATACAGAGGAACGGACGCTGTATGGAGATTTTAGCCCAGGAAGCGTGTTTGAAAAATTTGTGGGCAGAGGGAAAATGATTCTGGATGGCCTCCCTGGAGATAAAATGGGAAGCAGTCAGGCTGGTTTCCCTAAAATGCATGAAGATGAATAGGATACCACCTTTCCACAGTGTACAACAAATGTCTAGTGGTTCAAAGAAACAGGTTAAAAATTATATAATCCTTCCACAGAGAGAACGTACTGTAAGCAGATCCCTTAATTAAATGCACAAAATGAGAAAAGGAAGCAATGTCTTCAGCTAAGGGGGGACAAAAGCATTATTTTTTTCTATAGTGAAGCTGATGTGCCATTGGACTTGCCTTCGATTGGTCATTGAAGATAATTGTGAAGGTAGTACACAATATGTATGTTTTGGGAAGGTGCTGCTTGATTACATAATGAGATCTACTTATGCCATAATATAATAATATGCACATATAATAATGTGCATATTGCTCAAATAAATGAATGATTATATTTCAATAAATTGAGCCTCCTCAAACATTTATTTTCATTCTATAGAAAACAATTAGATGATGAAATGTTAAGAAAAATATAAAATAAATGATTTTCACAAGTTCTTACATACCAAAGGGAGGTGGAAATATTTGATAACTACAGCCATTGCTTATGGAATCAGTCCTTCCTTCACTGTAAACAGTCATTACTATATCATGAGTCACAGAATGATTTATAAGGTTTAAAAAAGAAGGGAGGAATAAAAGTGCTTTTCTTACCTGATGAGATTTCAAAAGTGCCATGCCAAAAAAAAAAAAAAAAGGACAAAATTCAGTTTTGTGCTTCAAGAATATAAGTTCTGGGAGAGCAAATGGGTATTGTGTTAGGAAAAGCATTCAGAGGTATGCTGGATATCCTACAGTTATCATACAGGAAGATCCTACAGGATACAGAGGTATCCTACAGGATATTTTCTAATTTTCCACTTTCTTTTTCCCCTGATAGCAGCAGGAGGAATGGAAGGAAGTTATGCTTTCTTGAGAAAAGCGAGAAATGCCACCAGCTCTGAGAGGAGCACAGACACACTGGGCAAGTGGCTGCCCTAGCCCATTGCCTATTCTCCATGCCTGCATCTTGATCCTGTGCTGTACCCCTGCTTTCTCAGAAATAATTACTCAAAGACAGAGCTAAAATCAATTAGCTGATCAAGGGAGTGACCTGTGTGGAAATTCAGTGATGTATCTGAACTTAGACTATGTCAATAAAAGCTTCAGTCATAGTATAAGTTGAGCCAAGAGTGAGGTACATTTTCCCATAACTTCATGTGTAGCCAATTCCCTAAAATTGGACAGCCATATTCAGCCCACTTTAGGGCGTAGTCTTTTCCATTCTGACTACGTATTTCTATGGTAACTACTCTTTACAGACATGTCTGCATGTATATGTGTATGTAAATAAATAATAGGTACTAATAAATTTTACTAAAAATATACCAGTTCCTTGCTTTTGTCAGGCACATCTCTCATTGCGTCCTGCCAATGCTTTGCCCTGCAATTCTGTAGAGCCTTCTTTTAGGAGAGGCTCAGAGTAAAAGAGATTTTTTTCTACTTGAAATCTTTGTTGTGGTTTACCAGAAGGAGAACTTCACTTCACCAGACTGGTAAGGAACATTCCACTCCCCGTTGCGATGCCAACAAGAAAAACTGGAGCTTCTCCTATGCCTAATGTACAAACCAGGCAGCGGTTGCAATTCTGGACAGAGAATGCATGTTAGTCAAAGTGGTCATCCTGTATATAGCAATGAGGAAGATCTGGTTCCTGATTTGTCAGCTTTTGGAAATGGTATGAGAATCAAGACAACTTTTCTGTCTCTAATAATAATTTTTAAAAAATCATCAGGAGAAAAAAATATTTTATTCTATATTTCCATCTAATTTCATCTTATGAATCTTCTTTCTCACTGGATGAGGTGAGAGTTGAATAGTGGAGTTGAGACGTGTTTGACTGCATGGAATTCTTTTTTTAATTCTTGGATTTTTTAAAATTTTCTTTACTTTTATTGCTTCACATTTTCCAAAGCATAATGGCCTGAGAAGTTACGGGTTCTGTCATGTCTCTAAGCAGCTAGAAAAGTTTCTCTTGACTGAAAACTCCATATCTTAAAGAATGATTCTTAACAAAAGAAATCCAAAATTCACTCAGTTATATAATGTCCAGCTTGGATGGAATTTAGCTAACATCTGGCAGAGGGACACCAAACCCATCCACTGTCGACCACTTAATCCTTCCATGTTTCTGAGAAACTGGAGACACGTTTTTAAGTTGAAAACATACTTAGCTTCTTTAATTTCTGTTGCTACTTTTGCCCTGAGGTCCCTTCCTCTTGGCTGAACACAGGTAGCTGCTTTCTGCTTAGGGCCATTTATAATTCACAGACGTGGTACTCGTCTGTCTTTCTCCCTGCAAGGGGCATCCTTGAAGCTGTGCTCCTAGAACACTCATTGATGAACTCCGAGAGAAAGCACTGCAGTTTTGGCCATTTTAATAAAAATGCCCCACGTACAGAGTGAAAGAGGTATCATGATTGTGTATGTGCTAGTAGCCAGAGTACAGAAAAAGAGAAACACCTCGGGTCTGATTTTTCTTAGTGCAGTAATTCTGTAGAACATTGTTGGAGATGGAGAGGAGGGAGTCTCCCCATTTCAGCTGAATTTCCCAGCAGTGAAGCAGCAGGAGCAGGCTCCCTCCTGCTCTGTTCCTGGCACTGTTCCTTCTGCATTGCTGGGTGCACACCATCTTCAGCAGGAGCGCTGGAAGGCGTCCCTGCTCCAGCTGCTCCGTAACCTGGCTGAGAAGATATTTGGGGCCGGGGCCATGGGAGGTGTGAGTCAGACTCCCTGCGCACTGGGGAACAGGCCGTACCCCGCTCTCCCGCTTCCAAAGGACGATCGTGCAGCAGGTGGATCCTGTCACCACGTGCTGTGGCTGTGAGAGCAGGGTGGCAGGACTGGCCGAGGCTGCCAGGGGATGGCACCCACATATCAGGGACACCCACGTCGTGACTCCCCAGCAGCTCAGCTTGGCCCAGGCAACGCTGCCTCTGGGTGCATGTGGTAGCAGAACTTAGAGATTTAAAGCACATCGTCAGTGCCGGCAGCCTCTCAGGTGCCTAAACAAGTTATGGGAAGTTTGTTTTGGCTCACTGACTTCAACATAGGCATCTAAGTTCTGCGTAAGTTGCACTTTAGGTAGCTTGTTGTTTTCTTTTGATTTTGCCCTCATCTATGTGCTGGCATGTGCTGTTTTGGGACAATGTCATCCACTGACTGAATCCCAGAAATCCACTCCCTGTTGCTTCCTCTTCTCTTCCAGCTTTCAGATCTCATGACGGTGATTACAAAACTCTACCTACTGCTCTGTTATTGCTCTCCCTTGCAATCATGTCTATGAAGTCAACTTTCCTGTTGTTTTCTCCAGTTTAAATCCACATTTGCCAAAATCATTCTCTCACTAGTAAAAGCTCCACTCTTTTCTCAGCTTTTCCACACTCCCAATGACCATATAGATGGAGATTCATTATGGATTATTTGTTTCCTTTAGTAATAAACACAGTAAAAGTGTTATATTTCGCTTTAAGGCTTCACTATCCATCCCACACCTACTATTGACCTGAGAATAGCCCTGCTAAAGAGCTGGAAGGATCTCCTTGCTTCAAGGTTTGAGTCAGCCATGACAAAACCTACACAACCTGGGCTTGTCTGATAACTGTCTGCACTTGTTTAATGATGGTTCCTTCCTCCTGTTGAGTATCCCTGCAAGCTTTCTTTAAACTAATTAATTTTCACTCCTATTTTCTTTCATGGTTGACATTTTCCATCAAATCTTAAAGAAGAGATGAATTGTCTGAGCACTAGAGATTGTTCACTATTATCTCCTGTAGCTGTGCTCCTTTTCTCTGCCCCAGGGGAGCAGAACTATTGAAACAAGACGTTTAAGATACCTGCAAGGGAAACTGTGTAGACTTATTTTCCAATGTAAATACTCTGGCACAGAGCATAAGCAAATTAAAGGCCTCTTTTTTTTTTTTTTTTTTTTTAATATATATATATGCAGTATTTGTATAAATGCATATAGGCTATAAGCTGCTGCTTGTTTTAGATGTAACTGCTACACTGAAATAGTCACTTATCATTGCTAGTCAAAAATAATTCTAAACAGACTGACATTTTGTGTGCTGGGAGATAGACTGCTGACCAAGAGAAGAGCACACAGAAGGCTCTGCCACTTGGGAAACAGTAAATTGAGGCATTTAATTCAAGCAGAAGTTATTTTTGTTTTAGTTTCTGCACAAGTCTTACCATCTATGAAACAAATGGGAAAAATGACAAGATCAAGAGGACTTTAATGGATTTAAACCTAAGACAATTATAATGGTATGAGTTGCCATTTACATATAACGGCAGTAAGATGTTAGAGCAGTTGTTCACCCTGAAACTGTTCTTGGTCTGGGAACCTTCAGCAGGGGTGCTAAAGAGTTAGAGGAGCTGTGACAAAAGTGCCTAAAAAAATGGAAGAACTGTCATGGAAGGATACTGAAAGCACTGGAAGTCTCTACACTTTACCGTCCTCAGGTCTGACCACACAATTTTCTTACAGGAACTTATCCCTCAGTGTACTTTTCTGGGGAATAGCTTTCAAAATTTGGTAGGCCAAACTGTGGTAGCCATGGAATGGCTATTTGGCTGTTTAGATTGGTCTTTTACCTTGGTGGTAAATACAGTAATTGCTTGTTATGATTTCTGTTTGTTCTTTGTGAATATAATCACATGTTTTTACAGATAGTTACAGATTTATATATAGTCAAAATGACTTAAATAAGAAAAGTAACATCCTCTGCCCCAAATGTCTCAGTACTGAAAGATCTGTTCACGGAAGTAAGCACAATAAAATCATATTAATAGACATTTGTCCATATATGAGGGATTAAAAGTTATGCACACACATATGTGTATGTGTATATTCTGAAGAAAGATTAGAGATTTGAAATTATATCTATGTATGACTCTTCATTTAACAGTGGGCAGGAAAGGATATCCAGGCAAAAGATGACTGTAGATAAATTAAATCTCCCTGGTTTTGGTAATGACAAAGAACATATTTCATCTTGTAAAAGGCTGTGAAAAATCTTTAACAGAAATTAAGACTGCATTCATATATTTTATATATAACTTCATCTCTAGCAGAGAACAAGCATTAAAAACCTACCATAGGAAAGAAGAATATCTACTCATTAATATCTCTAGTATTTTCCTTAGAGGCTATGGCCATTTGTGGAGCACCCGTGCACTAAACCAACAAAGAACTCAGTGTGTACCAACAAACTATGTCATTATAGTAGAATTACTTCTTAAAAGCGAAATAAGCTATTCCAACAAAACTGCAATTTTGTGAGGATTTCTGCTTGTACAGTAATGTCAGACAGGGATCCCAGCTCTTCACACCCATAACCAATGTAGTAATGCTGGCAGAAGTGCAGCTCTGGCCTTGGATGCAGAACAAGACCAAGAATAGCACTGGGTGGCTCGTTGTGTGCAGTACTGGAAAAAAAAAAAAGTATTTAAATTCAAAGCTTTCCAAAAGTAGCTAAAACTAGGAGGTTATAAATTATTAACCTGAAAGGCAGAAGGTTTAGAAGACTGCTACTTGTGTATCCTGGAATAGTTTCTGCTACCTTTTTGGTAAGGAGCAGAACCTTTCATTTAGTTATTCTTTTTCAGCTGAATTTGCAGCAGCTGCAGTTTATCTAATCCTTGCAGCACATTTTCCCTCCAGAAAAAGAAAAAAGTAAACTATTTTAGCCTCATTATTTAACTTTGTGTTGTTGTAAATATTACAAAGATTTTCAATATTTTTAGGTTGATTCCATTAACTCGCTATTTTCAATGTCCTCTTACTGTCTCAAAAGACTATTTCCTATCTGAGAAGAGGAAGGGAAGAGAAAGTGTTAATTTGTGGTTAGAAATAGCCAAGACTAAGAAGCGGAGACTGCCTAATACTATTAGTGCTCTATTTTTTTTTTCCCCTGGAACCCACTATGTCTATAGTCTTTTAAAAAAAAAGAAAAAGGCATTTGATGGAGAAATGCGTCTGCTATAATTTACCTGCTGTTACTTAAAATACATTTCTTTTGCTTTAAAAACATAGGCTGTTTTTAGGGGCTATTTATGGGCTACTGATTTAGGTACCTTACTTAGGAAGAAGGAAAATGGATACTGATGATAGGGAAAATAAAACTGAAATTATGAAGAACATCCCAACTTGCGTAAGTTGCATCTAAACGCCTCTTTGCAATGTGGGTTGATAGAGGATAAGAAACTGTAGGTAGAATTGTAACTAACTGCTTTGTACCAGCCATGCTGGTCCTAGAAATGTATGTGTCTGTATATTTGGAAATGTGTATGAATGAAGGAAAGCTTTATGAGAAAGGGTATATGACTTATTTTTATACACTCATAACGTCACACCTGCATTATAGAAATAATATATAATATTAATGATCTCTGGTACTACACAGATGAAATTATAACAACTTCAGAGGTAAAAAAATAGAAAAGTCTATTGCATTAAATATGGGATTAAGTAATATAATCAGTGGAATATTCTTTCTGTTCTGCACTTGGATATTACTTTCTAGTTATTTGCCTTCATCCTCAAGTTTTTGAATTACTAATTCAAAATGAACTATACTGTTGAAGATCCAGGCTATTTTCTAAAGTATTGGAGGAGAAAGTACCAAATGTGAGAAATATGGGTACATAGCACATTTGAGGAAATACAGATAGAGGTTCTACTGTTGGTACACACAGATATATTTGTCTTTATCGGCACATCCTATTCGGGCTATCTTCCCACAAACAGCTTAGGCTGTTAGAGACAGCGTATCATTCCCTTCCTCTGTTTATTTTTGGCAGGTACCGTAAAGGTTATTGGTTTTTGTAATACTGTAATGATGAAATAGATTTACTGGTTGCAATTGCAAGAATGCTAAGCAGGTATTTATTTGTTTAATCTCTGCAGTTTTGTTATAGAAATTCATAACTGTCTTGGACAAATTGCTAGGAAAAATCTAGACATTTGAGTTTATGATTATGGGATCTTTTTTTACCTGAAAAGGTGTGGGAGATAGTGTAGGTGCTCACACTATCCATGTGAGTGAATCTGTGGGGAACTAGTTCCTAGTGCTGATTGTTCACACACCACGGGCTTTGTGGCGCAATCAGGAGCACTGTGTTCTTACAGATTGTAGGGCAGGTTGACTTCACACTCTAGAAGGAGTTTTCTGTGTGGGTTGCCTTCATTGGGAAGTGTATATGTTAGTCAAGCTGGCTGAACACCAGAGGAGACATATCACTTGGTAGTTTCTACTTTTCAGCACCTAAGATGGAACTATATTCTGAATCTGGAGATTAGTTTGATAGTGCCTTGCTTCTCTCAGGAGATATTATATCAGGAAATTACATCTCTGATGAGCCAGAGACAAAAAAATCCAACCAGCCAAACAAACAAAACGCCACAGACCGACATCACCACTGATAACCACTACTTCCTAATGAGGCCACTCACCCTATCTGACCCCAGGCACTTAATGAAAGTGCTTATGTTGTGCCCTCTCTGCACAGAAAGTGAATATCTCCTTCCTGACTGTAGGGAGACTAGAGCAACAGAGATCCTCCTCTAGGCTCCTCAAGGAAAACTCTTGAAGTTGAAGGTGTTGAAAGTAGGTTGGTGTCTCACGGCCACCCTGCCTAGCAGGTCAGACTCACTCAAACACAGGCTCCACACACTTGGCTTTTTTCATCTTCCCTGAACGGAGCAGGCTTATTCCACAAGCAGAGTTTGCAGATCAATCCTGACTCAAGGAGACACAAGAAAAGAACAGCATGCGGCTCCATCTGCTCTGCTCGCAGTGCTACCACACTTTTTTTTCCCTTGCTGCGTGGCGTCTAACAAGCCCAGGAGCTACTGCTCAGACTCAGATGAGCTGTTTTCATCCATCACCTTCTGCTTGTCTGCAGCTCAAGTGCTAAATCTCTCTTCTTGACTTGTCTGTAATAACCAGGTCAATCAGTCTGGGCTTCTATGAGCTAATTGTCAGCATTGTCCTCCTTGCTTTTCTCCAAAGAAGCAAAAGCAATGTGGACAGGACATTTCCAAAACCAAAGAACAGCATAAGAAACAGGACTTAGCTGCCTTTCTTTCTTTTTTTTTTTTTGCTTCCTCTCTATTGCTTTAATCAGTGCCTTGGTAATGGATGAGGTATTTCTTCTTGCAATTTACAGTGGATCCTGCTGTATATGTGCTGCTTTATGGGTTGTGCTACATAGAATGGATAATTTTCTTTTTCTTTTGTTTCTCCTGTTTCACTGAGCATTTTTGGTGCTGTTTTTGTTTTCTTTAACCTTGCCACTAGATGCAGTATTGATGAGGGAGAAGCTGACAAACCTCTCCAGCTGCTGTAGTCATGAAATAAGCTTTATTTTCCAGCTTATTAACTCTGACCTGAAGGGCACTTGTTGCAGTTATTTTTTTTTTAAGGTAATATGCTCTCTGTGTAAAGTATTTAAACTCTATGGTTTCTTTCTACTTCTTCCTTTGAATAGACCTTTAGATTTCATCAAGACTCTGCTAACAGAATATGTTCATTTTATGTTTATAAACTAACTACACCATCAAAACTGAAACATTTTGCAGAAATGCAGCATTTCTGACAAAAAAAAAAAAAGGTTTAGTGGCTTCAGTGACTCGAGCCTGGATCTATCCCACAGTTCTCCAGCCATGGAATTGGCTATCTCTCTTTTTAGGTGAACATTGTCAAAAAGAATCTTAGGTTCATCCCTTTGAAGAACTGAAAAATATTCTGCAGCATCTGTTTGAAGGAGAAATTCTTCTCTTCCTCCAGATTTATAGTTGTAAAATAAGTGGCAATTGGAGCTCTGCTGTATCTATATCAGACCAATGCAGCAGATATGTTTTTCAAGAACCTTTCTAAATCATATCTACAAATTCACCAAAATGTTATTGTTTATTTACATAGCTGAGAGGGATGGAGAATCTCAACTGAAGAGAGACTCCCCCGCATTAAGCGCTATGCAGATAAGTAATGAAAGATGGTTCTTGCTCACGGTGCTTACAGTGTACATGGCAGATGAGAGATGACAGACAATTAAAGGCAAATGTGAATAAAAGTGGAGGAATATAAATCATATTAGATATCGAGTAGATCTTAAAAATGGGAGGGATGTATCTTATCCTGTATCTTATTTTCAGTCTGAGATACAGTATGATGCCGCTCTTATGTTTCCCTTGTTTTACCAGCCAGGCTGTGTGGTTGCTGCCAGTTAGCAACTGGCACGGGCAAAACTCGCTTTATGTTTATTTTGAGGGAAGCAGATTTTTTTCAGCAGCATCTGAAGTAGTTTACTTTTTTTTTTTTCTTTTTAGACTGCCCTTGTGAATTTCACATTTGAATAATTTTGGGGTTTAATGATTTTTTTTTTATTATTTATAAATAGCAACTGATATTATATATGTTACTGCCTGTGACCTTTGAGTAACAGGGTTGAATGATCATGTTTACATTAGCAAATTATCCTGTCTTGCAGTCATGCAAGCACAAGTTTAGCTTTCCATCCTTCCTTCACTGGACAAGGCACATGGAGAAGTATCTGCTGTGTCAGTGACTCAAGACTGTTTTCTTCAGACAATGAAAGACATTTGCCCGGCAGAATTTTTATGTTGCTCCAGGATCATAATCTATTGCTGTTATAGTTGTGTTTACTTTCAATACATAGTTTACTGACAAGGAAATAATTTAAAACAGAAATTTAAACATGACTATAGATTATATCTACTCCAACAACTTTATCTCCAACAATAAATATATACAAATTTTAAAATTCATCACTGTAATTTCCAGCTAGCGCTCAAAGTAATTACACATTCTGTGGTGATAACACATTCAAGGTTTGTTGTTTTTTTATGATACCACAAGCTGGCGAGACACCTAGATCAAGCATGTTAATGCTAATTGGCAGATAAAGCATAAATCTGAGGGAGTCTGGATTCCTGCCTTTTTGCCAGTTTTTTGTTGATTGGAAACTGAATTCTTTTTATCCTAGCTTTTGCTATTCAAAAGTGCTAGGCAATTCACCGCTGTCTTTCCTCTGTGCATTTTAATCTATCAGCTCTGTTACTCATTTAATGCCTTGTTGTTTGTTTTTAATCCAGTAGACTAAATCAGCTTTCTCTTCAACTGCCTTTTAAAATCAATCATACAGGACTTCCTAATATGAAAAACAATTGGCTCTGATGACATAGTTATAACTCTGATGAGGTTTTTGTTTGTTGTTTGTTTATGGAAGTGCATGACCTAGTGATAAAAGCAGTGATGTATTTTGTTTGAAATATGATTGTTTACTAGCTTGTCATGGTGAATTTACCAGGTGAATGTACATGGTTCCTGTCCCTATAGTTCTTATACTAAAGATTTCAAGTTTCTGGAAATTCAGCTGCTTTCCTATTCTATATGGTGTGAGTCCTTTTCCAAAACTTGATCTCTAAATATCTCTTAGATCCTAGCTGAATTTATTCAGTGTGTGTTATAATTTTCATTTTTATTTTACAAGTCAACAGTTTCAATATAAATGAAGGATGCGGCGGCCTGCTCTGAGCTGTTCATGGTGTTCATATTTTTGGGAGGAGTTCTGTAACTTGGCATCGACAGAAGCTCTGTTCAGAAGAGATGCCACCAGTGTATTTATTTTTCTTTTTAGAGGGAGTATCTTCTAGTATCTTCTAAAGACAGAATTAGAATGAAATAGCAGCTGTTGAAAAAGGTTAAAAGTTGCTCACAGACTTAATGTATGCTAATTTTATAGGGCAGACTTAAGCAATGCTGTCTGAAGCTGCTTTATCTCAACCTATATAGTTTATTGCTAATTTTATCATGTTCTTTTCTTTCTTTTCTTTTCTTTTCTTTTCTTTTCTTTTCTTTTCTTTTCTTTTCTTTTCTTTTCTTTTCTTTTCTTTTCTTTTCTTTTCTTTTCTTTTCTNCTTTTCTTTTCTTTTCTTTTCTTTTCTTTTCTTTTCTTTTCTTTTCTTTTCTTTTCTTTTCTTTTCTTTTCTTTTCTTTTCTTTCACTCTGTGGTCTGGATGTGGTTAAATCAGATAGATAGCTCTACCAAATTATTTAAGTCTTGATGGCAGCTGAGGTTGCCAGTAGACGAACAGCCTCTCTGTTGCTCTGGAGAAATCGAATCCTCCAGGAGGTGTGAAAACACCTGTGTGTTCCTGCCAGGACACCCCGGCTCTTGGTGGCAGTGCGGGAGCCTCCTCCTTACAGCACAGGGCAAGCTCTGCAGATGATCCAGGTCATCTGTGGTACAGGAACCTTATGTGTGTCTGTATTGCACAGCTATTGCTGTACAGTGAACTGAACAATATATACCACTTACACATAAATACACCCATCTCCTGGGCCCATACAAACAAAATTCCTAAAATATCTTATATCAGTGAAGAATCTTTTATAAAATGTTGCTTTTTTTCTTGAGTGTGGAAGAGACATGACCTGTCATATGCCAATGGTCCCTTTCAGTGCTGTGATTTATGCCATGGGATACGGTCTTGGTCTGCGATCTCCCAGGGGCTCCTGTGGGCTTGGGATGGCACTGGCAGAATTTTGTCTGTTGCAGTGTACCTCACTGTTCTCTCTTTTGGTCCATGATCTTGTATACAAAGCAAAGACCATGGCTTTCTGCTATGTAATTTTGTTGGTTCTAGAGAAGCCTGGATTTTATGCCAGGTAGGAATTACTTGTGTGAGTCTCAGTTCACTTCAGACGAAACTCTGTTGCAATGAATGTAAATGAATTTTTTTAAAAAGGCTCATTTTGTCTAGATTTTGGAAATACCAATGGCATTTGTGTGCCAGTACTTGCAAGAAATGGACTTTCTTTTCAGCTGAATTTTATTCAGTCTTTTATTCCTCCAAGAGATGGAACAGCATTTGGTTACATTTGGTTACTTTCTGATCCAAAGTATTCTGGCATATGTTTGCTAGTCAGAAATTTTAACACAAACGTCTTCCGCTAACACTTTATTTGTGGAACTGATAGGCAAAAGTTCAATAAAATATTTTTACTGATGCAATATTTTGTTCACTGTCTGGTCTGTAGTCATCACTATTTTGCAAATTTTAGTTTCACTGCAGTGGATGGACTTGTTCTTTTTCTCAGTTTATTTGGACTTTTGTGTGTCTTTCTAAATAATCCTTAATGCTCTATTCTCTAGAAAGGATAGTATTTAAGTCACAGGTAAAGTAGGGTTAACTCACTGGAAAGGAGTAGTAACTGAGTATGCTGAGCCAGAGTTAATAGTGAGATTTATTTGTGTGGTGACGCAAGATCACTGGACTGCAGAGCTGAAAAGGCCCTCAAGAGATTGTCTGATCTGTCCCTTTTAACTTGGACAGATCCAAATAGCCTTCACTGGGTGCATATCTTGAATAACAGAATGTACCATGGGTTCTTACCCTCCTTTTGCAGTCTGTATTTATATAAGATAATTCAAATGTTTTGTTGTCAAATATGACATTTCAGATTTTCTGGGACTCATCTTCCTCTAGACACTGAGGCAGAATGTCACCATTCTTGAAGAGGTGGTCCAAGTTCCTTCCTGCACTTCAGTTTGTGTGTTGCTTAGGAGTGACTATCAGAAGAAACAATCCTGTCTATGGGAACGAAGACAAAAAATCAAGGTTACCCTCCTGTGCTGGCAACGAAGAAGCAAAGTCAGTTACCAGTGACAGGTTCTGCACTTAGAGCTATAATGTCAATGTGCACAACATAAGATCCTTGGTGATAAATAGTGTCTGCAATCCACAATAAGCAAGCATGGGAATCCCTTTCTCCAAGTAAACCACACATATCTGTTAAGTTTTATACAATCTGCCTGTTGTCTGACTGTATTTAGAAATGATTAGAAGTGTTTTTAATAAAAACTCTCCCTCAGAGGACTCCAAAGCACTCTGTAGAGGTGGCCAATGCCTTTATCAGATAGTGCTTTAGGACTCCTTTGCATGCTGGGAGGTTCAGGTGCTAGTGGTATTATTTCTCCTTCTGCTGTGGTAGACACTCCACTTTTTCTAATTGCTAATTCAAATAGATGAGAGTTTTCAGGTATTTGCAATGAACCTGTTTTCACCAAAAGCCGCTGTCTAATGGTGGCCTATGTTTCAAAAAGAACAGCAGCGTATTAATGAGTTGATTTTATTATGCTTTTGGTATATACTACTGAGCTGTATTTGTTCTACTACCACATGAGCATTAGACATGAAAAGATTCTTTAGGGCTTAACTGATTCATTGACGCTATTTTTCAGGAAGAGGAAATGTGCAATGTCTTCTGTGCAGTAAAAACAGGCAATTAGATGTAATTTCTATTAGAGGCAAGAGCAGGGTTATCAGGAATATTAAGCCAGGTATAAGGATTAATTAGAAGAGAATAAAAATTGAGCAGTGATAGGAATGGATGTGAGATGTAATAAATTTGGAGAGAGACCCTGTAAGAGGGGAAGGTAGTATTTTTTTTTTAAATAAGCTAATTACACCCTTGCACATGTGTACTCTGCTAAATTTCCTTCAGACCTACTCCCTGGCACCAAGACACTTGTGTCTGAGTGGCCTGGCTAGGATCACTTGTGAGAGACAGAGGACAAGGGACACCTTGACTTTCTTGAGTTCCTCGAGTGGCAACACCAAACTGTTTTTTGGGTAGGTCTTTTGTACTCTTTAGGAGTCAGTGTTTATTAAAAGGTGATCTTTTGACCCACAATCTTGCTTAGTGCATCCTCCATAAATCTTAATCAAAGGAGTTGCCTGTTGTCTTTGCTCCCTAATTTTGGGTATCTTTATGGTTGCAGCTTGCCTTCCTGTTGGGATAGCAGGAAGAGGATGGGCACACACAAAGGGCTGTGACCTTGCTTCCTCCCTCCTGCTATCACTGTGCAGGTCTTCTACTGATAACTCCTTTGTGCTGTGTGTGGCCTTATCAGAGCAAAGTCCTTCCGGCCTTCATGTAAACACCACATTTCTCTGTGCTTACCCAGTCTGACTGCTGTCAGTCATAGCCTTGCATGTCAATATGTGCTATTCTCATAACCCAGCTCAGCTTCTTTTGGTGTTCTCCCATACAGATATTTCCATTCATGGACCATTCATACCAATCTGCACATTTCCATTATAGATCTCTACATGGGAAAAGTACATGTAAAAATATCAGACAAGGAAAGGAAACAGTGTTACTGGAGCAAGCATCATAAATACATAAATAAATCCGTCCAGATCCTTATGCAGTGTCTGTATCATTTTTGCCTATTTCGTCCTCTTTGGTACCTTACTGAATTTGTAAAGCTTATCACAACAACGCTAAAACGTATTTTTTTTTTAAAAAAAAGGCATTATAACATCTACTCAACTTCTTCTTGTTCTAGGACCTGGAATGATTTTCTGTGAGGGAAGCTGTGTCCCATGAACCTTGTTGATAACAACACAATAAAGTTCAGCTCAAAAGGCTGTTCTGTAGTTCTTTATCTACAAGAGCCCGAAAAAGGTTTCTAGAAACCATAATAAATTTGTAATTTGTTTTGTTAACTTCAATAGAACCTCACAGAATGGTCAGATTTTGGGCACCCAATGCTTTTCAAAACAATCAGATTCCATAATTTTCTTGGGATGAAACTTATTACAGCCCAGCAGAGAATGTCTTTTTAGGCAAATATACATTCTTTTTCTTTTTTTTCAAGGTGTTTTTGGTTAAGATACCTTTCTGATAGATTATACTACGTCCTCTGCTCTCCATTTAGAAAAAAAGTCCTTGTTCTTTCTATCTGTATCTTCTCCTAACAGATATTCATCACCCTAGTCTGGTGGTCTGACTGCACATCTGAGGTCTAATGACTACAGTTGGGATTTCCACAGGATTCTTCCACAGGTGGTCCTAAAGTGCTGCGGATTAGCAGTTGTTTGTTGTCTTGTAGTTTCTTCCACCACAGTAGCAATGCAGCTGTTGACATCTGCATGGAAAATCTTTTTGGCTTAACCAAAGGTAGGGTCGTCTTTATGAAGAGGACATGCACCAGAATGAAACGAAACCTCTGAAAACATGCCAAGTTTTGCAAAGCTTACTGTGTTAGGTATTTTAAGTCAGTGCAAACATACATCTGGAGTGTTTTTGTGCTTTTTTTTCTTTTTTTTTTTCTTTTTTTTTTTTTTTTTTTTTTTAAGCCCTTGTATGTCCTTTAACTTACCTATATTGCATCCATGGCTTCTTTCTTACTAACATTTACCTATTGCCCGTATATAATATTATGTCTGTACAAACTCTCCCACTCCTCTTGGAAAATCTCATTCCCCAGCTCTTAAGAAAATTAAAGCAACAACATCAGAGCTGTCATCAAAAAAATGTTGCTGTTGTGATCAGATAGAAATCCCAGACTAGGCCCAAGAGTCACAGTCAGATTGAAACAGATTATTTAATTTCTGAATATTTCACCAGAGTTTTTCACTACAGTAATGCCTGATAGCATTATATTTTGCATCAGGAGGAAAGGACTGAATTTGTGACTTTACTGTCTTGGTAGTATTGACTGTTTAAAAATGAGTGCGTAGCCTCCGGGTGTATACACATGGATAATATGTACAGCATAGCACTTACTGCAATTTCCCTTCAAATTGAATGTAACATGAAAACAGTCATATTGATAAATGCTGTGTGTAATATACCTATGTATTATTGGGAACCCTAGTGAAATAAATTACATCATTTTGAACTACCACTTCTCAGGCACCACCAGTGGAACCAGTCTCAGTTCCATTGATGAAATGGACTTTTGACCTTTAAGCTTTGTGGGCGGGGCAGTATGTGGTATAGTAGCAAGTTTTCATTGAATCCTTCCTAATGGATGATTTCTCAGCAATCAATCCCATTGGTGTGAACGGTTCTAGCAACTGTTCTTAAATAAAACAGAATCAAAATGACAATTGTACTCCATCTTCTGCCTTAGTTGGTGTTAACAAGAACTTCAAGGGGTCCACATATACTTCTTTGTGCTTCTCTATGCTTATTCTGTATGTCCTCTACACCTTTCTTTGGTACACTATATGTTCAGTGCCTCCTTCTGCTAAGAGGAAAAGAGAGACAGCAATGCTTCTGAAATTATCATCTGGAAAATCATAGAAAATGGTCCTTCATGGTCTAGAAAACCATATTAAAGAATAAGTATTGTGAGTTAATCAGTTCCATGTAGCTTTACTGCTTATTACTGGAAAAATCTCATGTTGATGATCGTTCACTAAACCAAAAGTATGGGAGCCTGTTGAACTGTGAGAATCCCTTTGCACTGTAGTGCAGTCTGGCAGCACTGAGAAAATTGGGATGGGGGGAGAGGTACAGAGAAAATGTGAATAAAAGTGAGAGAACAAAAAATGAATGAAATCTCATAAGGAATAATCTTCTTGGAGGCTTCCCAAAATCCAAAGGCTCTGACCAATCCAGGCTACATCTGAAACAAGTTCTGTCAGATCGTTGCGTTAGTTTGCCTCATATGTTATTTTCTCTTATTTGGTTCTGATGTGCAGCCCTTGGAAAAGATGCTTATTCTATCTGCAGAGGAAGAGGGGAAATAGTCCACCTGATGCTGAACAGGATATATATGCAACTGTGAAGTCAAGTAAATCAACACCAAGTTTCAAAAGCCTGGCCTTTCTGGCCTTAGGAACTCAGCATTTTGTTTTGGGCTGTGCATAGAATCCTTTTACAGGAGTATGTGCCTTGTGTTCCTGTCACTAGCTGAAGAGGAAAAGCAGTGTTTTGTAACCATGACATACCCTGTTATCTTCCCTAAGTGATGAGCTCATCCAGATTACTCCAAGGGGATACTTATATTTTATCAGTGGCGCCTTGTTGCACAATTTCCAGTTTCTTTCTTGAAGATACAATAAAAGATTTATGTCTGAAGGACTATGATGTGGTTTCCATCTAAGAGCAAAACAATTCCTTCTAAAAAAATACCATATCCCCAAATGATTTCATAATTGCAAACAGTGTTGATGAGCTTTGTGGCTTAAATGAGTTTATAACATATTTGCTGTGTTTTCTAGTGAATATTTTTTGATGTGCTTAGTAAGGAAAATAATTAAAATCCCTTTGCCATTTCAAATTGACACAAAATAAATGTGATCCATTAGTTGATGTCTACTGTAATAAGTTGTTTTTCTCATTTCGTTCCAAATTTGTTTCAAAGTTTTTCTCTCTTTCTCTTGCTCTCTCCTGTGTGTGTGCGCGTATGTGTTAAATAGTTTCAGGTCTGAAAGTCAACCATGTTTCTCATTATCAGACATCAGAAAGAGTTTCTTGCCTTTGTGTTTTCATGCCACTTAAGGATAAGCAAGTGTCGGAATACTGCACGTTTTTGATGTATGGGTAAAATTCACATCTTCTGTTCTCAGTGCTGAACTCTTATCTGCACTGCAGATCTCAATTGCATATTCCGTTCTCATACCGGAGAGGCTCCGGTTGTTATCATCAGCAATTTCACATGCAGAATAGTCAAGATTTCTGCAGTGTGGGCAGGAGAATTGGCCTCTATCAGTAATGTCCAAACACTTTGAGATATTTTAGAAAATGACTAGAATACAACAAATTTCTGAACTCTGGCTGTTAGCTGAGAAGAAACATGAGATATTAGTTTGAAACATTGGAGAGACATTTTTAACCAATAGTGTCTAATTGGTTATAGTTAATTTCTTAAACTGAATTACGGTGGTGGTCTTGCCACTTCCGTTGTTCTTTTTCTTTTTACGCTACTACAGTTTAGTGTTAGAAATGTGTAATGTTTTAACCAACCCTGATAATGTCTGTCGCTCTTACTTGCAAGACTTTTTGAGTGCTTCTTTTTGAAACATATTTCTCAGCTGTCTTGGATCAAATCTGTGGTCCATCTTACTCAGGATATGATCTAAGGACGAGTATTCTGAGGACTAAATACAGCAGACTTTCCCATATCTATATTCATTGATGTTCTCAGTATTATCTTAAACCAGAGAATTCTACAGTTGAATAAGAAAAGAAATTTCAATTGCAAGGTTGGGTCATGACATTACTGTGCTCAGGATTAGTTGTCAGTCTTTGATGTTGCAGACAAGAGGTACTAATTCTGGATCTGGAGCAGAATCTAAATAATGTAAATTTGCAAAAGTTCCTCTTCTTTTTCTTTCCTTTTTTTTTTTTTTTTTGTCAAGTGCTTTGGCAGGTATGCCTGATTTCCACTCTCTTTAATTTACATCAACACACACACATTAAGCCTTAAATAACAAACCAGGCTATCACTTCTCATGCTTAGAGTATTGGGAGAAAGAAGGTAGCATTTTAACTTTAGACGAGGAGTCTTGTGCAATTTAACAAATAATGCTTGGCCTTGCTTTTCCATTTTACGAACAGCAGCTGCAGATTGATTCAATTAAGTTGAATCAGCTTACTGCAGCACCTTGGGAAGCCAAGGCTTCAGAAGGTCCTGTTGTTTTGGGAAGTTGCTTCTATGGGACACCATACTTTCGGGTAAGATGGTACAGTTCAGTAGCGGGATGTGTTTGTGTGGTAATATGTTCTGGTATTGCAAATGTGGGCAGTGTGCTGAATACCCTGCAAGGACGCAGGAAAGCTATGGATGGAGATGAGTGGGGACTAGTGAAGCAGACTATAGGCTTCAGAAAAACATCAAAGCTTCTTATTATAACTCCCAGAATACTGCGTGCCTTCGCATTCTGATTCTTCATTCATGTAACCAGGATTGCAATGGGAATGGAAACAACAGGACATGAATTCACGGAAACAAAGCTGTTTGTATTATTCTGTGTGGCCCTCAGAAGCTGCAGTTTGGATGCAATTATGACTCGAATGAAAGGACATTAACAAAGCAAATGAAATATTTTGTCTCAGCTCTGTTCCAAAAAAAGCTTTTATGATTGCAAAGTTCATAGATAGTTTTGGCCTTGATTTTTAGAACATTTTAACTGAAGCCCAAGTTATTTACCCACAGGGACCAATCTACCTTTACTGGTATCTGAAAAATTAGATTAAACATATCCAATGTAAAAGCATTCTGTCAAAATGGGTGTTGTATTCTGAGTTTGCTCTGCTTTTTCAAAGATTTTTGAGGAGACAGAAGAGCTCAGAACTAAACCTCCTAAAGTAACTTCTGTGTATAAGTTTTTGTTTTAGCCAAAATTTCGACAAAATCCTTTTCTTCATTGTACCTTAACTGAGTTATTGAAGCTAGGGTTATAGCTGCCCTGATTCCAGGGCTATTTGTGGAGAGATACAGCTGCCTTAAGACAAGGTCTTAAAGCTGAGAGGTGATCACACTGCCATAAGCCTGATTTGATTCTTACTTATGTTAAATGGCCCTAGTAAGGGAATCACTTGATTTGCGTCTTTTTTCTTTTCTTTTCTTTTTCTTTTTTTTTTTTTTTTTTTTTTTTTTTTTTTTTAACTGCTTGTACAGAGGAAATAGCATAACTAGCACTAAGATAAGTGGATAGTAGGACCTACAACTGTCAGTTGGGAACTGAGTTTTCTCATTTCACTACCGAATATATACAGTTCAAGGACTGGGTTCCATTTTGCAGTCTCTATTAAAGCATACCAGAGGCCTAGTTCCTGTTCTAAAGAGTCTGTTATTCAGCAAAACTTAATTTGTTGTTGAATGAGACGTCCTTAACTCAGAAAATTAAAATTTTCTAGTGTTTCACATTTCTTGGTTATGAGACAATAAAAATATGAGCAATACAGGAAGAGTATTCCAGGGTCTCAGAGAACAGATCCACATTGCAATGCATGGCCTGGTAATATAACTTTATAAGGGAGCTGGACATGGGTTTTAGAAGTTTAACATAGGTCAGATAAGGACTGTGCTTGAGTAACATTTTCAGCTTCTATTTTTGACCTCAAAAATATTGAATTCTAAAGTATCCTTGTTAATCTGCATTCAGTTTCATGGATGTGCAATATTAAGCTAGGGATATGTCTGCCCAGGCCCTTGCAGACACACCTGTGTCCATACTCTCCTCAATGCCAGCCAGCTGAACACCGGCCATCCCCTGACTGGAAGTCAGTGTTCTTGGGCTGTTATTGTAAGTTCTGCAGAGATAGCCCCAAAGTAATGAATTTTTTGATTTTTGGACCAACGCTTGTTTGCATTTGGCTGGCTTGAGGCAGAAGTAGATCTGAGAGCAAGAGGTTGTGCAGATGTGCCATACCTTGCCATCAGGTAGATTGCTGCCATCTGAAACCTTTCTTTAGTTGTAGCCTTACCCTCAGTATTGTGGACGGCATTTTGGAAGCTGCAGGCTCTTACTCAAGCAATTCTGTAATGTGGAGATAGCAATAGGCTGTGAATTGAGACCTTTTGTCATCTGAGCCCTGACTTTCTGAGAGAGTATGAGTGAGTTTCCTCACTCGTGCCTCACAAGCTGATGGTCATGATGGCAGGCACCTGCCTATTGTACAGGGCTCTGTGCAGAGAGGGAAGTGTCACATATGTGGATAATAGGAAGTTTAATTGAGTTTTGCCTATAAACTGTTTTGACATCATGTGATAAAGACTATTATCTGCAGGTTAGTATTATAATATTAGTAAGTCACATTCATAATTAAATATATTAAACTATAATTTATAATTAAAATATTGTTTTGTAGCACTCAGGTTTCTTCCCTTTTCCTATACTTGCTCTTAGCACAGTTCTGAAGGGTGAGAATTTCCATCTTGAGAGGCTGCCCCTGCATTACTGGGTGGGGAAGTGGCGGCTGTGTGCCATGCCAGATTACATAAAGTGGTGTCAGATTTGGACTGCTGTCATCCTTTTTGATTTCAAATACAGAGTCGCCACTGGCACAGTCTCAGTTGGTGCCAGGAGGGCCGTCTGAGTTAGTAATCACTATTTGTCTTGTGCTGCAGCCTGAATGGCCAAATGATTCAGTTCATATATCAGATGGGTGACGCAACATTGGAGGTGACTAGCCTGATGAGCTTGCTGATTTGTAGAACCACAGGTCTGAGAATCAGACTCCAAAACCTTTATCTTGCACAGTTTGGTGCGAATAACTCCTCCAGGAGCCTCTGGCTACTGGGACTTCAGACACTGACGTTCAGCAGTGGAGTATGTTGTCTGCTGGATAATAGCCACCTCTGGATGAGTCTTCAGAAAGAGAAGCTACAGGAATGCCATTTCTCATCAGCTGGTGTCACTGCTTGGAGCCAGATGTTAGCAGCTGGGTGTGGTAGTACAAAATGGTCTAGGAAAGAAAGAAGAAAATGTTTAATAGGAAACATTAACTTTCTGGCTAGGTTATGGGCAAGTATAGCAATCCTTGTTTACAACAATAACTACTGGAAGATGCAGAAATAGATCTCTGACATTTTATCGTAGTATCTTTACTCTGTTTGATCAGAAAAGAGATAATGTCATGTGCTTTTTTTACCATAAACATGCCTAATAAATACTCAGCATTTCAACTATTGGCAAGGAGAAGGACATGAAGTATCGTTTGAATATTCAAACACCAGAGTGTTTGGAAATATGCAGTTGTCTGTAGTTGCACTTTTTATTTCTTAAACATGCTTTGTGATAAGATGCCTTGATTTATGAATATGTGATAAACTGATTCCTTGAGATTTCAGTGGTAAGGCAATTTACCTTTCTGTTTCTTTTAAAAGCATCAATAGCCTAATGAATGAATAAAGTTTTTAGTGAACAATAAGGAAGTATATGTTAAAATATAAAATTATGAGCAAAGAAGTATCCAAATGGCCTTATGAATGCAGCACACGATGCATGCACAGTCCTCCCATGTTTTAGGCAAATAGGTGTTCCCTTTTACTGGGAATACCTCAACATCTCACAGTGGGTAGTGAATCATCCCGTGTGAAACAGGGTGATTCTGGCAGGACCAGTTTGGAGAATGGGAATGGAGTCACTGAGAGTTAAGCATCTAAACATGTATCAGACTAGAGGGATGAAAGTAGCTACTGTTGTTGCATCGAAATCCTATGCACCTGCTTATTAAGTGAATGTACAGCTCTCATCAAGGTCATCAAGGGACTTGTATAAATAAGAAGACAGTTGGGGATTCAGTCTGGGATCTCAAAGAACAACAGACCCATTTTGCCACCTAGTAAAAAAGTTTAAGGCTATCTAGGTATCCATGAATCCTGCACTTAAGCTGAGAAGCATGCTGCCCTCTATTCAAATGCCTTTAGCTTTATTGAGTTAGGAAACTAAGAATAGATATGCTATGAAAAACAGAAGAGATCTTTCATTATTATTTGTTATTCAGCTCTGTGGTTAGTACACTCATTCAGGATGTGGGTGACCCGAGTTCAGTTCCTTCCTCTGCCTTAGGGGCTGTAAACTCACACTCCATACTTCCTTGGAGAATACCATAACCACCACCCTATGGACTATTCTTAGGGTGGGGGACACTCAGTCTGTTGTCTTGAAGTGGTTCCTCTTTGCATGCTGTCCTTCTTTTTCTCTGGTTCAAGGAAAATTTAAGTAAGCCATGCAAAATGGGGCCCTTCTCTATCCATTCTTTCCTCCAGTTTCACCCAACATTGAGATCTTTGCAACTTTGCAACATTGAGATCTACTTCCTGAAAAGTAGGACGTTTGGGGTTGATTCCTTTGGGGCTGAGGAGTAAGATATATCTTCCATATTGTGTGCAAGTGCTGTGATCACATAGCCATAAAGGATAAATCTAAGGATATATGAAGGACAACTCCTTTGGGGGATCTAGACTTGCCAGCGCAGGGAAATTTGTGGTCAGAACCCTAGTGACAAGACAGTTCAATTGTGTAAGTACGAATGCGTTTCAAGAAGCAATGCATCATCTCTAAGTGCACATATTTTTCTGGTGCCATCTAGGGACCCAGCTCTATAAGGTCAATATTTTATAGATTAAAAATTATTATGCTGGTTTAAACCAGAAACACATCTTGTATTTTCATATTGTCCAGCCAAAAATATACAGATGGGAGGTGGTGAATGACACCGCTTTTGAAAATCTTCCCCTGTGTGGCACTGACCCTACACTGCTTAGAAAAGAGCATTTCTAAGTGTCTAAGTGTCTACCGCATAAAGCAGAGGATGTCTGCCTAAAACAGCCTAAATTAGAGATTTTCCATGTAGTTACCTTGGTTTATTAAAGGTACCTCTAACAGCAGAATGAATATACACTCCCAGAAATAAAAATAAGAAGGAGATAAAGAAAATCATTTACTGGCCAGGGTAAGCTTGTGGTCTCCACTTGAGTTCACTCAACCTCGGCATTCACTTCAGAAAGAGAAAACCTCTGCTTTGGCAGTGACCATTAGATAACTTCTAAAACCCAGAGCAATTGCATTCAACTAAATACCTTTTACTCTGCTGGCTTGTGCAGTTATATCTGCACATTGTCCCTCAGAAGGAGATGCACTTAATTGATAGCTGATGCCCAGTGTAATTAACCATCTTGAATATTGGTTGAACTGCTGTTGTAATGAATAGGGGCGCAGCTGATAGGCCACTATGCAACTTACCGAGCAAGTTACAACAGTGATAAATGCTGTATCACTTGCTGGAGCCAAATGAGAAGACTTCTTAGGAGAGCTGAGACAAAGCCAAGTGCAATCTAATCCAAGATCTATATCTTATTTGAAAGCTTGAAGAATTCTGATTTTCATAGTTTGAAATTGTGCTTGATAAAGGTCCATGTACTATGAATTTATGGGCCTGTTGTTCTCACCACATTTATAACCTCATCAAGGTAGGGTAACATTTTTTTTCTTTTTCTTGCTTCATGTAGAAGTCTCTAGAGGATCATTTCCAAGTAATCGAATTTAGTTACTTCATACAATCGTAGGTGAAATTAGTGCAAAGTAACAGAAGGTAGATTAATGTGATTTCAGGAAATAATCCATAAAAATCTTATGAGGCCTTTAGCAGGTTGTAAATTGGATTTTAGGCAAAGGGAGAAAGAAAGAAAGAAGAAGAAAAATTCTGAGGAAAATTATAAGTTAGTAATGAGAAGTACTAACATTTTAACACTTCACGCTGAAATAAAATACCTGAGTAAATGTCATAAAATTGACTAACAGTGACACTTTTAATGGCATGAATGATTAAAATTGTGATTATAAATGTAAATAAATGCTTCCTGCTTTCTCACCAGACAATTAATCCATTTACCAGCCATTTCAAGAAGCTGAAAATATATCAAAAAAGAGAGAGAAGAAAAATAAAAATTTGTCTGTCTGTCATCCTTATCATCCCTGTAGTGGAAAGATGACTTTATTCATAATCTACGCTTGAATTATCAGTGTGTATTGGTCAAGTAAGGAGGGCAGGGAGTTATAGGAATAGGAAGTTGTAGGTCTGATGTTTTCAATTTGATGGATGACCAGCCTATGCTGGCCAAAGACTTATTTTCTTTTTTTTTTTTTTTTCCATTTTATGGAACCTCTTTTTTCCTTTTGTTGGGCATAAGAACTTTTTTTTTTTTTTTAAAGAATTATGTGCAATCCTAGGTTATATCTGGAAAAAGTGTTTGATAGCTAGCTGAAGGAGTCTCACCAAAAAGGTGTCATGGAGCTGCTTAGAGTCACAGCTGGTGACTGCCTCTGGTTTCTGGCTCATTGGAGACACTTCTATGTCGGATTTTTCTGCAGAGAAGTATGAATACAGCTGGCTGCATTTCTTCCTCTCAGTACCAGCTCTTAGGAAAAGAAAGATTCTGCTTTAAAATGTGGGTCACTTCTCTGAGCGGGGACAGAGCAGACCCCTGTCCCACAGAAACAGCATGTACAGGAAACACAAAGGAAATAGGAGCTCTTTGGCTATGCCTTCATTAGCAAATAAAAGGGACCACGGGCTGCTGGCCAGTTTACGTGACGTGCATTCATTTGCATGGCTAAATCATCTCTGCCACTCTCCCTAAAAAGCCTGTCCTTGTCACTATTATCTACAGAGTCAGTCCCTGACCTGTGCTACCCTCGAACTGTGTGTATCAGATGGTGCAGTGAGAGCTGGTCCAGGCCAAAAATGTGCCAGGAGATACACCAACACCTGAGCAGGGACAGTGACCTTGAACCAAGAATCTGGAATCTCTTGTTTTACTATGTATGTGGCCAATGGAGCTATTCTGTCCTTGTTGCAGATGTCCAAAATTTAGATGCGTAAGTCTTACCTGGTCGTTCCATTGTCCTTTTATACTCAGCAGCAAGAAAAGCTTATCTCCAGGGAGGGTGATTAATCTCCTCCTTAGACAGGCATTTGAGAAACATGAGATGAACCATCCTTTCTCTCCTTTCACTACCCTGGGAGCCAATGTGCCCAGCTTAGACTTAGACATCTGATTTTAAATGCCTTATATTAGCACAGATGTATTCCACCATATCTGTCCTCAAAATACAATTTTTTCAAATGTCATAGGTGATAAAACTAAATTAAGATGTAAAATTTTGGAATTTACAAAAACCTGTGACTCTGTTAGTATTATTTAAGCCCAAGGAGATCATCATTAAAAAGAAAATTAATTTGTAGAGGCCCAGAACTTTGCTTTGCTAGTCCTATAGGTGTTGGAGCTTTTGCTGGCTGTATAAGGTGTACCAGGCAAACACAGAGAAGCTGCAGACCTAGCGGGCAGGGTTAAAAGTGAACTTCTGAGTTGTTGGTCCCAGGAGAGGCAGAGGAACAAGGCTGTGCTTGAACTAGTCACCAGAATATGCATCAATCTGACTCATACCTGCGAGTGGGTGCCAGCTGGGCCAGGCTGTGACACAAGCTTTTAGGTTTGCTTTTTTCTCATTTGGGCTGATCTACCCGCAGAGATTTTACTGGTGAATGGTTACTCTGATAAGGAGATGATTATATTGAGAGGAGAGTCATATGGCAAATGCTTTGGGAAAGATTTGATTGTAAGACTATAAAAGTTATTTCCTTTTCCATGTAGGAACAGGCCTATAAAGATATTAGATGTACACCCTATGCCAGTGTAACTGTAGCTGTACTGGAGGAGGAAAGGAAGGGTTATACAGTTCATTTGCTGTGCTAGAATACCCTGAACGATAAAATGTCCCAGAATTGCCCTTTATCTCCATGTGTTTAAGAGTTTGCCATTCACAAGGAACGACATTAATCTCCAAATGCCTATTGGGGATGAAGGAGAATTAGCAGAGGAGGCACAGAAGAGAATAGCTGAGGCCCTCCTGAGACCTGTGTGTTGCACAGATGGACACAGTGATGGACTGCAGGTCCTACCTAGGGAAAGGAGCTGAGTGTATAATCAAAAATGCTTAGTAACTGAATACATCACACTGTGCAAAGCTAAATAAACCACCTGAGAATTACAATAACTGATTTAAATGCTAGCTATTTAAAAAGAGTTTTATAAAATTATTAGAGAAGTCCTGCCCTTTTTTCCATCCTCTGTGTCAGTGGAGGTCTGCTTCCAGCAAGAGATTGGGAAAACAATTTTCAAAGTCCCTCTGCTGCCTTGGGGAAGTAGAGCCCAGGTTATACATCTGGGCCAGAGCTGATCTACTCAGCTACCCTGCTGAGTGACATTCATATGGTTGCCTGCCAGGTGGAGCATGGGGGCACCTTCCCATTGGAGCAGAGGAGCCTCCTGAGAAAGAAGATTGGGTGCATACAAGAAAGGAAGAGTAGAGAAACTGGATGTAATCTCAGTAATTTGAGCCTAAAAAAGACACCTGTGTGAAAAATTTTGGACAAGCTGACTGCCATGAGGAGGCAACACAATTCTGTCCCAACAGATTAAAGAAGGAGGGTGAATTCCACTTAAAGATTTCATCTGTCTCGTTTTGCTGAGTCTATGCTGTGGGAATTTGTTGAAGACAAATTTGAAGGTGTTGGGGAGAGTGTCATACTTGGTCTTCTACCGCATTTCTCATATTATTTCAAAATTACTAGGCTCTTGAGTAACTTATTTTCTTGTGAGGTAGCACTTTAGCCTTGAGAAAAGCTGTTTAACTGCAAAATATAAGATGATAGGTAATTGAATTTCCAGTTTACATTTGTTCTAATTGTATGAATTGGTTATAATGTGAAATGGCAGAAGTTTCCAGAAGACACAAAGATTTTATGCTCATTTAAAATAAATAAAACAAATTCTGAAGAGTTTTGGGGGCACTATTATTTTGAGGAGAGAACGAAAAGAATCTGTAGGGACTGTTTTAGACTAAACCAGGTAATTTGCAAATAAAAGAAACTATGCAAGAACACTGGAGCCATAAGTCCTTGAGTTATTATATCTGGCATATTTTGTGATGCCCTTATTTTCCAAGGAGAGAAAGAGTAACACAGTTCTTCCTTTCATTTATACTGCTCAAGTGAGGAACTTTAGGTTTTGGACCTTCTCTGAATGACACGTGTTCTGTCCTGGGCAGGCAGATTGCATGGGCAGAGCACTTTTGTCCATGCAGCTTATATGAGACTGGAATTTATTAGCACAGTGGTTTTAAAGTATAATACAATACTCAGATCTCTCTGGGGATCTGTATTATGCAGAGTGCTGTGACTTAAAAAAAGAATGCTGTATTGCATTCTACCACCCAACTTGCTAGAGCAACCATGTTTGGATAGTAGGATAGTAAGAAAAGATACTTCAGTATCTGGAGGATACTCCCTGCCCCTGATCAGGCCAAGTCTGTAGTAGAGCTCTTCTTCACAAGGGCAGTGATCCTTCTGCTCACAAAACTTGACCTTTCCCAGTCAAGTATTGAATGTTATCTTATCAAGAATTATGAGGGAGGAAGAAATAATAAAGGAAATTCATGCCTGTTGACAGTGTTTCAAGTACTCAAAGATATAATACCTGTTTGGATGAGAACTGTCCTGAACTTTCTTTATAAACACAAAGCTAAACCATCTGCCCTTCCTCAGGCACGAAGCAATAATACTAGAAGAAAGATCTCATTGATGGCACCTCTGTCAGTCCTAGTATTTAAGTATGCTTAGATAAATTGCCCATATGCAAAAAGATAACTGAGGTTTAAAATGCCTCTCAACTGCAGTAGTATTGCATCTATCCAGATGATAATCCAGATGATAATGTAGTGAAGAGTTATTCTGTACATCCTCATTTCATCTATCTGGGATTGAATAGTCTGGCGCTCAGGGCTGGGCTTTCTATGTTTTGTGGTGACTCTGCCTTCATTTCTACCTCCCTGGTTTTAGGTGCACCTGGATAGATGTGAACTAATACTAGAAAAGGAAAAGTTATGTCTGGAGAACTCCAATATAAAGTAATGCAATAAGTACAAAAAAATAAGAATGTTATTTGCAGAAAATCTATTTTTGAGCTTTTTCATGCACTGCAATTGCCCAGAAATGTGTAGAACTTAACCAGTATTGCAGATTCTGTTCGAAGGTCAAAATTTTTTTTAGTCAGAAAAATAACAACATTTTTCATTTTCCTTTAGAATTATTGAGGTGGTTAGTTGAAGTGTTTCTCCTTGTTAAGATGGAAATTTTCAATTTTTTTAGCTGTTCTGCTAAGAAGTGTCATTTTCTAATATTATATATATACACACACACACAACCACACACACATATATATATGTAAGCATGTGTTTTTTTGTAAGTATCCTAGTGACTGACCTGCAGGAAATGAAGCTGCAGCCAAGTGGTTATTCACGTTAGATTTGCTTCAGATGTGTCTGTCTTGGTAGTTCTGGACTCAGTTTTTAATGAAAATGCTAAAGAAATGATGAAGGCTTATTATAGTTATAGTGGAAGAAATGAACTTTCTTCTCATTTACCTTCTCCCTGAGAAATTGCATATCCCTATATAAACTACTCAGCATGGTAGCGTTTAGAAAACCTCTGTCCTGGGCCTTAGTTTTTAGTTGTTAAGGAACCCTGGAGATCTTAAGATACTTAACTGTATCTTGGTTTACCTTTTAACTTTTCCCCTCCCTCACTCATCTGACTGAGAATATCTACTAGCACAATTCAAGTTAGTATATTCTTGCATTTTCTTTTGTCAAATATCTTTGGGGAAGTAGCCACAAATTTGCTCTTATTGGTGACTATGTGGGTCATTTTGTGTCACTAACAACTCAGATTCATCATCCTCATGAAATTTAGCTGAGGCAATTGAAGAAGAAGTGTGTATACATGTGTGACTAAGTTAGTCTTTTCATCCTTTTCAGACATTATAGCTGAAGCCAGTGGAGATCAAGTATCAGACCTTTTGGCAATGGCCTAATTTCATCCAGATCCACAGTAGGAGAATTAAAAAAATCCCTCTTGCAAAAAGATTTTTATTAGGTTTCTATTTTCTACCCTTACATCCTTCCTTTTCCTGGAGGGTGCAGAAAGTCAGAGCAAAGTGATTTTTATTTTATTTTATTTTATTTTATTTTATTTTATTTTATTTTATTTTATTTTATTTTATTTTATTTTATTTTATTTTATTTTATTTTATTTTATTTTNATTTTATTTTATTTTATTTTATTTTATTTTATTTTATTTTATTTTATTTTATTTTATTTTATTTTATTTTATTTTATTTTATTTTATTTTATTTTTCAATTCTTCCTCAAGGCTCTGTTGGCTTCAGAAGATAAGAAGTATCAGAGCTATAATATATTTTCCCCCATCATAAAACATAGCAGTTTTCACTTTCCTCTGGAGTGTTAGACATTAGCTCCCATAAGACACTGGGTATGACAGAGTAATGATTATTTAAATGCTATCTTCTTAAATCCCCTTTAGTGATGTATCCTGCTGGGATATAGCAGCCAAATAAAATGAACAACATTGTTGTATAGTGCTGGCATACCAATCTCTATTGCACTCTGTTGAAAACTGTTAACCTGTTAATTGTCATCAGAGAGTGAACATGGAATATGATAACACCTGTTCAAGGAAATATAAATGGATCACAATAATTTTATTTTTCTATTAATGTATTTGGGAAATAATACAGAACAGGCGAAAAAATATAAAAGATTGCACAATTTAGATGTAAACCCATCAGGAAGTAAAAATAAAGATAGGATTTCAGCCATAGCATAAACTTGCCCACAAGGAAGCAAAATCTTAATACATGAAGCATCAGGCAGCCTTAATGATATGTGGCTTTACCAGCTGTTCATCTAGTTACAATATGGAACTTTACACAAATTAATGGTAAGGTTTTAATCATCTAGCCAGAGAAATAGAAACACTATGGACATGACTATATTTATACAGAATCAAATATGAAGTTGTCTCAAACTTATTTAACCTTCCCTCTCTGCCAACAGCAACAATAACAGAAAATCATCTGTGTCCTGAGGTTAAAAACTCAGTCTTTCAGCCTGAAATGTGAATGTTTTGGCACTGCTGTAAGTCTATTAAAGGAGAAGTTTTGTTTGAGATTGTTTTGGAACCGAAGCTATTTGGAGCTCTATTAGGCCCCATTATAATGGAGGAGTGTGTGGGCAGATGTTCAAGAGCAACAAGTTTGCCACATCTTACCAGGGTATTGCTCATCAGCTGAGCGATGGCAATGGGCTGGTTGCACAAACTTACCCTCCCTGGTTGTAAAGTAAAATATATTAGCTTAAATAATGACTCATTAAACCAAAGTAACTCACTGCTTTTGCTTGTAAGGCCATAATCACAGCCCAAGCTGGAGCTTAACTTCTAACTGTGAGGCATTATGGGTAGGTTTTGAAAACATTTCATAATTGCTATCCGAAGTTGTATTTTCAGAAATGGTGACTCCCTGCCTTAGCAGTCACACTTTGGATGAGGAGACCATCCATGCCTTTCTCAAGAAGAAACACAAGTCATTCAGGTCAAGACAAAAGTGATGAGAAAGGGCGCTGGGATGGAGGAGGAGGAGGGAAGGACGCAGAGGATCCTGACCAACTTGTTTGGTGGGTAAACGCTGTGGAAAGGTCTGGGAAGCCTCCAGTTTCTCATTCAAGGGAGAGATTCACCAAAAATTTTTCTTGTCTTATTGTATCATGTCTTTAGTTCCTAAATCATTCAGACATGCTGTAAAATTCAGTCCTAAGAGTACTCCCACTCATTAAAACCAGTGGGTATCAAAGATTTTTGGTGGGAATGGCAGAGAGGGCCCGTGCAAAGTTGCATTTCCCTTGCTTGTGACATGAACAGTCTCTCTTGTGTGACTGTGGTGTGGTGTTCATTCCAGGGCCATCTATTATTCTCTGGGTAACAGCAAATACCATTTATTTCCATTTATGCAGACCATAAATCATAATGATATTAGCAGCATGTGATCTAATGCTGCACAGTGTGCATCAACATGAGAAGAACAAATCTGTTCAAAGTTTTGGAACACTTAAATGTCCCTTTTTCACTCCCTTTTTCTCCTTCCCATTGTTTTAAAACAGTTTAAGTAAGACCTTCTACAATCATTACAGGGTGGGCTTTTTCTCTCTGGGGATAAAGCAGCGTTGCTGGAAACTTCTCTCGTCTAGTTTGCAGGGGAGGAAGCTTTTTAACATCTCTCTGGTTTTATATTATCAGCAGGGCAAGTATGTTGCAAATCAACATCCCAGATGTGGCAAAAAAAGATGACATTTAATAACAAACCATTGTATGCCAGTTGGGAGGTTTTCAGTCATATCCTGGTTTCAATACTCAGAATCCATCCACTACAAAATGAGAGAGAATAATGGTGTTATTCAGTGATAACTAGTTGCTGTTGCTTAAAGAGGAACATATTTAAGTGCCTGTGTGCTTAGGGAATCCAAGTTAACACCAAGGTTGTGCTCCTCCTTCCCTCACTTCCACAGGAGCCATGGATGCATGGCCCATGCCCCTTGACTGAATGTTGAGGGATGAGTCGCTCTTACAACTCCTCTATGTCTTGACAGCTCAAAAATAGGCAAAAGTTTGGGCTGGATAAAGCCCTGGAAGTAGTGTAAAGAGTTTTGAGGAATATCTATGTCAAAAAGAAGTGGCTGAAAAATAGAAAGTTGATTAGTGCTTGTCCAGGAGGTGGAGAGATGAGCAGAAGGCAAATAGAAAGAGATGACAACAATGGTCATCTTGTAGACATTTCCATTAGCATATTTCAGATGTAATTCTTGTCTTGAAGAGATAGGACAGTGCTTTCAATACTTCACAAGTCACACAACACAGTGGAGGTTAGATTATATGCAAAGGCTCGGGAAGGATTGAACCACAAGTTAGTCAGTTCTCTCTAAGCAGCTTAATTGTTCGGTCACCCTTCATTTCTGGAGGCTGACAAGCAAGTGTTCTTCAGAAGGAAAACTTAAAGGGGACACTGAAAACCTGTGAATGAGTCGGAGGAAACAAAAGCTGGGTAGGATTTTAGGTTTGTTCTTGTTCTCAATATTAAGCAAGAGTTATGCATGTATTTTGGAGTTGTTTTGATGTGCTGACAATTGTAATACTGTCCACTTACCTTGGACTGCACACCTTAATACTCAGTTATTTCAGGTATACCTGTTATTTTATTTAAAATTATTTCATATGTATTATGATACCAAACATGTTTAACTATTGTATTGTGGGTAGGATGTTCTTTCTTTATTGATGTATATTTGGTTCATTATTGATCTACATTTCATGGAGACTTGGAAGTGCTGGTGAATAGAGAGTCCTGATGTGTTAGGAACTGTGTACATAAATAATGAATTGGCTTAATGAATACACAAGTGCATGCATTTACAACATTCCCCAAACAGTCTTCTTTAGTCCCACTGAAATGCAGTTAACTGAGACAACCCCCAAAGTCTTCTATGGTACTTTACGTCTGGGTAATAAAATACACTTTATTTCTCCAGTAGAGCTCTCTATTTCATTCTGTAGCATTCTTTAATATTCACAGCAGGGTGAAGGGTTCATATAGTTGTTTCAACTAACTGCTACTTCAGTAAAAGAATATGAGACAGAAAAAGATCCTAGAGGGGAATGTTATAAAATGAGCATCAGGACAAAGTGTATAAATGGGCATACCTGGTACAAAACATCTGTAACCTTTAATTTAGAGCTTCTGTAGCTCCTCTGGGATCTCCTTATGGGAGATCTGAAGCATCTCTATCACATATGGCTGGGGGCAAATTCTCTTCCCTGCATCCAGTGTGCTTGTGGATACCTCAACCAGATTAACTGAAACTCTTTCACCTAATGGGATTCAGGGAGCGAGACTAAAGTAACGCAGAGCCTTTCGCTGAGACAGCTATTAACTGTCAGGAAACACCTGATCCGGATCTCATTATTGCTACTATAAACCAAAAATAAAAATATAAAGAAAAGAGTGATATCACCTTTCTCTGTGTTGAAAAATTAAAATCTTGGCTCTCAGTTCTACGCTGCCTTTTTTTTTTTTTCTTTTTTTCCCCCGAGTAACTTGATATCCCTGTCCCTAATGGAGGTATTGGTCCTTTCTAATAGTACCTAGTCCTTTTAAGAATTTATGAAAGGAAGTGCTACCCAGGCAACTTCAACTACAGGTGAGACTGTAATCATCTTTGCCCACAATCTTTTACAACCTTTTTTTTTTCTCTACTAAAAGCACATATGTCTTGTTTCCATGTGACTGGGAGCATAGTCAAGAAATTAGTTAAGTGGCCTAGGGAGTCTGTATGGCTGAGATCTATTTGTAGTTCATACTTTGAGAAATAACTAAGCTGAAAGTGCCACCCATTTACCAATTGATTCTATAATGAATAGGATATGATCCTTTACATTCCATTTTATCAGAAGAATGTGGATTGGCACTATTTGAAGTCTGGATTACCAGGCGTTTTGATTTGCATTTGTAATGAGGGAAATGCGAAGAGCTGATGTTAACTGCACAATCACTGCAGATTCTCAGCACGGTTTGGGTTGGTGCCTCTGTGAAGGTCTTTTTGCTCTCCTCAAAGGCCAGAAAAGCAGCAGTACTGGGTGAGTACCAAATAACACTTCTTTTTTGAAAAGGGTTGCATATAATGATATGATCACACTAATGCAAAATGACTTTATGAAAACATCTCAAGATGGATTCTTGCTCCTGTCAAATGGAAGCATGGCACTGGTGTCCTACCAAGAAATATTGAGAGAAATAAGTAATTTTAAACAGTGGGAAATTGATTTGGGGCAAGTAGAAATGCTTTATGCACAAAGAGTAACTTATTGTCCTGGAATATATTTCAAGACAAAAATTGAACAAATTCAGGAAGGACTGGACTTTTGTATGGATGAGAAGGCTATCCTAAGCTGTATTACTTCTACCATTAAAAAAAAAGTTTGGAGATAGTCCTTTTTTAAAAAAAAAAAAAATTACAATAGTATTAACACTTTAAATGTTTTTGGAACAGATTGTTCTGTGTTTGCAGGGGATTTCTTGAATCTTCTTGCAAAACATGAGGTAATGGCTGCTGTTTTGCCTTATTGCATCTGATGATGCAAACTCTGACATTGCTCTCAGTCTGACAGTTGCTCATATGCTTTCATACCCCTAAGTTCTGAGTGTAGAAGAAAGACATTTTACAGGCATATAAAGGATACTAAAATGGTATACTGGGATACTAAAATGCTCTTGTAGAGCAAGAAACTGTGGACTCCAAGACTTAAATGACATATTAGGAATTTGTTTTAGGAGTTAGTTAACTAATAAATATTGGAGCAGAGGAGAAAAAAGAGGTGAGTAGATGGAGGTGCCAAACTAAATGTAATTTTTGATAGCTTAATAATATAACAACTCTTCTATTAAAGGAAATTGCTCATGTGAAGTTCATCAGGTAACCGTGGTAAAATGGTAAAAATCTCAGTCACTATGCTATCTATGAAAAAATGTGCTCAGTGCTCTTATTAGGGACTTTTGTTTCTGAAATCAGAAAAAAAGCAATTGTGGCAATATGGCAATTGTACAGAAGCCTACGATTTCTAAGTAAACAGTATGAAAATTGCCACCTCTTTCCTGGAAGTAAGCAGGATGTCGGAATGAACACAGCAATCAGGACAAAACAGTAAGCTTAATTATATTACAAAATAGCGAATGAGTAACACTGCTTGACTGATGGAATCACTCATTCCCCATGAAAGAATAGCTTTTACTCATTCATTCATTTAATATTTTACCATATATATATGCCCAATAGACTTCAAGTAGGCAAAGACACACAAATATAATATATATAATGTGAGAATATAATAAAGAGTTTTCCCCTGCTCCTCCTAGCTAGGGTGGAGACCTGGAAGGTCAAATGAACGGAAATGGGATTTTGGTGCTTCTTGGTTCCATTAAGGACTGGATCATGAAGATGAGCAGATGTTTGGTGCTACTGGCTCTAGAGATGCTGTTTATTTTGCAGTGGCAGCCTTGATCCCCATATCATGATCCTAATGTGCTTGCACCTAAGGGAAGGCAGATTCATCCCTCAAGACTTGAAATTTTAGACTGTGAGAAAACCTTTCCAGAGGAAGTTTAGGAGAGCACCACCAATACTAATGTACAGGACACTGAGTTAGATAGTACCGTGAAGTCTTTCAGTATGCAGGAGGGAGATTAATATCTTAACCTCTGCTTGGGGCTCCACAAATCAAATGTGAGCACTGAGATGTGCTTTATTCTCCGAGAACATTCTCCTGATGTCACAGTATCTTCTGATTTTCCCAACTTAAATCTTAAGCCTAATGTGAGCTTCGCATGATCTCTCTGATTGAATATCCAAATTGGGCTATGAAGATTTTCTCTGCCACTGCTTGCCTTGCTTTGGGCCTGGGAGCAAAGTACAGGGCATCTATCTGCCATGTGTTTGTACATCAAGATTCCTCTGAGAGAGAACAGTCATGTCTCGTTCACTTCCCCCAAATCAATAATTGCTGGGAAAAAAAATAAATAAGAAGGAAAAATCCACCAGTTTTATAACCCATTATGTTGGCAGCTGGCATAAATGTATTTGTTAACTGTGTGTATTGGTGCAGTTAATTAAGGATCCTTTGTCTAGGACTCCTAGAGAAACTTCTAGGGCTGAAGAAGTACAAATCTGTGTTAAAGCCCCCTTTGTGCTCTGGAATACAATCTCCTCTGGCTGCAATTTAGAATCCATTTCTTAGTGTATAGTTTAACAAAAGACACTTTAAAAAGGGAAGGAAATATAATAAAACAAAACAGAAAACACTATGGGCTGTGATCATAATCTCACTTCGTTCCGTCTTTACTTATGAATACCTTACCTCTAGTTTCAAACTTCGGCATTTCCTAGACTTGGACTTTAGAGCCAAATATTTCTAGTGTGAAGCTATCTCTAGTTTGGGTTATTTATGATAATGTTGAAATTTTACTGTAATACTGAATGAACAGTAGCATATTTTGTAGGAATAATGAAATCTCCACAACATGAGACCTCAAGAAAGCACATTGTTGTTAAATCTTTGCTGACTGCTGGTTTTGCATGTGAATTATAAGGTGTGTGGATAAGCAAAGTGCGAATTAATGAGGTTTTGCTGTGCTGAAATGAAACTGTGGTGGGACATGAGCTAAAGAAATATGGTGTTACTTAGTATTTTATATTCAAGAAATTATATTTTTTGAGTAGCTGCCAGTCAGAGCATGGGTGGCTATATTGAGGACATCTCTGAAACTGCATTTTTCTATGCATGTTCTTGGGGAAGTTTATACCCATCAATTTTATTCACATTAACAGAGAAACGGTTGTATAAATGAAAACTAATTAAAGTCTAAGAGGAAAAGACTCATGAGTATGAAGCTTTGAAGTAGCCCTTATCTGCTCGGAGTGCTCAACCAGAGAAAGCATAGGGAGGATCGGCTTCATTCCCTTTCTACTGAACGACGAAGTTCCTTCTGTGGTTTTGCCATGGAGTGTCACCCTTTTCCTCTCGTTGCTCAACCAACAGCTGGACAGCATTATTGTTGGGCAGGCAGAAATGCCTTGTGTGAGGCAATTTGATTTCCAGTTCACTCACCACCTCCTGAGCTGTCACTGTGATACATTGCACTAGTCAGGCTCGTAGGTGGTGGAAGACCTCATGACCATGACGTGCAGAGCTTCTGTCTCTGTGAGAGTTTGTATATGAAACTTAACCTGATGATGGAAAAACTCCTTAAAAATGAACAGAAAGGTTTAGTGAGGAGTAACTGATGCTGCTGAAGCTTTGTACAGCTTGGACGTGAACACCCAGGCTAAGGGTCTCATTCATTTTTCCTTTATTTTACTATGGGTGCTAACTGAGGTATCTGTTAGCTGCCACAGGAAACTAGTAATACTTGCAGGGGGAACATTCAAGGGGAACCTGGGGCCAGATCATTGACAGTATTTGTACCTACGCTCTTCTTCTACCCTCTTTCAACATCTTTTACTTGTGGCATGTGGAGCTAATTACCCTGCCCATCCTCTATCCCTCTCCTTAACACTTCACTGCCTAAAGACATGTCAGATACAATGTTGAAGCTTGTAGGTCACATGGACACAACAAGTTCAATATCCTATGGGACCCTCTCTCTTTTCCAGAGACTACACAGACTGACTGCGTGGAGTGAAATGGAGCCAGGAGCAGAGTAGGTGATGTGCATTGATGCTTGCTTCAATTTTTTAACTTTTATTTACTTATTTATTTCTTTATGGTGGGACCACCCACCACAATGTGATTATATGTGAGTGAGATGGGGCATAAACCATGCTATAGGAGATGACATGAATGCTTCTGTGGAAGAATGTGGACAGAGTAACATTTCTCCCATCAACAGATCCTGTAAAAGAGCCATTTACTAGTTGTAAGTGTTTCATAGCATTTTGCATCATTGCTCCCAAATACAGTGAACCTTTATGCACAAGTGTGATCATTTTGGCTAACCTAACATTTCCTCTTCATGCCCATAAACAATTTTACAGAATGTAAATGAGCAGATAATTCTTTTAAGCAGTCATACACCAATTTAGGTAAATTTGGGATTGGTTTGGGACATGGGCTGAGGGATGATATGGCAAAGATCAGAGGAAATATTGACAGCTCACTCATCCTGTACAAGCATCCACGGGAAGATATGTGACCACCAGCTATATAGTTACCCTCTTGGATTTGCCTCTCCTTCCTGCAAAGGTACCTGCATGCACATACACAGACTCACTATTCCATGATAAAGCCTGTCGTATACATGTTCCACTTAACTTTATTTGGAAAGTATTTTCTGTATATGTATTTCTTTCAGATCCTGAGGACTTTTGTTTTCTGTGGAAGCAAAAGATCAAAGGGAGGTTTGGCTTGGTGAGAGGGAGTCTGCTTGGGTTTTCACAGGAAAAAAGCAATGTTTTGTTTGCTCACTTATATTATTTTTTGTTGTTCTGTTTCCACCAGATCATTGTGGAGTACCAAATTTGTGTTTCCTGCCTGGCCTTTTGTTTTCCTGGGTAGATTTGATATTACCCTCTGGACAATACTATCTAGCTATAGACAGATATAAAAGACTGAGTTTTTATAAGGGTTAATTAGGGTTAGGCATAATGTAGCTTATCCATGGTGCCTGTCATAGGTCTTGAAGTTCAGTTTACTCTAGGGCATGTCTGATACAGAGTTTATTTTATTTTATTTTATATTTTATTTTATTATTTTATTTTATTTTATTTTATTTTATTTTATTTTATTTTATTTTATTTTATTTTATTTTATTTTATTTTATTTTATTTTATTTTATTTAAAAGCTTCCTTTGTGCAGTAGATAGCTGACAGGGTACTTCACAAATATGTAGACTGGCTTCATCTGAACATCAAACTGCAGCCTCAGAGAACTGGCCAGAAGCTGTTCACACAAAGAGCACAAGAACATTTTCACAAATTTCTAGTCTAAATGTTAGCCAGTGCTATTAGTGCTATTTCTCAGAAAGTTTATGAGTTAGAAATTCCTGCCCAAGCTATGAATGACTCGTTTTTCAGACCATCATTCTTTTTCAACTCCTCTTCAAGTCCTCTGCCTAATGGTACTGTGCAGATGTCACAGATTTTTCTTGCCCATAGTATACTCCTCCCATAGCAGGAAGCACATACAGGGGTAGATATCTACTGGGCTAGAGGTTGCAGGATGAGACACATGTGGTCTTGTGACATCCCAAAACAATGCAACAACTGCAAAGGTTAGCAACTTGCCAGCACTAAATTGCTCCTAATTAACTGTACAGAACTGTAACAATAATAATGGATTCCTCATACACCTCTGCTTTCTAAAGACCTCAGCTGACTTACCATAGACAACGCTAACCGGGCATTAAAAGACACAAACCAAAGACATAGTGCCTAAACATGACTAACGCTTTGAAACAAGCATGACTCATTTGTCAACCATGGCTATTAGCCTGTGGAATATCCTTCTTAGGGAAGTAGTAGAAACATCACTTTGGAGACATTCAAAGAGGTCCCCAGAGACAATTAAAACAAGACTGGACAAAGCACTAGAAAGCAAGGGAACAATCCTGCATTGGCATGGGGTTTTGGTTGAAATGACCTAATAGGTCTTTTCTGCCTCTAATTTCTATGATTTTATGACTGGAAATAACTTCTAACTTAAGAGGATTTAGACGGCAGGCATGGGCATGCATTATTTACAGCCAAACTTAAAGTAACTGCTATATTATGGAGTGTGTGAGCAGACGTGGTGGGCGAGGGATTGTGCAGGTAAATGTGAAGAGGAAAGTATGGGATTAGGCAACCGTGGTAGAGCTGGGATAATGAGAATAGCTTTGTTTGCAAAAGGAGTACTTCTAATTAGGAGAGAAGTGTACCACTTCCAATTAGAAGAGGAACCTTTTGTAATATTTTGCAGTTGTTCTTTTAGTTTCCCCCTTTTCAGCAATGGTATTGGTCCTTTTGAAGGTGTATGTATGAGAATGATTAATTTTACTTTATTTGAGAGAAGGTTGCATGGCTCCCTCCGAAAGGTACTGAGCTCCTGCAACTCTTAAGCTCTTGTTTTACATATTTGGGAGTGACTAATAGCTGAAAAGAAACTGCTCTGCCAAACTGTGACCTACTGATAATGCTCTGGACGACTCAGCATGTAATGCACACAGAGAGCAGTTTTCTCGACTGTGCCCTCCTGCTGCCTCCTTATCAGCCGTTCTTGACATTTACAAGTAATTTGCTTTCTGAAGCACTCATGGAGCAGGGTTACTTAGGAGCACTTCTTTGCTTTGTGTACAGGAGCTGAGGAAAGAGGGGAGACAGGCACTTGAAGAAAACCGGTGGGTAGCACATATATATTGTAGTCTCGGCTAAGAGCTGTGTCCTGACTCTGTGATTATGCAGCCATAACAATTACATAGCTTATTTAATCAAGTAGCAGCCATTCTGGTGTCTTCATTTTCTTTATTAAAATAGAAAAAAGACAACACTAATTATCAGCTAGACATGTGGAGCTAATTACTGGGACTTTGAGGTTCTGTTTTTTGCTTCCTGACTTTTATGTTATCCTTTTAAATGCTTATGCTCAAAATGCATTTTTTATGTATGTTTAGAACTAGGAACCTTTGTAATAGCTAAACTGGAAAAGGGAAGTATTTAGATTTCCTGCCTGTTTGTGTACACATCAACTGAGATACTTTAATACAAAGATCCTGAAAATGTATCGAGATTAACTTAGAGTTATTCCTCCCTTTCCCCCTTTTCCATTGCAAAGAGGAGGAGTGTAGGATCAGGATTTCATGAATGGGACTGGAATTACAGAGGTTTACTGTGATCTTGGGTAAGTCATTTTACCTCAGTCTGCTCTAGGTTATCTTTCTGTATATTTACATATGTACATGCATACATATAAATGTGTATGTATGTATTCATATGTATATATTAATATCTTCTGATGTTAACGTCTTCTGAAACTGATGTGACAATTCATGTTGGTAAAATCCTTATAGATCTTTAAATTAAGGATGAAACAGAAGAATAAGTATCTATTAATTCAAATTTCACCAGAATAGATGTGTTATTCCTAGAATTTACTGAAATACTGGGTTTTCCATATGTTGCAGTTTGATTGAATGACCAATCCGTCTTGCTTTCCCTTTAGCTTCCTTAACCTGTTCTGAAGGAGGAAAACAAAGAATCAATTGAAATATGTAAGAGTGGAAAGTTTAACATACTACAATGCTTAACTACATTCTGCAGCATATCTGAAGTGTGGTTCCACTCTGAAATCGGCAAGCTGAGGCTACAGCTATATGGAGCATTAAAGCTATCGGATGCAGCATTTTATTCTGTAGAAACAGAATTTGAAATTTTTGATGTTTATTGCCTCTTCATGATTTCCTCTATCAGATTTGCTGTGCTGACAAATAAAAAGGGGTAGCTCCCTAAAATCTGACTGTCCCATTTCATCCTGAGACCCAAAACCTGAGCTGAGTCTAATCTGTGCATTAATGGCAGCAATAAATGTTCTGCGACTAATTCCTTTCCTAGAGCTTTGCTACCTCCCTGTCTTCAAATGCAATGCTTCTGACTGTCTTCATTAGAGCTACACAAGGGTAAATGGTCATAACATAGTGAGCAGATGAGACATAAATGGAAGTTGTGTTAAAAATGCCCTTTTCTGGTCAGATCAAATTGAAAACATAGGATCCTGCATCTCCTTTTATAACAGAAATATGTCATTTTTAGTATTATGAACTTCACATTGAACATCTAATGAAAGTGTCATGCCTCTGCTTTTTTCTACTTTGTTCAATTTTATCTGAATTTTTTCCCTTTCATCTTCAGGATTGTGCTCTGGGTTTGCTTTTGTATCTTCACTGATCATAATTCAGAAAACCTCCCAGGGATCTTGCTGGCAAAAAATGGAGCAGATGCACCTGTGTCAGGGAAATAGTGAGGTGTAGTCAATCTTCTAGTGTGTTTTCATTGTTCAGCTACTCTTAGCTGTAGGCAGCAACAGTGGAAGGAGCACATTCACGAAAGCTATTAGAATAATTTTCTTATTGCTTTTTCATTCTTTTCTTAACAGTTCGTGCAGTTTGGAAACCATTCCAAGCTACCCTATATGTTAATATAACTACACATTCACAATTTTTATTGGACACATAAAATTTTTCTCCTCTATGTGTACAACTCCATAAAAGCAATATAAGGAGTGGAAAATGCGACAGGTCTGGTGAAGCTATGCATGTAAGAACACTGAAGCCTGGGAAAGAGGGAGAAAATATACAGCTGTTTCTTTCTTGCTATATTCTCCTTCAAGGATCCATAGTGCCCTTGATCCAATGATACAGAAAGTGCCACTGCATGACTGCTTTTGTCCTCTGTCTGTCTGCTTCTAGCCAACACTTGGTGTCCTCTGCAACATGAGGCATTCCTCTTAACCATCTACCCAAAAGATATCAGCTAGAAATTTGAATACTATGTAAGAAACTAAAAAGGTGTTTGCACAACTCAGAAGAACATGAGCTGGAAAGTTAGGTGTGCATTGAATCTGCCTTCAAATCTCATCCCTGATGAGCCCTCTGACAGGTGATGTTGGGTGATGTTGCCTCTTCCTGGCTGACTTATGACATCTTGATGTAGAAAAGTGGCATTTTGTGGCTTTAGAGAAAGGGAGAAAACTTCTGGATGTGACACTGACCTAAAGAAAATATTGGGTTGATGGTTGCCTCTTGTGATCTTGTTCATTTCCATCCCAGGCTGTACTTTTAAAGAATCCTTAATATTTTATTATTGCTATTGAAATATGAATAAATATGTTCCATGTTCAAAAATAAACATCTTTGGTAGATTTAGGTTTGGTTATCTTAACTGCCAAACTGAAACTAAATCCACATAGATATGAAAATACTGTGGCTGTGCTTCAATGTCCTGTGGAGTCAATCCATTCCTTAAAATGCTAATTGTTCATTCTGGTATGAGACTATACAAAGAACAATAGCATATCTTCTGATGGAAAGAACAGTTTTTATATCAAATGACCTCCCGGAAGCTGAATACAGAACTCAGAACAAGCCCTTTGGCAAGGGCTCACATGTTCTTGTATTCTTCCTTAAGGAAATAGGTCTTCTGTTTTCAATACTTTCTCTTTCCAAATTTCCAGACTCAATACATTTATGGTTCTGAATATTCCAGATCATCTGGAATGGGTTTAAAGAACAGATTGGGGAATGGAGTGGATTAAGACAAGAAATCTCTTATCCCACAGAGCAACCTCACAACATTCTCTATTTCTAAAACCACTCTACACATAAAAAAAATTGCATCAGTTTAACTATTTTTAAACCAACTCAGCTATATTACTGTTATATTACTGTGAAGCCTTTGATAAGTGGATTTTAAGAATTCTAAGAATGGCTTATATTGGTATGATTTAACTGATCTTGCTTACTGTAGTCAGATGACAGAAATGAAGTGCATATTGTTTTTGTGAATATCTGTTTTGAAACTTTTACCACTTTATGTTTAATTATATAAGATGAATGTATCCGGTGGGTTTAGATTTTGCATAAATCAGTTCAAGGTTTTATGTAGGTACGTCTCAAAGTAGTTCAGATATGAATTCTTTTTTAAAAAGAATAGCCAAATCATTTCAAGTTTTCCCCAGAATCCTTTAGTTTCCTCACAGCTACTTTTGTATGTGTCTATCTTTTAGAGTATCTAAAAGATGGAATGTGCATTTTTACAGTAAAATTTGCCGGATAAAGGCATTATAAATACTTGGAAGTCTTAACTGAAAGGCTGGTTAATCATACGTTTTTATAAGAATTCATTCAAGCTTTTGTCTATTGTCAGATGTGGTTTGGAAAATTCCTACCTTTACTTATGATATATTTCTGAATCAGAATCGAGCAACCAAACAGCACAGGAAATTCAAATTATCTAACAATGCATATTTTGTGCTTCTGAGGGACTGGAGATTGGAAAAAAAAATACTTTTTGTGCTGTGTCTGTCATTGTCCTTTCAAAGATTTTGATTCTGAAGGGAGTAAAGTGAGGAAAAAAGAGTTTCTTTTCATTTAAACTACATAAGCTTAGATATAAACTCTACTTCCATGAAGCACCAATGCAAGTCTGGAAATAGAGAGATAAGTATAACCTTTAGACTGTGGCAGATTTACTGAAAAACTCTTGGGGATATCATTCCATTAATAGCATTGACCTACTGATAGTGATTCCAGCAACACGTGACATGGTGGTAGCCATGTGGCTGCAAGTCCCGTCTCTCTTTGCCTACCCTATTTTCTAGCTTCTATTTAGCCTGGGAGGCATCTGCCTGTGGGAAGAGTCATCTTGAATTCCAGGCCCTCACTCTGTGTTTTGGGATTCGCTGTGGGAGAGAACAGAGAGAGAAAAAAAAAAATACATGTGTACATTCATCTTGTGTTGATTGATTGTTCCTTAGCTCTGAAACAATTTTCTGTACCAATTATGTCTTTGCAGATGACAGAAGCCATTTAGTCTAATGACCATAATAATTAATTTTCATTATAAATCAGATTAGTTAATGATGCTGAAGTCTACATTTTTCATAAAACTGAAATGCAGTATCTTGCATGTGCTCCCAGAATGTATCATTTGCTAAATCAGGTACTGCAATAATTTTTTTTTTCAATAATAATAGCATTTATTGGCTTTGACCTCCACGGCTCGATGGGAAGTGCTGCTCCCCCAATGTTGGCTATTTGCTGATAGCTCTTCACTTGCAGCCTTGGGGAAGAAGGATCTGAGGCTGAAAACTCACTTTATGACATGTCAATGGGCAGTGTGCCTTAAACCATTCTTTTTTCTCCTTCACTGTGAAACATTATGACAGAATAGACTCTATTCTGGAAAAAAAAGGAAGGGTTTTTCTTTTGTTTTATTTTCAATATTTTTCTCTCACTGAATTTTTCTAAATTTGTTGTCTAGAGATCACGGTAATACATTTAAAAGCCATCTGAAAAACATCTGTATAGGTAATAAGCAACCAAGAAAAAAGTAGTATAATTTTTATTTATTTTTGTGTGCCAATCCTTTCTTTGAAAAAGAATGACAATCTGAGATCTTTCCCCAGAAAGGTCATAGGCTTTCTGGATTAACAAAACAAAAGGTGAGACACTGCTTTACATAATGATTCTGCAGGAAAACTGAATTTATTATTTCAGACAAATTCTGATATCAAAGGTCCTGTGTGCTGCACTAAATTAACTGCTTTTATTAATAGTAAATATGCAATGAAGCATGTGGGTGATCAGCATGCAGCTTGTGGCTTTTGATGATTTTAATTTAGGCTATTAACAGTCTGTTATTTTCAGTGTTAAATTGGCCACTGCATCATATGATGCTATTCTCCAAGAGAGTGTTTGTACTCGTACAGCATTTTGTCAAAGCACAGATCAACAAACAGTGACTGGTGACTTACACAGAGCGGATCATCTGGTTTGCACTGATTAGCTTTGCTCTGTGAACATATCCTAAGCTGCCTTTCCAACCAACTCAGTTGACGTACCGAGAGATTCTATTATGTTGATTCACCTGGTCGTAGGAACTGAATTGATGTCCAAAACAAATTCAAAATATATCTTAAAAAATAAAATAGATAGTAAAATAGAAAGGAAAGAACTACAAGAAAATTGAAGTATGGTTTGATAGGCAGATATTTCTGAGTTCATGCTCCTAGGAAAAAAAAAAAAAAGAAAAAAAGAAGTATGTTAGAGAGAAAGAAATAGATAACCAAACTGAAACTGAACAAAGGCAAAGAAAGAAAAGGGTGTCAGGGGAAGAGAAGAGCCTAGCAAATAGTAAGAAGAATTAAGAATCACTTTTGCTGGGGTGATGAAATTACTTGGCAGGCAGAGGTGACCTGCCATACCAGTGCCTGACCAAAGGAACTTGGAAAGTATCGCTTCTCTGAGAAGTGTCTCTCTTCTGTTCTTTAGTTGTAACCAATTAGAATAATGTGAGCTAACTCATGAGCTAACTATATGAGCTGTCAAAGATTTGCCAGTCTCTCTTTAGTATAAATACTGATAAATGTGGTGTTCTTTACCAATAACTTATTTCCAATTCCTGTGTTAATCTCTGAACTTATCTTCTAATCTTTACATTCCATGAAAGCTGGATTTGTTAGAAGAACACCTTTGGCATTACTATGGTGTATTGCCCAGGTAACAACACTGTCTGTAGATTTTTTGTCTGAGCCTACTTAATAGCCTACTATTTAAGCATCCTTTTATATCCCACATCTTTTCAAAAAGAGAGGAAGGGTTAAACAATACCTCGATGCTGATCTCCATGGGTCAGCAGCACCAAATCTCAACAGAGATGAGGGGAAGGGGTCCCTCTTCTCCAATGTTAAAGGTGCAACCAGACACACGTACCTCATTGAGAAGCTGCTGCTCCACCAGGTGCACTGAGCCCCTGGGACTGTACCAGTATGTGGAAGTTCAGGCCACATGGAAAACCTCTTGTATTTTAATGAAAGTCATTTTCTCAAAAAAAAAAAATCTTTGGTTTCAAGCTGTTAATTTTAGCCTCCACATATTTTGCTGACCCACAATTGGGAAGTGGTTTCTTAATTAAAATAAAAATAATAATAAAAAAACCAAACTTAGGAATGTAAGAGTATAAAGAGGACATAGTTGATTTTGCCAATACTCACTTTCTCATATGGACAACACTCTGCTATAAGTCTAAAAGTAGATACAGCTTTTGAAATATCTACTTTCAAAATTGCTCTCTGAAGGTACCTTGGATTTATTATGTAATACATATCTGCTCTCTATAGATGAGGAGCTTCTGGGGAGTAAAGTACTGAACACTGAAATGATTCATTGTGGAGAAAAAGCAAAAGCAATAAACCCACTTTTATTCCTTCCTCTCAAAACCTCTGTGAGTTTCTTTTCTGTGTCTATTTGCTTCAAAACATAGAGTTTTTCAGCATTTCACCACTGTCTATTGTTAAAAGAAGTGACTAGAGAAAGAAGTGACTAGAGGCGGGTAAACAGAAGGGGAAAAGGCATCAAATCACATATTTTACAGAAAAAAAAATCATAGTTTCTAAAGAAAGATTATGCTTTTTTTTTTTTTTTTTTTTTTTTTTTTTTTTTTTTTTTTTTTTAGGAAATAGAGAAAGGCCTCAGTTTTGTTTACAGTAGCATTAAAGGGAGCCTGAATCTGATGTCAATGCATTCAGTATTTTGAGTTTATTCCCAGACAAACTGTGGCCACCAAAGGGATAATCCCTCCCCTCTGAGTCTTTCTGCCCTCCTCCGTGGCTCTTATTTATGAACGCCGTACCTTCTCTGACATCCTTGGTTGTGCTTTGGAAATGAGGCATACAGAAGAAGGATGTTTTAACTGAGAAGGTAGGTTCAAATCCTAGAGGAACAAGTGACAACTTGATCCATCTGTACCTTAGTTACGTCATCTGTGAAGTACTCTTTTCTGTTAACTCTTATACCACAGCTCTTGCTACCGGAGCTGAATGTCTGCCAACTGCTCATTAAGCTGTAGGACTATGCATCATTCAAATGCTCCTGATTCTTTCATCCTTTTGTTACAGAAATATGTGCAGCACCATTTTAGGATGTGGATTGCCATTTGCTTGAGTTTCCAGTTGCCCTGACCGATTTAGATTTTGCCATTGCTATCAGCCCTGCCATGGACCAGCCGTTTACCTGGTACCGCAGGTGGGTATTTTGAGATGGTATTGTAGTCTGGATTTATTAGGATTCTTAAGATATGTTTTATCTCAGGGAGACACCTTTTTTATTAGTGAAAGCATAGCAAATAGTTGAGGCTTATGTTTGAATCAGAAAGTGTTGGAATGTGTCACGGTCTTTAGTTTCTTGGGAGAATTAGCCCAGAGTTTCAGTCTCCAGAAAGAGCTCTCTTCCACACAGTGCCTCTTCATGCTTACGGCAGAGAGCTCCATCATGCCAGGGTTGAGAAGGTCTTCACCACAGTTTACAGCCTAAAGGTTTAGAGAGTCCTTTAGGTGTCCTGGGCTCAGACCATTGCATGCCCAGTTCCACCTTGGAGTTGTGCTAGATCAGTAAAAACCATTAACTACTGTAAGAGGGTCAGATATTGCAAAATAATATATAAGGCATACTTTTCACTAAGAGAGTCTCCAGATACAGTCAAGCTGTGACCTAACAAGGAATCACAAACATGATGAGCTACCAAAGACAGAAGGTGAATTAGGAGGAAAGTGATGGCCAGAATAATTTTGCTTATACTCGTATGTGTTTCAGTATTAGTGTTATTTTAACATGCACATATTTTCTAACTTACTCTTTCTGAACATAAAATCTAGGCATTGCTCCAAACTGCTATGCCACAGTCTTTGCTCTGGCAAGATTGACAGTCTCAGCAATGGGTGTTTTTCCAGAACTTGACTTTTAGACTGAACAGTATCTCTTTTTCACTTTTTCTTCTGTTAGGGAACATCCTTATTTGCCTATCTGGCATAGCTATTGTGAGTTATATTTACTGACTGGAAACTTGGCAAGTCCAATATTTGTTCTTGGTAACAAGATACTACCCACAGTTTTTACTTATAGGGCTCTGCAACAACCAGGTGGAACATACATCATTAGTTTACTGAATAATGAATATACTTTAAATCATGATTTTAAAATGCTCAGTTACAGTATATTAAATTAGAAAAAAAAAAAAAGTTTAATGTAAAACCAGCTTTCCATAGTAGAATTAACAGAATCAAAATAGGCTTTTTATCAACTTTATTGAAACTAATTCAACTTTCCAAGAACTAAAAATTGGTTTCCTGTCTTGACTGTTTTGGAATTACTTAACTGTCATCTGTTTCAGACGTTAAAGGATATGATTTAATATCAGCAATAAGGCCTCTGTTCCTACTTTGGCAGGTGTTAATTATTTAAACACTGCTCATTTAAATTTGTTTCCAATCACTCTTTTGAGTAATTTGCTTTACACGTTCCTTCATGTGTATTTTCTGCACACACAAATAAAATGAGGGGGAAAGTCCCCCAGCCTGTAGTCCTATTTCTGCAACATTCAATGTGTCTTTAGATAGGCAGGTAGGGACAGAAGATATTTCATGCATTATGATCTTCAGTGATGGAATATAATATACAATACATCATTTTTATCTCCTTTGTAATAATAAAAAGTTGGTCTCTTAGGCAGAACGCTGTGGTTTCTGCATGCTGATGTGAATGAATGGGCCACGGCTCCTGAAGTATTTGCTGGAGCTGGAACAATGCGGACAGATTTCATTGGAAAAATGGAGACAACCCCCTAAAACGACTAATGTGGTTCTACCATACGTATAATCCCACAAGTTTGTTTACTTATAGTGACAAAAAGAATACAAGTTGTGTGAATATTTTCTGATTCTGTTTAGTTATCTATAAATTCTGAAAAAAAAAATGGCTCAATTGGCACATATGTCTGAATTTTCGTCTACCATAATGTTAAAATGTACCTCTTCTTTTTTATTTTTTAAGCTTTGTCTTGCATTACAACATAATATCAGAAGAACACAAGTTCTGTACAAGTGCTGTACAACAAATCTCTGCCTTGCATAAATTGAAATTCTCGTTCTACGATAGGTAACTTTGTAATTTAATACATAACTCTTGTCAGAAGAATAACATAAGAGAAAGCTAGACCAGAGGGAAAGCTAAACATAAGGGAGAGAATTTTAAGCACCATTGGGAAATGAGAAGCTGACAACTATAGGTATTTCAGCTTTACAAGGCAAGTCATTTCATTCTGGTAATAAATGGAAAAGGTGGGTGTTTGTTTAGATTTGGGCCACTCAGTAATGATTTTAACACTCAGCCAAGCCTCCTGCCAAGACAAGCACTCCAAGGCCAAAATCTGTAATGAACTCTCATCTTCTCAATTATAGATTCAGTCCTGACTGAAACGATATCCAATATTCCAGCCCTCCGGAGTGCGAGCTCGGAGGCTGGTGCTACGGACGTGCAAGGAGCGCAGTTCCGCATGGCTCCCCACCTCGTGTGGAGACCCTTCTGCCAGCCAAAACGCCCAGCCGGGGACAGTGGCTGTCAACTGGCCGAGTTGAATTCTCCCCTTTCCTTGCCCCCCACCGTTGGTGTAACGGAAAGAGTGAGAGCAGAAGGAGAGAATCAGTGACTGGAGACACACAGGCAGAGAAGGGGAAGGAGGGGGGTTGAGAAAACTCTTTTTTTACCTCCAGGATCCTCCTAGTCCCTTCTAAAGTGTGCAAGATTGAATGTGAGGAGCCCATTCTTTTCCTCCTGCAGCTCATCAAGATGTTTTAGTGGTGAGACGATGCCAAGTGATGGAGTCTGGCAGGGAGGGATGGGGTGTTTTACAGGACTCTGTGGTTACCCTGCATGTGGGTCTTGTTCTGTGCCCGTGAGCTTCTTGATGTGCCCTGTGATACCTTGCCCCAACTTGCCCTTGTCACCAAGCAATCTCTTTCTCTGATAATTATGAAGCAAAAAAAAAGGTCACTTTTCCAAGGCTTATCATTGATAATTAACTTTTCTTCTCTCTGTTTTGCTTTTTTGTTTGTTTACATTTTTTTGTCCACCCAGAGCTGAAGCATTCCTCTTTGACCATACCTGCCGATAGATTCATCTCCACCTTGGGCTTCTGTTTTGAAACCCCTTAAGTGCTCACCTGTCTCATTTTCAAACCCCACAACCCTTAAACTCATCAAGGCTTAATAAAACACTTGCACATGTGGGGAAATCCCAGTGTGAGGATTTCCCATGTGTTAGAAGGTGGAGGCAATAACATTCAAATGGATTTTTTGATTAGAGAAATGTATGGTAGCCACATCTCCATCACAGATGGAGGGCTTCAGGAGTGGAAGAAACTCTAATGCAAATTTATACTTCGTTCTGTTTGGTCCGTGTGGAGCAACATGACCATGATCCTTATGCTGCTGTATCCACTTACCATTTATAATTGTGGTTTTCTACTGAGCTGAACGGATCCTTACCTTTCTTCAGCAGACTCTTAAGGTGACTGTCCACCTTCCTGAGATGAGATACGAAAAGGGAAAGAAGGAACAATTTATTTGCCAGACAGAAGAAGCAAAAGCCCCCTGCCATGGAGGCAGAGATTGTAATTATTTCAGAAAAAGAAATTGTGAGGAAATCAAAGCAAATAGAAACACAGCTCCAGACTAGGTCTCTGTCATTGAGAAGTTCTGATTTTTGCTCAGACCAATGAATCTGTCACAGGAAGATGGCCTTCCTTTGTGTGTCCTTAAATAGCAAAAACTCCCTCTTTACACCTTTTGATTCTCTGCTTATATGTGTATTACAAAATTGTTGTGCTGTTCAACAGCTGCCTGTGGGTTACAGAATGCTAGAGGGTAAGTGCTGCACAGGCAGTATCTAGTCCAGTTTGTCCAGGCTTCTAGTCATCAGTCATGGATAGTCAGGCTCCGTAGGTCCACTTGTGAGTTCAGGGAGATTTCTGTACAGTTGAGAATCACAAGTTTTAGTCTCATGTTCATAAAAAATCTAAAATGATTTTACACAAAAAACTAGATGAAAAATAGAAATAATCTTTATTATAACTGTTATTAATATTCTCAGATTAAATCTGGTTTTAGTTCCTTTTTCATTTTGTTACTTGCTTGTGTACAGCAGTCTTGGCAGAAGGCATTAAATCCTATGTAGGTTAATTACTTAATGTTTCTGAATTGCTATGAACATGAAATGAGTGCCAAGTATTACTAATATTATGTGAGACAACATTGTAATAAGCTGGGGGTTTCATCTGCAGTTTCTTTTATCATCCATTAATACACAGGCTTTGTTTGGAACTATATATAGACTGTACATATAATTAATTTGGTTTCACTACAGCTTGAATTTCTTTCCCTCTTTCACTGCAAAAGAGAGACATGTAAAGAAAAACATATTCAAAAGGGAAAAATTTCTCACCATGATCCACGACTGTATAGGGCACTTCAAGCCAAGGAAGGAGCATTCATCTACATTCATCTACATTCATCTAACCTCCAAATAGATTATGGAATTTGTTTTAGAAGATCTTTGTTTTTGGAGGTCTTTTTAAAATATCATTTTGATTATCTTTATTGCTTAAAAATTGTATCTTTTTTCATATGAACTCAGCTTCTGGACATTGCATCTTCAGAAATAAGATTGCATTTACCCTATAAATTGTTGAAATAATTCTAAGTATTAATTAACTTCCTCGCTAACTCTTCTACGACTCTTAGAAGTGTCTGCATTTTGAAAAAGTTTTAACTTGTCTGGGGCAGCTACATATCTGCAGCATTACGGATGGTAATTTTCTGTTTCAAAATAATATTCTATGACATGATATGCATTATAGTTTAAATTATAGATGGAAACTCTGTTGAATGTATTTGCCTTTTTTGCATCACTGCTTACAGATTCGCCAACAGCAGCTAGCAGTAGATCTGTACCTGCCTGTGGTTTTTCAATTATTAATGCCTTGGCCATGATTAGGAATTTCTATGGTTCTTTGGAGATATGTGTATGCTGCTTTTATTTTGACATTGCTCAGACTGTTAGAGTGGTATGATCCATTTATTTACAAGTAGGAAATCTAAGTGGTCATTTTAATTCCTTTGAAGCTGTTGTGAAGCTTGGATTGGTTCCATCTCGGTAGTGGTCATTTTATAATTTAAATAAATCTTATTCCTCTTTTTTCTAACAGTCCTTACACCTTTCAGATGACTAACTGGTCATATCTACAGACTATATAGCAAGGACTATTCATGGTAGGCTGATAGTCAGTGTACACATACACTCTTCCAAAGAGGGTGAGCAAGACATTTTGATGGTCTGTTTCATGAAATAAAATGAGCTTGATTTTTTTCCAAGGAAACATTCTTTTTTTTATCAGTCATACTTTCTTTCCATGAAAACATTGACTTTTTGTCAGAATTAAGAAAAAATAACCTATGAAAAACTTTTTCAAAGGCTATTAATTTTTTCAAAATATTTTTATGGGCAAAGTCCTCTTTTTTGATCAATATTAAAATTAAGATTAATGTCTAGTTTTAGGAGACCAAAAGCTAGAGTAGTGTAATCAGGTCTGCGCAAATACAACTGTTACTTACACAGAATCTGAAAACTGAGGCCTATGTGATTTTTGCTTCTTGCACAAGGAGGAATTTAAGGTTTTAAAATGAAATCAAACTGTATGGTACATTGTTCAAGTGCATTGAAACAAAAATAAAAATGTGAAAACCCAACACATCATAAATAAAAAGAAATATATCCAAAAATAATTAAAGTACAAGTCATGAATTAAAGAAAAAAAAATCGACATTTATCTTGTTAACTTGAAACCTAACTTGAGCAAAGCAGTTTCTTTTTCTATGGTTTCCATGAACATAAGATTTTATGAGTACTAGTATCACATTACAACATATTATCTAAAAGTGCAACACAAGATCTGTCTGGGCACTCAGTAAGATGTCATTCATTATTGTTTCACCACAGGGACTGGATATTCAATCTGAAAAAATAAACATTCAGTGTATGCTCCAGCCATACCACAGGAGCTTTTCTTGTAACTTCCTTTCTGATAAACAGCCTCTACCTGATTTGAGCTAAAGGAAAGCATATCAGATTCACCTACATTGTAACTTACTCCTAAAATATCCCAAATATTTTACTCCCCAGATTTAATTATTAAAAAAAAAAAAAAGAGTTCCAAACTATATTTTTTCTGGTAAGTATTGATAGGGTAAGTGCAGTTTCCATTTTGAAAGCTGGCTAAAAGCGTAATGTCAGTTTTGTCTGATCTTGTGTGTTTAGAAATTGTGTTCTCTCAATCCATTTCTTCCAGCAGCACTGCTAAGTTTTACAAGCAAAATAATCAAATTTTAATTCCATTGCAATTTCCCTTCTTGCCTATCACTTTCACAGTCTTTATGCTATGCAATGAAACTGTGATTTAACTGAGTTTCTTACTAATGTAAGAACATTCTTTCTTACTAATGTAAGAACAGATTTAGGCCCTTTTCAAAGCTTTACTGCTGATCAATACCTTTTAATAAGGTGTTTCCAGCAATACGGAGGGACAGAGGTTAGAAATAAAGGTGAAACTGATGATGTCTCAGCTAGATAAGCCACACGCTCTTTCTTCTTGTCTCTGCTTTTAGAACACTGGTATTCTAGAGTGAAATAAACCTTTCTTTCCCTTGTTAGTTTGAGGATGCTTGTTGGAGATGATATTTAGCTAGGTAGAATAACACTGGGCACCTAGACCGGTCCAGGTTAGTGAAAAAGAACATTTTTCTCCACAGAAGAATGAAGCACAGTACTACTGTGTCAGAGCTAGCGTCAGGAATGACAAAGGAGGCCAGACTCTCACTTGTGATGAATTCCTAACCTAAAACAGAACAACCCATTATATGGCAGAGGTCTTGACTACAAAGTCTTGCCCTGCATATGCAGCTAAAAGAAAGACCAGGCTTTTGGTTTACTAACTTCCTTAATAATAATGGCAGCTATTTTCATTGCTACTTTAAAGAAATTGCTTCTGTCTAGCTCGCGGTTGCACCTGTATCTGCAGAGTATTTAGGTCCCCTAGATCCTTGGTAGCTACCTAGTTTGTCTCATCACATCAGTGCTTCCTCTCCTACTGTTCTTCTCAGTTTGTGTACTACATATGTGAATGAATAATCAAAGCACCATAAAGGAAAACACATGCTAAGAAAAGGTTAAAACTGCAGGACTGATTGAGATTGCCTCAGACAGAGAGACAAATGGAGGAGGAGAACTTGAACTAATGAAATAGACCAAGTATTAATGGAATTTAGATAGACTTTTCAGAGAAACTAATTGAATTGAATAAAGTACAGGTGGCAGCAGTTTTAAAATGGACTTAAACTCTCTCTCTTTTTTTTTTTTTTTTTTTTTTTTTCAAAAATTTTTTTTTTTTTTTTTTTCAAAAATATTAAGGAACATAATTGTTAAGTAAAATAAAGTGAGGGATCTAAAAATAAGGCAAAGTAATTTATTATTTCAACAACTAGATATTGCTTCATGCTATCCATAAAATTAAGGTCAGATGTCCCAACAAAAAGTCCGTTATCGGTATGTTTGGGTATTTGAAATGCAGTACTGAAATAGAGTAGATTTTGGCAGGTTTTTGTTTTGAACCTACTTTAGTGCGAAACACAGAAATTTGCCATGCATGTTTTTAATTTACAAATTAGGTAAAGAAACTGCTCAGAAGATATGACATAAATTTTAGCTCTTACGTTTCCAGAATGGAGAAGAAGCCCCATAGCCATATACAAACCTCAACTGAAATCTTTATTGCATGTGAGAAATTCCAGGTGAAAATCCCCTCTATTAAAATCCCCATTAAATTAACTATTAATTTAATTGAGCAAATGAAAAGCACTTTAAGCAGTTAGAAAAGTTCAGTGAAACTGCATCCATTTGCACTTTGCTTTTTCCTAACTTAATATGAAATAGTATTGTGACTGAGTTGTTAGCAGCAAATTTTGGGACTTCGGAGTTGCTGCAGTCAGTTGCCCAACCAAGACAAGACAGATATTGGAAAGGAGGCACTGTGTTCCTTTGGGAACAGTGGCAACAAGGAGACTAATAAAGTGGTTGCAAGTGAGGTGAAAGAAAGGAGCAAAAGTTTGGAAGTCACATCTTGTCTTGTGTTTTTTTCGTTATACAAAAACTTTCTATCCAAATACGAAAAGACAATTTATAAAGATAAATTAACAAAAAGTTCAAAACATGGCCTTGGTTACTTTTCATTGAAATATGCCAAATATGTTCAAATACATCATATTTGGTCTTGGAGTCTAACTTCAGAAGACAGCAAAGTGATGTTGAATTTGATCTAACATCATCTTGACTCCTTTGCCTCCCTTCGAGGTGAAAATCTGCTCTTTGAAAGACAGTTTCCAAAAAAAGGAGGATTCTGTGCATATTCTAAGTGTAATTATGTTATATATTTACACACATTAGTTTTGGAAAAGGTGAAGCTGTGCTGTATGGGGAGAAATGCCCCTTTCAGAGCTGCCTGCCAGCATAAATACAAGGCCTCAGTAGGAGTGAATTTTATCAGATTTCACTGCTCGTGTAAAGATATCTGCAAACATCACCAAAAGCAGAATTTTAAATAGCAAAGAGTAGCAATAGCACTGAATATTTGCCCATATTCTTAAAAATGCTGCTTGGCAACCCTGGTGGTGTATATCTTTGTGTAATATTTCAGCATGCATTGTCTCTGAATTTCTAGTATATATTTTTCACTGAAATATTAATGAAAAATGAACATAAAAGATGAACCGTGCAGTGTTTCTACCTTCTCTCTCGAGTTTGGATTTCAGGTGCTTTCTAGGGGAAAATAAGCAGCAAAGAAATGTTTGTTTCTTGGGGTAAAAGAAAGCTGCAGCGCTTTGGAAGGAAGGATGTGGTTTAAACAAATGCCTAGAAGGCAGAAGATAAGAATTCTGTTCCCAGACCTGGCACAGAAACACTTTTTGACCTTGCACCAAGCCATTTCCTCTCTTTGGGACCATTTCTTTGTGAAATGGGATGATAGTAACGCTTAACTGCCCTTCCCAACAAAGGAATTGAGTGAGGTTTTTTTTCAATCCTTGTTAAAAGGTTTCAGAGCCTGAGAGAGATTTAAGTTGGTTCAGGTTGGGCCTGCAAATGTAAACCTTTCCTTCAAATAAAACTTTTTTTTATATATAGCATTAAGTTTATTTTACATTAATTATATGTATTTTTAAAAATAGAAAAATAAAGTTGTTCAGCATAAAATTAGTTATTTCCAGTACTTGAAAAATCTATTTTCTATGCTTGCTGTCAACTCGAGAGAAAAACAAAAGAAAAAAACCCCACAATAATTCGCCTATCTTTTGCATACCCATGAGGTTTAATTTCTGATAGAACATTTTAACATTATTAGCACGATCTGGATGGGCTGTTAGAGAAAATTAGAGGAAAACAAAGATGCTTTTTGCACCTTTTAAAATAACTTAGAGGAATGCTTTGATTGTTTTTCAGAAATAAGCACACACATAAAAAGTGGCATTTCCCTATTTCGCTTCCAATGAGCTCTGGAGCTGAGAAATCCCTCAGGCAAGACTTTCAACTTGCTTCCTTCCATCGCAGAACAGAGAAGAGCTGCTGAGGCCTGCAGAGCCTTCCAGCTTGTTTGAAGAAAGAAGAGACTATTATCTTGTGTGATTCAGCACCCCTCTCACAGGCCATCTCCCTCCTCTTCCTGGCTTTTTAATCTCTGTTTTTTAACTCTCCTCCCTGAAACCATGTCCCAAATAGGTCAGTCAGGCTTGTGAGGCTGCCTCAGCAGTGCTCACCCCTAAATGAAGTAATGTTTACACGTAATATCTGCTTAAAATGTGAAATGCCTATTGTGGAAACAATAGACATATTCAAGCACTGTATCCCAGAACAAATGAGAGAAATATTCCAGAGCTCCTATCAGAGCTTAATAGGTATAATTTTGCTAGCGATATGGTAATGTACAGCAGCTTTCCCCAAACGGCTGTGCAAAACAAAGAAGTGGTTGTCAGCCTTTCAGAATCAGATGTTAATGATATTTCATGTCTTTGTTGAGTCTGTGGAAAGCAGCTACTGCACCTAAAAGGGAAATGACTTCCATACCAACCTCCCCCAGCCAAAGTCATTCTGATTGGGAAAACTGGATGAGGTCCATATTTATACTTCAGAAAGAGGTGTAAAAGAAGATTTCAAGACAGTATTGACTGAGCTGTCTCCCAGGCTCTTTACCCAAAGTTATATCTTATCATTGTGATGAAAGTTTTTAGTTTAGGATATTACGGTCTTTTTTATGGTCTTTTTTTTTTCCCATCTCCCTCTCTCTTTTTCTTTTTTCAGACATATACGAGGAAAGAATGTAATGTAAGCAAAACTCCGATGTGTTTCTGGCAAATGAGGAGTGTTTTCTACATCTCGTATATTTTTGGAAGCATTTGAATCCAAAAGTAATACGTCTTCCAAATCAGGAAGAAGGCTTTTTATTAGCCCGATGCCTGCGCAGAGCAGAGAGGGTTGTCTGCCCCTGCTTTGCAGCAAAAGGGATTGTGGCTCTTTCTGTGCTAGTCTGGAAGATTGGAGTCAGTTAGAAGGGTTTCTGCAGCTTTATTGCTGCAACTTCATTTTGCCGTACTACTGTATGTCTTCACTTCTGCAAACTCTCGTTCGTTTGTTTTAAGAAGAGGTCTTAATTCCAATGTAAAATCCATCCAGAAAGGAGGGCCCCTCAGCACTGTATTCCAGCTGGTGGGGATTAGCTTAGTCCTTTTACCGGATACGTATCATTTTAATCTTAAGCCTTTAGACACTGTACAACATACTATTAAGTCTGTTACCAAATAAAACACTAAAAGGCTGATTCACTAAGGGTTACACACCCTTTACAGGGAAAAAGCTAACATTTACAAAGGGATAACTGCCAAAAATCACTTAAATTTCATGTCTTTCCTATTTACTAAATCCCACATCCAATATGTGCTCAGTAACTTCCTTCAGATATGCTCTTGGGAGAAGTGCAAATCAAAATAAAAGGGAAGCTCTCCCTATTGCCCCCCCACATCCCCCAGTATATATACTCAGGTCTAAGAGTGATTTATATGGGTTCTTTCACATTAGAAAAGCTGAAAAATGTGAGTTATGTTTTCAGGAATAATATGAAACCTTCCACAAAGTGTGAATCATGTACTTGACTTCTCTGATAACGAGTACTACATTTCCTTTGTAGGGGTTAGTGGTTAGAGTATGAAACTGGGGCATTAGCAGACTAAGTTAGACTTAGCAAGCTGAGTCATTTGCTAATGACCTTGGGCAAATAACTTTGATGAAAATTTCTAGTTTGGGTGCTGAAACTGAGGCAGTTCAACAGCACTTGGTTATTTGGAGAAACGTGAGTGACAGAACCACCGGAACTCGAACTGCTCACTTGAGTTGTTAATAGCAATCACAGATACCTAACTCCACTCGCAGTAGAGGCTAGTAAATCTTGGTTTATCTTTCTGTCAAAAGTGAAGCAAAACCCTCTGTTATTTACAATGTGCTCTGGAAGAAGGGAGTGATATAAATGCTAAATACTGTAGCCAGTGTATGTTGGCGAGTCTCTTGTTCTGACATAGGCTCAGAAGCATCTTACCACATTATAGATGGTCATTTGAAAGTAATCACTATAGCCAGTCATGCTACGTTATTGTCTGCACTCATGGGACTGTCTTAGGGCATGAGGATGATCTCAGGAGAGGGTTAGGTGTGGCTCTGGCAACAACACCGTGAGTGAAGCTGCATTGATAGCCTACGTCCTACTGTTTGAGTAATATAAATGATTTAAATTTTCTTCCAGGAGATTTTGTTGTTGTTGTTTTCAGTAAGAAATAACTCATGTATTTTGGAAAACATTGTTTAATGTATAATGGAATATTCCACTAGCACTGACAGGCAGAGCTGCATCACTCTAGGCAACCAACCCCAGGAGCCCAACTGACGAGGAGAGCAGGGAAACTGGGTGCAGACATTTACTAAAGCTGGGTTTGGTGCCCCCCAACAGTTATTTTCCACAGTCCCAGCTACATCAAAAGAAAATGTTCTTAGACATGTTGGTTAGGAAAATTAGAATCTGGATACACACAAACATAGTGTTGGCTGGTAGAGGGTAAAACAATGCAGAATAATAGTATACAGAATTTGCAAAGACTTTTTATGTTCAAGATATTTGAATAAGATAAATGGTAAAATCACCATATGTGTTAACCTCTGGGACTAAACAAATTATTTCTATTGCACAGAAACAGAAATAGAACTTGAGGCAAAGATTTTTGTGTGGGAACTGAAGTTTTTTGTCCCAACCATGATTATAATTCAGATTTTTTTTCTTAGTAGCCTTATGCTCAGAACATACAATTCTCCCTAGCTTAACTTTATTGCAAGAGTCTCGATGTCTTCATTAAAAGCCTAGTTTGAGGGGTCATCTGATTTTTGTTAAAATTCATATATTTCATGTATTTCATATATATTAATATATTTTGTAAAAATTCATATTCATATATTAAATAAAAATGTGTCTAGGCTATATACACTGTGGGAAAAATCTGGAAATAAAAAGCATCACTCATATGTAGCCCAAAGGCTACAAGGACCACTAGACAATGTAAAAAACAATCAAAACCAAAATGTGCTTATTTATGTAACAGACATGATTTTTCAGAGAATTTTATGATTTTAGGGGATCCAACACATGATTTTTCAGTACTTGGACTTGGCAATGCTGTTAGCCTGTAATGGAGAACTTGCATTTGATGGCCAAGTTTCCCTGTTACTTCACATACAGCTAGTTTATTTTGGAGGCTCGTCAGATACAAATGCTGTTATATTTTAACAGTACTGTCAAGCTCAAGAATGCAAAAATCCTGAGCTAGTTTATTCTACATGGCAAAGCCATTAGGGAGAGAAAACGCAAACAACAACAACAACCCAACAAATGCTCTCAATATTTATTCCGTTGTCTCCTCTCTCTGAGGCCTTCAACAATGCCATGGTTTAGTACCACCACTAGGACTTGCCTTTTTATCTTCAGGGATGAGAGAGATCTCTGAAGTCTAATGACAAAAACATGGGCCTTGCTTTGTAGTATCTGTGAGATGTTTTGCAGGGAGCTGGGTGTGAGGCATTTGCAAGCAGAGAGGCTGTTGAATTAACTCTTGCACAAATGGAAAGAACAGTACCTGAGGACCTCTGTATCTGAGGGACTATATTTATAGAAGCACCATTAGGGGGAGCTCTGTAATAGACTTAATGTCAGCACTTCATAGCTTCTTCACCTTAAAATCTCCACCTTCAGTTTTTCTTACAGTAGTAAGCAAATGGAGCTTGATATATTAGTAAATATACTCCACCATTCCACTACCATCTTCATTTCTAGAGATGCATGGGCAGATTAATTGAAGTCATTTGAATGTATAAGTTTGACCAGTCAAAAATAACACCTAAATATTTCATCTAGAGGTATAAGAGCCAAGAGATATTGATTTTCCCAGTGGATGGTACAATTTTGCATATGGGAAGTTTAGGCATAGAGATGAACCCAAGGTACTCATCACAGTAAGCCAGTGGCAGATCCCAAGAGAGAGAGCAGCTCTCCTACTCTTCTTACACCAGCCACCGAGCAGGTCACACAGTCCATCTGCCAAATCATTCTCCACATGCAGCATTTTGTCCTTTGCACTGTTTACCTTCAGCTCAGGGAATAACTGTTGTTCTATAATATAAATCTTAAAAATTCCCCGAGTGTGCTTTTCTTCCAGCATAGGAGAAATTAAAGAGGTCAAAATCCACTATCATCATTGTTTAGTGAGATACCTCAAGAAGGTGGACACTGTGATGATGAAATCATCACAAGGACCAAAGTAGAACAAACGATCAGAGGGAGAAAAAATGGGGCAAATTAAGTGATTCCAAGATAGAAGATGTGGTGGCTAGTTGTCTGATTTTGTCTTGTTTCACTTATACTTTAATAGCCCCATTCAGTTGCAGAATCTCACCCTCAGTATTTGTGGGCCCCAAATGAGGCGCTATCTTAAAGAAACATTTCTCTTGTTTCAGAAACCTGCTGCTGTAGAGGTATCGGTGTGAATTTCCTGCAAACAATCAGTCCATCTAATTCCTCCTCTGGTCTGAGATGTCTCATATTTAACCCGACAATGTGACAGAGAATGAACTAAGGAGTTAGTCCTACTGTGAATGTGATACATTACATGATGTAGTATGTGATATGATACATCAGTCACACAGCCAAATCATATGCATTTTTATTTGTAAGAAAAATATTTGTTCTTTTTGGAAAGATCAAAAAATGTTTCTTGGCTTTCTGTTAGGTGCAGAATTTAGAGATTATGATTTGATGAGTTCTGTATGACCTGCAAGCTGCAGTAAACTCTGAGGACACAAACCAACTTGGATTTGGCAACTGAAGTAAGACAAAATGTCAGATAACAACTAAAAGAGGTTGAGATGATCTATATTTTGTCTAGAGGAATAACAGAAAAAAATATCCCATATAGCTGGATAAGATGCTGAGATGAACTAGCGTTTTAGCAAAACGTGAGTGGCTCAGAGTAGTGGAGACATTCCAGTTTTCCTGAAAGATGACTAGAAAATAATTAGTTAAGCAAAAGAAATTTTACCCCCACATCCAATCAACAGTTTGGCACAGTAAAACTGAATTCATTGCTAAGATTAACTCTGATTGAGCTAAATAGTTCTTTCAGTTTTTAATTTGGACTATTGTTGCTATAGATTGCACTATTGGAAAGCCTAAAAATTAACTCTTATACTTTTTTTTTATATTGACTTGAGACACTTTTAAAATACTTTTAAGAATTTGTAAAATGCTCTCTCAGTTGCTTAAAATATGATGCAAGTGAACCATAACGAGTTCATTCCCAAAGAAATAGATTCAAGACTTTACTGTATTCTTTCTGTAAAACTGCCTGGCAAAAGGCATGCAAACAGTACATGCAACATTCCTCTGGCCCTTTGCAGAACACTGCCCACATGTAAAATAATGAACCTTATTCTCATAATTCTCTCTTTAGTCTCACTCTGTTTTTTTGCACCAAGAGAAATTAGGGTGAATAGAGATACAATAGAGTCAATGATAGCTATCAAAATATCTTCTGAAACATAAGTTCTTGTCACTGTGGGGTTAGTCAGGGTATGGATGACCCTCAGTCTCATGCTCCTGGGATGTGTTTCATTACAATCCTGTAAGATCCTGTAAGAAATTACTTGCTGGAACCTCTAGTTTTTGTCATTTCCAAAACGGAAAAGCAAAAGAAAAAGAAAAAAAGAATAAAGGAAAAAGAATCAAACTGTTGTATTCATCCTTTTTGTGGTACTTTGCTCAGTCTTCTTGCTGGGACATGTCGCTGACATTGCTTCTGCTGCCTCTCTGGGCCATTACTATCTCCAGCACACTGTTTAGAAGGCCAGATCACGAGTTCCTTGGGGCACAGAACCTGTCTTTCTCTTTGTAATTTGATCTACTCAGGGAGATTAAGAAAAACAAAAAGATAGGAACCAGGCAGCCCCAAAGCTGAGGCAAACCCTATTGAATGGTAGAAGAGGTGGAAATGGCCACAGATATCATTTAGTTAGTCATTAAATGTTCTGATTCCTTGTTGCCCCTCGGGTCTGCTGTAGGTATTTTCATGGTGTCACCAAAAAGCCGTTGTTTCCTTCCAGAAAAGCATTAGAGCAAAATATCATGTGATCAAATGGGACTCAAGTTTTCTAGAATGCTAGCTGCATTTATCAGCACAGAAATCCTCTAGACTAGGACAGCTGAAATGTGTGACAAGTTGTTTGTAGGATTTCAGGGTATGTGGACTGAGAATCCCAGAAGACCTTGCTTAAAAGTGTAGCAGAGAGCAAAGCTTGGATGCAGCTTATCAATAATGCGGGGGACCAAAAATTTGGCCAGAAATGCTTCAGCAAGCGACTATTTGATTTTATATAATGCAGATAAATATGGAGTCTCAACATTCATCCTATTATGTTTATTCTATCATTTTCAGTAACTGTATTATTTGCCTACTTCACTTTGGGGTTACAGCAGCCATCCAAACAGACCAGATGTAACTCTGAGTATAGTTCTGAAACCAAGCTCATCATGGTTCTTCTAGAAAAACACAAAACGGAGCAGTGGACCTCTAGGAAAACCATGGGATATTTAATCTGAACGCTCTTTGGGAAAGATCTTGGCATCCTCTACTCACCACAACTAACACAACGAAGGACAAAAAAGATGAAGGCAGTAAACACACCGTCCTTTTGAGTGCCTGGAAACATGAAGTCAGAGGGGATGGACAGAAGAAGAGGTGGAGGGAGAGGACTGACTCAGTGAGGAGAGCCTCAGGGCTCACAGCCTGCCTGTGTCGCTGACTAACCACTGAGAAGAAGCGTGCCAAAAAGTATTAAACAGACATTAGTGTAAATGCTGAACCGGAAACTAGAAGACACAGGAGAAGGATGTGATGATGGAAACTTCAGGGGCTGTGGTGAATAGGTGGAGGCAAGTCAAGCAGAATTAGGATGTGCAGTCACAGAGTGAACTGGATACAATAACCTCAAGAGAACTCTGCCATCAATTGCTGTCGGGAAGGAATTTGTGGCCAGCGGAACTGGAAGGGCATTATGGAAGGTGCATGATACTTCTGCCAAAGATGACCCCCACGATGCTGACTCCAGGTAGCATCTGCTTTATTCCTGCAAGGGAAGGTGTGAGGTTCTGTGAGAATGGTCAGCCACAGATATATTTGCAAAATTCAGGAGCTATTAATTACAGTGAAAAAGCAAAATAACTTTCAAGCATTCTGCATCTGTATAAAATACACTGGAGGGTTTTGAATATCTTTTTCCAGTTCAGTTTCAGATTCTTTAAGGAAGACCTCTGAACAGCTTGATTATAATTGATTGGTTCTTTACACACCTTGTGGGAAGGGATTTCATGACTAAATGATCTTTAAACTTAATAGAAATCCCTATTCCTGCAGCTTTTTTTCCTGTTGCTGTCTGCTGCTACCCTAGAGTTTCAAATACATGCTGGCTTAGCTCCAAATACAACAGAGAAAAAGAATATTTTAAAGAAATAAATCAGAAAAAAAAATCTTATTTCACCAGACAAGATTAAGCACAATCTTAGATTATTCATATCTTGTTCAGAGGTCCTCTTCAGACAGGACTCCAGAAGAAGATAGAATGGGTAGAAGATAAAATTCATTCTACCTTCAGTGATACAGTGTAAGTTGCAGTAGACGAAAGAGAGGAAAAAGGGAAGATGAAACATCAGAAAATGATTATGACCAGCCTTCTTTTTCTCTTAGAAGAACATAGAGGAGCAAATGTTGGAGAAGGATAGTCAAAGTTGTCCAGGAACTGAGCTTCTGAGGTCTTAGAGGGAAAAATCCTGACTTTAGCAAAAGAGAGAAAACCCCTGACTTTAGTGAAAACTGAAGTTGCCATGATGTCAAGATCACCCACTTCCCCAGGGAAATTTCATTCTGCAGTCTAGGCTGGAAGGTCCTTCTTTACATGTCCTTTTACCATGTTGGGAGAATGTACCTCTGCTCTATAAAGACCATAATATCTGTTCCAATAATATGACAGCCTTTGAGGTAGTAATGGAAGCAATTCTGCAAAACTACTTTAGAGGAGCTGTACTGACCCATTTAGAAGGATCCATTCACTAGGTTTTGAACATGGGCAGTGTTTCTGTAAGCATAATTAATTAATTCAACAAAAGCAGTGGCTAACATCTTTATTTCTATGGAATGTGACATGGGATTTTTGTGGGATTTGTAGTTGGTCTAAATCTCATGTTCTGTACTGCATTCTAATGGGTTTCTTTTGCATATGATTTGCAAATGGCATAACTGTTATGTGTAGACATGCTTAAAAATCTACCAGTACTAACATTCCTTCTAGACAGTAAAATTCCCCAGCAATTCCAACCACAATTGTCTCATCAGTGATACTTTAAACATTCAGTACTTACTAGGAGGGGTAAGAAAAACTGGTTCTAGGAATATTTCTGCAAAAACAAATTCTATTTTTTTTTGAATTTATAACATTATTGAGGAAAAAATGTAAGATTGAGTTGGGAATTTGAAAATTTCAACCAAATTTCAACCAAAGGAAGCATAGATTATCATCTTTCTTATCATTTTAATTGAATTTTTCAGTAAATACTAGCCAAGGTCTTAGTAGTTTATTGTAGTGATTAATCTGCTGTGTAAAGTTACTTGTGTTATTAAACAAATTTCAGATGAAGAAATTTCTCACTTGATCCTTCCACAGAAGGACTACAACAACCAATTTCTAAAATCATGCTGCTCAGTGATATGTTTTTAAAAACATTGAAAATTGTAATAAAGGTAATGAAACTTGCCAGCAACCTTCTATTATGTCAGTAAAAATATATGTTCTTTGACCAAGCTGCAATTCCTATTCCTTTTTAAGTTAGAACTTCAAATTAAGAGAGTATTGCGGGCTAGAAAGAATATGTTTTCTATGTAAAGATTATTTTTGTACCACAATGTTTACTGCTTTAAGAAAATGAATAAGTTTTCCACATAATGGATTTTCAAAGTTGCAACTTTTCAATTCCTTGCATGTGAAGCAAAAAGACTGTATGTCTGCTTTTCCATTCCACTGCACCCTTTTAGGTAAATAAATCAAGAAAACTTTAAATGCTAGCAAAGCTTTAGAGGAAATAGACACTATATTCCCTTTTCTAGTAGATGCAGGCAGAGAAACCCTGAATTTAAGCATCATTTGATGTATCATCTTTTGGTGGCTGTTTTCTTTCTTTTCTATGGTTTTCAGAGTGGATAATTCTAAATAGAATATTTGACACGGTAGATAGAAGCCAAACATCTTGCTTTCTGATTCATCAGAATCAACAAGATTGGATGTGTTATTGATTGGATTTATGTGGGATTTGCTGGTAAGAGAGGCATCTACCGGATTTGATGTGCTGTCAAAGACCAGATGACTCAGGTTTGACCAGATAGGTGTGGCTGGTCAAAAATAGCTTTGTTTCACTCTTGCACATTTGCAGGGATGTTTCTAACTTCTATTAACAAAGGAATCCAGAGCTGTCAGCATCAAGGACCTTACTCAGTCACTCTGATTTCCACTGAAAAGTACTCTTTTTAGTAAAGGGTCTCATAAAAAAAAAATGTGCTGGACTGCAATCATCTCCAACAAAAAGTTTGGAGGTGAATGGATAAACGTATTGGCAAAGGCGTGGAAAAATGCTAGAAAGTAGGTCAAAAGTAATTTCAAAATTGTCTTCATTTCCTGTTCTGCGCTGAGTATGGTTTCTTCTTTTCCTTTTTTCTTCCTATTTTGTCCCCAATGTTTAAGGATTTTTTATCTGTGCAACTGGCTTCACTGGCCTGAGAAGCCTGGTGTCAGTAAATTTTCCTCAAGATTTATGAGGCTGCAACTGGGATTAGAAGCTGAATTCTTAAATGCCATATATCATGCAGAGATATGAATGGATTCATTCTCAAGAAAAAAATTAGATGAGTAGATTTAAAGTGTTTTCTTCTTTTACTACAGTAATAGAGAAAGGGGGTTAGTAGGCTCATTCAAACTTATGGTCTCCTAATCAAACCTTTAATATATTTTTCAATACACGATAATTTTATCTGTCATCACTATCAAATAGTTTTTAATGTTATTCACTTAACATCATTCAAGAAAAAATTTAGCTAACGTCTTTGACAGAGAATTCATCTTCTGTTATTTCTCCAGCTGTATTTTCCTTCTTACAATCCCCCAAATGACTCTAGCACTAACTCCTCCTTCTAAATTACAATATCCAAACAATTTAAATTAGTATGTCATGAGATTGGAGTCGTTTTGTATTTGACCTAATTATTAAAATTACTTTCTGAGAACTAATGGCATAATTACTCTTATAATTAGTAAAATAAAGAACCTGTAACTGCTCAGACTGGGAGCAGCTGATATGATCAAGCTTTAAATTGAAAAAATCCAAAATTTTCTTGCCCATCGTCTGTAGCTCGGTAGGTTTCAATGGGAAGGCTGATACGTGCCTGCAATGACTGTGTTTAAGCAATTAAACCTCGTCTCCACCTTAGCATTTGATTCATTAGTCACTGATGAACCTTTGTCCCTACTTGCCTATTTCACTGAGAAAACATATAGCAGAGTCTACTGCAGATACCAAAACATATTTGTCGCGACAGTAGTGATACTGCCCCTTGATAAAACAGGGTAAGTGAAACTGGGGAAAGGGGTTGAGATTCAAGATGTCCTTATCTGGACAGAGCTCCAAATCAGCCAGACTGGGGCTCTTCCTCCATGGAGCTCTGCAGGACCAAGATCCTTGAACATGAGGCTTCCCAACAGCCCTGCTGGGCTCCCACAGCCCGTATCACCCGCAATGACATTACACCTGGGTTCCCTGGGAGCAAAGGTGCTCAACCAGGGCTGGAATACTGAGAGTCTTTTCTCAACATTCTTTTTCTTGTGTCTTTATTCCTTCCTCTCTGTGGGAGGCAGAAATCTGCCCACCTTGCCCATGGTGACAGGACCTTCTTTCATGAACAGCCCTCTGATTGACACTGCGATCTGCACACCCAGTCTGAACATCAGCCACTTTTGCAGAATTTCTCTCCTGGGAAAATAAACCACTGGTGTATTGTTTGACTAGTTTGGCTGTGGATGACACAGGAATGTCTATCTCCCAGATTGGATACATCTTCTGGGGGAAATTACCTTTTCATTTCACTTACTGCATATTATACACGTTCCAGAAGACATTTCATCTTTATTTCTTTGAGTATGTCTAGAATAATGCCATATTCAAATATTTTATATTACCAAATAAACAGTGGAGACCCCCTCTATCTGGATTGTCACTCTAATCTATTTATTTTGTTGAACAATCAGTCACTACATAGCATTGTTTTTATAGAGTTATCTCTCATTTTGATATTTGAACTTGACAACTTTGAGTGAATGTCACTGTGCTTTGCAGTAATCTTCATAGTTTTTGCAGCCCTGGAACAGCATAAAACATATTTGAATATTCAGTTTAATTCCAATGGGACAGAAGCTCAAGCTATTGTATTAGAGTAAACAGAATGCCCGCTCATAAACATTTTGTTGTGTTAATATTTTGGGATTAATACTCACCATGAAAGCCATGTCTGTCTTTACTTTGAATACATTTGACTCAGACAAGTCCATAACCCTGTTTTTTTGCTTGAATGAGATAGTTATACTATGCCCTATAGAAGTATCCTGCACGTCTTGATTTGTATACAAATTACTTAAGTTTCAACAACAGAGGTGGAGACACTATACAGAAAGGGTGTAACTTCCCTAAAGAAGAGAGTGAAAATTCTGTAAATACATTATCTTTTCTGTTAGCAACACAGAAACCATTTCACAGAGCAATGCGTATAACTCAAAATGGGCTTAGTTCCTCTACTTAACCAAATACACTTTTTTTTTCCTGCAGCTGACTTTACTGAAACACAAAATGACCAACAAATGTAGAAAGCAAAATGGAAGCCCTATGCAGAATTGCATTTTTTATCCACATTATCATTTAAAAGCAGAATAAATAACAAATGTACAAATAAGTTCCTAGTTTGCATTTTCTTTTCATTCTAACATCTTGAATAAGACATAAAAAGAAAGTGCTTCTCAAAATTCAAATTAGGAAAGAATTGTTACTCTAATTAATAACTAAAATACCTTCTACATCCAAAATATGCAACAGAAGATGTTGAGGCCTGTATCATCACCAACTGAGGTAAAATTCTCTTAGTTACAGAAGCTAATGCCTGCCATAAGGCTGAACAAAGAGGAGAGCCTACAGACTGTATAAAGATACCAGAGCGACTTAAGGGTAACAAGGTGGGTGGTTCCCTCCTGCGAAGGGAGCCACAGTGCAAAGGATCCAGGTTTCCTGCCTTTCCCAGTTCTGTGGCACCATCACGAGAACAATCTGCCTTGAAGAACTATTTATGGTTAGCCTTAATGGGTCATACTCTACCACTGGGGACTCAGATCTTGACCTCATGTGACTTGTAAAACTCGCCTTTGGTGTTTCTTGTAAAAATGGGTCACAACTCTACGGGAAAATGTGTGCAAATGTCTGTATAATCTACCCCATGGAATTGTATGAAGGATGAATTTTTAATTTTATCTTAATATTATTCATAACTAAATGAAAACAAGCATAAGAAATCACAAACTCTTTAAATGCAGCTAAATTTGAGAAATCTACAGTATTTTTCTTGATTTCCTGTTTTATGACATACAAATATTGGAAAGGAAAAATTTGACTGGAGTAAACACAAAATTTCTATGCTCTGTGAAATTGATAATTAAAAATGGAAACTGATGAGTGGAAACATAACCCTTGTCTCATCTGCTGTTGTGACTAACACCTCAGAAAAAAAATTATCATGCTACATTTACTTGCATCAAAATTCTACATAAATCTGTAATCCTACAGCACAGTTGTAGACAGAGAAGGTATAGTTGTGTTTTATGTTGTTATTGTTATTATATTGTTAAAAATGACCATTGCTGTTAGGTCTTAGACTGTGATGCATTACAGCATGCATTACATAGACTATACACTTGAGACTCTAGTACAGTAGTAGCTTATCAGAGGCAATCACAGTAGAATAGCTGTTTCCACTAAAAGGCAAATCTCACAGCTAAACATGGAAATGGAACTTAATAAGCAAAACAAAACAATTTTTTTTCTCCTTTTTCTGAAAAAAAAAAAAAAAAAAAAAAAAAATCCAGATAGCCTTTTCAAGAGACTATCAAAGTTATAGGTATGCCTTTTTGAACTGTCATTGAACTTTAGACTTTTAATTAAGATCAATCTTGCTGATTACAATAATAAAGAAAAAGGAAGACAAACAGCTCTTAGGAAACAGTGCTTCCGACTTCCAAGTGGAATGATAAATACATATAAACAACATATTAAAACTCTTCAGTATGAGAGATGTGTTTATGCCAGATAATGTTTCAGAGTTGCTCCTTCTCTGCACTTGAGGATGTCAGGATCCTGCCACTGTCCAATCTACTTCCTGCAACCTCTGCTTTCTGGTGCCTACAAATGTTTGGGAGCATATATCTGGAATAAATAATGTGCAACATCACTGTTTTTCATCAAAGAATGGTTTTTTTCACCTTAACCAAGATTTAAGCAATTGCTATGCTTTGAGCACATAGAAACTATTTTTATGGGGTTCCTTAGTAAGGATTAAATAAGTTTTTGTAAGTAGGATTGTACTGTTTATTTTATATGGTCCTTTTACAGCACTTTTCACATGATTCCACCATCAGAAGTCGCCTGATGATTTAAGATAGATCTGGTATTTCTTTTCCTTTTCCTTCACCCCCTCCCCCTCCTTTTTTTTTTACAGAGAGATCCCTTGTTCCATTTCCTAATTTTTTGAGGGGGGCAGAGGGTGCTGCATGCCTCAAGCCTGTCAGAGAAGTTCAATCATAGAGCAAATTTGACATTTTGATCCCAAAGCAACTGCATCTTCCATTGTGTCTTGTAGGAAGCTGGTCCATCAACTGTGACTGATTCTTGCACAGCTCCTGTGCACAGGATATTCCTTCTGTTCCTCTAACACTGAATTTAGAGCATCTCCCTTAGGAGATAGAGTCACAGAAAGGAGAACTACGCTAGATACCCTGACCCACTCACAAAGAAAGTTTTAGTATCAACTTCAGCAATACTTCCTGCTTCTCACGCCTGACCCTGAGAAGTAAAAGATAGATACCACTACCTTTGGACGGGCAGAAACTGCAGTATCACTTGCCTCCAAGGGAATGGAAGAGCTGCTGATGCCAGCCAAAGGTGGTATGGGCTGGAGAGAAGAGCTGGGAACTCCTGCTGTCCCGACAGCTCTCCTTCTCCTTGGGGGCTCGTGAGAAATTCAGTGGTGGCTTCAGGTATGGTACTGCTACCCAAGCACACTTGGTTCTCAGTCACCCCTGTAGTACTGTCGTCATGGTGGACGAGAAGTTGACCATGAGGCAGCAGTGTGCCCTCATGGCCAAGAAGGCCAATGGGATCCTGGGGTGGATTAAGCAGAGCGTCTCCAGCAGGTCGAGGGAGGTGATTCTGCCCCTCTACTCAGCCCTGGTGAGGCCGCACCCCGAGTACTGTGTGCAGTTCTGGGCTCCCCAGTGCAGGAGGGATGTGGAGCTGCTAGAGAGAGTCCAGCGCAGGGCCACAAAGATGATTAGGGGCCTGGAACATCTGCCCTATGAGGAAAGGCTGAGAGAGCTGGGCCTCTTCAGCCTGCAGAAGAGAAGACTGAGAGGGGATCTGATCAATGTCTATAAATATCTCAAGACAGGGAGTGAGGAGGAGGGAGCTGGCCTCTTCTCAGTGGTGGCCAGTGATAGAACTAGGGGAAACGGCCACAAATTGAGGCACCAAAAGTTCCACAGGAACTTGAGAAAGAATTTCTTACCAGTGAGGGTGACAGAGCACTGGAACAGGCTGCCCAGAGAGGTGGTGGAGTCTCCTTCTCTGGAGATCTTCAAAACCCGCCTGGACATCACCCTGTGCCACATGCTCTAGGAGACCTGCGTGTGCAGGGGGGTTGGACTAGATGACCTCTACAGGTCCCTTCCAACCCTAGCCATTCTATGATTCTGTGATTCTATGATTCTACTTGAGGTCATATAAGCACTATCCCAGTGAAATAGATTCAGCAGAGTTTACATTTTACACTCAGCAGCATGCCTCTCCAGGTGGACTGTCTAAAAGTAACACTGGGCAGAAATTTCATGAGGTAGTATTGATTATTTAACATTTCCTTGGAGAAGCAAAAGCCTCCAGACAGAGTAGAGCATATAGATTAGTTTAGTATAGCTGCAAATGGTTTCTGAACATTCAGCATATCAACCACACCATTACAGGTTTTAAAAGCCAGCCAGAGCAGCAAAGCAGCTATCGTACAGTTTTGAACGGGCACAGTTAGAAACAGTTATTTGACATCTAATTTTACCCTTATGAATTTCATATTAGTTCTGTGTACATAAAGTGAAAATTCTGTCAAAAGAAGAAAGTGTATTTACTTACTGATGTATTTAACCAACATTTAATAGAGATTTTGCATAGACAGGACACTTTCACCTCAGTTTTTAAAACACTCATAAACATAAACAGACAATTTTCTTGTCTATTCTATGACTTTAAAACCATTTAGCTATTGAGTATTTCCTTTCTCACTCTGCTGTGAATATAAAATGTGTTTTCTTCCCTACTATCAGACATGATGTATACATGTCTCTGGCCATTTTTAAGTTTGCCAGAAACTGAAGGTTTGGGCGGATGAACTTTCCTCCCAGTCCATGTGGAGACCAAATCCCAACTTCCCAATGGAAGGATCAAGGAGAAATTCCATAAGCGCAAACTCACGAATACCCTATGCAAAAATAATCCACAGAGAGGACTATTTGGCTCTTACTACTTTCTTAACTGGTCAATCATAATAGTGCCAAAGATTCCTTGCCAACTCTCACACACTTCTCTGACACAGCTTCTTTCACATTCTTTCATATTTTACTCTTATCTACTATCTAGAAAACTGTAAGGAAACCCACAGAGGAGGAGAAAAAAAATCTATATTTATTTAAATAACATTAAAGCTGTGATGGAAATACCAACTCTGGACAGAAGCATAAGTAAAGCAACTGACTATTAGAAAGCCTCTAGGGAACCCTCAGCAGTCCTTCAGTTTTGATCCCAGCTCTCTTATGGCTTTCCTCCCAAACTTACTGTGATTTACCCCTGTTTTTCCTACCTTCTTAAAAGTCCCTTGCCACAGTACCAGAGGAGCAGAGAGAAGTTTAATTAAATGTAGATTTTTAAAAATTATTTTTATAGAGTTGCTTGTTCATTTCTAATTATTATTCCAAGTGGCAGCTGAATTATCCTTGATTGCTTTCCATCTTATGGATCAGTCCATGCCTTGGGGACTCTGTTCCCCCAAACCTGGCAGAAAAAAATGGAATCAGTTCAGCATGTTTCTTCTAGTGATTTAAGACCTGATTGTCTTTATTCAGTTTCCTATTACATAAGAACGTCCTTTGACACCTGTGGTGTAAGTCTGATTGAATTTGGTATGAGAGCTGCTGGGATCAACCTCTGAATCTCAAAGACCTCATTTCTGCCCTTTGCATGTTCCAGGGGTCTGACGGTAGGTATTCTTCCACCTTCATAAGTGCTTTCCCTGAGATTTATGCCACGAAGTAAGCTCAGACCGAGCGCAGTGTCTTGCATGGCTTCAGTAGATCCATGAGGTGCATTCCAGGGCGGTGTAGCACTCCCATGCAAAGATGATGAGGATAGAAAGGGTGGGCCCAGAAGATCGGCAGATGTGATCATCACACTTTATAAGCCCTGCACACATGGCTCTGAGCGCCCCAACCCATGCATTGACTCCTGCTTCTGGAACGAACAAGCTCTTCAGGGAATGATGTTGTAGAGGAGGGATATGAAGTGTGCAGGGTCTGGGCTAGCCAGGACATGGGCTTGTAATATAGATGCTTTTGTAACATTAATATATGCCTGTTTTCTAGCCAGAGCTGAAGAGTGCCAGAATTTGGCCCTAAACATTTTATGAAACCACTGAGACATATAATCAGAGAAAAGCAGAAAAGAAAATGAGAAAGTAGGGAGGAGAGAAAAGGAAGAGCAAAAACTGTACAAAAGGCATCTGATTAAACCACTGGTAATTACTGACATTGTTCCACTCCAAGCCAGGATCACACTTCAAAATAAAAAGTGGAAGATAATTTTGTTAATAATTTTAATCAGCTTCCTTTTCATGAAGGATCAGAGAACACTAATAGATGGTTTTCCGAAAGACAGATGATTTGTAATACCATCAACTCAGTAACTGAAACAAGAGACCTATTCTCTTTCCCATTTATTTGAAGTAACGGTTCCTCCAGAGGAGGAACAATAGGCAGAGATTGAAAAGCCTTGATTTCCCCTAAATGAAAGATATTCTTCTCTAGCAGATGCTTTTTCCGAGAGTTTATTTTTCTCTCTCTTCCCAATGGGTTTCACAGCCATGTTGTCCTGTTTGTTTTCAATCTTTGTTTCTTTCCCTGCTAGCAGGTTGAAGCCTGAGTAGTTCAAGTAGTTAAGGGTGTTCTCTGGAAGGAGTTTGTATGGGTTTCCTTGGCAACAAGAACCACAAAAAGCTCTGTAAGCCACATTTTTGAGCGGAGACTTTCTGTTTTCCTTTTTAGCCGTTCTCACATAGACCTCAAGGAGATAGGAACTGGTTAGCTTCAAATTAATCGGGCAGAATGGAGAGAAGGAAGGGGATAAAATTTGGTCCATTTCTGAATGCTAGGCTGTGACTGCTTTTAATGGTCACCAGGTTTGCCCCACAAATATTAATAACTTTTATATCCATCAAGATTTGAAAAGAGAAGAATTAGTGTGACCAACATGACTTGATTTAACTTTTATACAGTAAATAGTGCCTCCTATTTTTGAAGGTTACATGCCTTAAGTTAGTGGGCTTTTCTGTATAATTCTTTCCTGCCACTGTTTTCTTTTACTGAGAAAAGTCATGTAATGCCATTGCAAATGTGCTACCAGCTTGGAGCAAACATGGAGCTCTAAATCACGCATACTACAATAAATCATATGTCTGCCATGATTTTAATGTTTTGCAAATCTTTGCATTTGTTTTTCTCTGGAGCTGGAGGAAGCACAGTAGGAAGCAATGTTGTGAAATCCTGAAGAATTTAATTGTAAGTAGAGCTGCTTGAGAAACTGCCTTCTTTCAGAATAATTTAGTATGAAATGATTTTGTTTAAATTTTGTTAAAAAAAGCTTTCAGATGAAAACCTGAGTGTTGATAATATTCAGTTTTCTCATTGAAATTCCCAAAGTGAAAATGTATTAAATGCATTTTTCATTTCTTTCACCTCATTTTCCATGCAGACAGCTAGTTTCCCACAGAAAAAAGAAAAGTCAACTAACAGTAGCTTTTATTTATAAAAGAAGATCTCTCCTTCTAAAACTCTTGCTGCCATCTCACTAATTTCTTCATTTTCCACTATGGCAAATTTTAGAAAACTATGTTTTTCTAGTTATTGAAGACAGTAGGGAATATTAGCTGTTAGTCTTCTCTTCAGGCATATGAAAGCTTGCTTTTCAGGTTCCAACAGATAATCCGTATTTTCTTTGGAAATTGAAAATGTTCTGAAACTAAACCCTTTTGTGTAAACTTTCCATCACTGGTGTCAGCCAGAGGGGTTTTTGGTTTGTATTAAAAACACAAGCAAAATTTTGTCCATCTTTCTAGAGGCTTTGAGTTTACAAGCAGTACAAAAATAAATTAATAAACATCAGCTTTTCCTGTAAGTTCTCATCAGGGTTATTTCAGATGACACCAAGGCAAAACTTTGGCTTTGCAAAATACAGTCTGAATTCTTATGTTTCAGAGTACATTCAGAGAGCACATGACAGACGAGGAGAAGAAAATGCCTTTTCTTTCAGTGGTACCTGTTTTTTTTTTTTTTTTTTCTTCACTGTTGTTGTTTTTTGTTCATTTGTTTGTTTTTTGGCTTGTTTGACTTCCTCAGAGTCTGAAGAGGCTGACTTGTAGTACCTGATTGTATAACTGCCAACACTGGTAAATGGGCCAACTGATTCTCCGTGACTAACGAAGTACCCATCAGCGAGTGTACTTCTGAGACTGGGTGGTTTTCTGATGTTGTACCTCCTGCTCTTGATACGGAGAGAGAAATTTAACAGTTATTAAGAGAGTCTTCACCATGGATTTAGTGTGTAGCTAATAATAGTAGGCAATTATGATTATATAATAGTAATTTTCCTAATGATCATTTATCCCAATGACATAAATTGGTATATTTTTAAGTTGTTTAGACATATAGCTTTATTCTACGTTACTTATTCAGTAGCAGAAATAACTGCCTATATACATCTGTAGTGAATGTTTTTATTGTATTTCAGGTCTTCATGCTGGTGGTTTTGCTGTACTTAAAAAATTGAGTTGCATCAGTTTCAGAGCCTGGTATATCCTATTACGGACACTCAGCTAAAGAGAACACTTCTCACTGACACGGAGGCTTAACAGATTAATGAATTAATCTGAAATACTTTCTCCTTCTAAGGGATGGTTCAAGCTTTTATGCTGTTGCTTTGATTAGCACTATCTTCTCTCATGCTGAGCCAGGCAATTCTGTATATTGAGTGTGCTGGCATTTGTTGTTGCTGTGAGAGAGGCAGAGAAAAAAACAAGTACTATAAAGTTTGTATCGATCCAAAAGTAAAATTGTAAACATAGCCAAAAGAGCTGTATTCTGAAAGGAAAAATAGCATTGTTAACGATGTGAAACAACCGAGGTTGGATCCAGCTCATCTTTCTTTCTTTAAATATACAACATCGCTAGTGCAAGTTGTTGATTATACTTTATATCAGCAATAGTCCTCTGAAACTCAGGAGTTCTGTGGCAATATTGATGTTATAAACCACAGCAGTTTATATTATTAACTGCCCTTTGTTTACCTCCAGTTATTAATCAGCAACCTAGCCATTAAATACTGGAGATGTACAGTTTCTCTAGGATTATTGCTAACATTTCTGCTGCAGTCAGGAGGGTTTTTCTGGCTTAGCTCAGCAATGAGGAAGACTGTAGCTGATCAGATGTGCTCTCGCACGCAAGTGTCACTGCAAACTGATGGGAATTAATATCAAAGGCAAAATCTAATACAGAGACAATTACTTTAAGCCCACAATACCTAAATATTGAAAAGGAAAACAGGTTTCCAGGGGCTACAGTTCTGATTGTAACTGACCTACTCATAATTATAAATGGCAAGTTGGAAGTCATAACATCCTATTTTGCCTCATTTGAATTGTCAACTTTAATTAAAGAAGTTCTGTATCACTGATGGCATTTCTCAGAGAAACATCTCTCAGAGTATGAGGGAGTCTGGAAGCAGTCATTGTCTATCTATTTGCTGTTTTTCCCATATAGATTTAGATGTTCAGTGTACAGTGTTTAGAGTTTGGTTGAAGAGGTTTTCTTGGACATTTGCAGATGATCTGAACCCTGAGGCTAGGGTTTGGTGAATGCTTTAAGTAGATGTCCATTGTGGAGCTGGCCTGTGGCTTGCATTGGGACTTTAAAATCTGTTCTTGGATGGTATTTAGCAGTTTTCTATTCAGTAGTTGTGATGTAATTGACTGTTATGACACTTTTAAGCATGGATTTTGGACCATGATAACCAAAGTTTGCATGTCTGTAGTTCTATTTAAGAGCATTCCTGGAGTCCAAGTTCATCTGTGTTATCTAGGAAATCTGTTTAATATGTAGAAATGCCTCTTTGACTTTTTTGTTATCTTTTCTTTTCCACACTTATAAATATGTGTGGTGTTAGATATAAAGTGTTTGTAGCCAGATGATCTTTTCACATGTTCCTTCACAGTTTTGGTCTCTCAGAAGAAGTTGTAATATGTCCAGCTAGTTGTAATACGTCCAGCTAGAAGTATGTAATATATTCAGCTAGTACTATTTTCTTTTAAAACTGCACATAAGGACATATTGCTGTTTTCCAAGCTGAGCTGAAAATACGTGTTTGGATGTCTTTGCATTTTGATTCCTGCTTTGTGACTTAGAGAGTCAGTTGATACTATTAGCACCTGGTTGACTGACATAAAACGTTGAATCCATCTTACAGGTTAAAACATCTCTATTTACATCTGCAGTGCACCTATCTTCAAAGTGCTGAGCTAAGTCTAAGCTTCCTTTATAGCATTATTGGGGACTGACCTTCTGGAGAGCAGCTCCGCAGAGAGGGACCTGGGCATCATGGTGACCATGAGGCAGCAGTGTACTGGTCTCAGCAGTGTGCTTGGCCTCATGGCCAAGTAGGCCAATGGGATCCTAGGGTGCATTAAGAAGAGCATTTCCAGCAGGTCGAGGGAGGTGATTGTCCCCCTCTACTCAGCCCTGGTGAGGTCGCACTTGGAGTATTGTGTGCAGTTCTGGGCTCCCCAGTGCAAGAGGGATATGAAGCTGTTGAAGAGAGTCCAGCCTAGGGATAGAGGGATGATCAGGGGCCTGGAACATGTGCCCTATGAGCAAAGGCTGAGAGCTGGGCCTGTTCAGCCTAAAGAAGAGAAGGCTGAGAGGGGATCTAATCAGTGTATATAAATACTTTAAGAAAAGAAGTGAGGAAGATGGGGCCGGCCTCTTTGCTGTGGTGGCCAGCAATAGGACTAGAGGAAATGGCCACAAACTGAAGCACCAAAAGTTCCATAGGAACTTAAGGAAAAATTTCTTAAGAGTGAGAGTGAAAGAGCACTGGAACAGGTTGCCAAGAGAGGTGGTGGAGTCTCCTTCTCCGGAGATCTTCCAAATCTGCTTGGATGCCACTCTGCCCCATTCTCTAGGTGACCCTGCATGTGCAAGGGTTTTGAACTTGATGACCTCTAGAAGTCCCTTCCAACCTTAAGCATTCTATGATTCTATGAGTTAAAGTAGGAGGCTATTTGAGACTGACAATTAGAGTGAATTAAATAGCTCTTTAGATTCCTGTAACTTTGTTGTCTATATCTTGACTTTAGCAGTCATTTAGACAGTTATATTTGCTGGGTAGGTGTCTGTACCTGGGGCTGAATCCACCACCTCTAGCGAGGCATGATTCCCTCGCTGTCATTGTTTTACATTCTGACTTCTCAAGCACTAAGAAAGCACTTGTACAAAACAGAGTCAACAGAGTCGAGCAAACCTGGAACCTTGCCTTGTGTCTGCTTCTCCAAGTATAAGCATCTGCCTGTGCAGTATCACAAGAGTAGGTACCGTGGAGAATGCTCACCTCCAGTTTTGTAGATGAAGTATAGACACAATTTGTCTTTTAATTTCATTGCAACTATATAGTTGAGTCAGTTTTGAAGAGGTCAATCTGAAGCTGGATATCAAGAACAGATATCAAAGAATAGCTGGATTTCCAGGATAAAGACATAGGCCTACTATTTGCATAAATTACTATTGGATCTGACTATCAATATACACAAGATTGTCTGTCTCATTGGACCAAAAAGTCTTCCTATTAGAAAAAAAGAAGAAAAATCCTGAACCATTCTCTTTCTGCACCACAATTAAATGCTGAAAGAATGAGCAGTCATGAAAAAATAAAATTAATTGTATGACTGTCTTACAATATTTAGGAATTCTGATGCACATTTTGGAGTGCTATCTACTGGCATTTACGGTATTGCCTGATTGTTTATGGATGTGATTTTGATTGCTTATGCAAGGTCCTCTTGTAATCCTCAATGGAAGAGATGAAAAGATCTGTTTTTAACATGACCTCTCTTTTTGAAACTACATGGATAAGTGATGGTTAAAGAGGAATAAGAGCTGCTCTGTTCCAAGTTTACCCAAATTCCTTTTTTTTGATATTTCATAAGCCATATGACAGAATAAGAGTTAGGAAAGAGAACTTTTTTTTGCCCCAAACTATTCGCAGAATCACAAAACAGTTGAGGTTAGAAAGGACCTCTAGAGATCATATAGTCCTCCCTGCTCAAGCACGTGTTTTCCAGTACGTAGAATTTGAATGTATATGAAGATATTGTGTGTGAAGATTTCAGCTTCCTGATTTCTGGGGATTTTCTTTTTCTTTTTCTTTTTTTTTCTCCTGTGTCAGAGAAATGGAAGGAACAGACAGTATCCCTCAGACAAGATTATTTTAGGGTGTTGACTCATTAACCTAGTAACAAGAGCTTTAAATTTGATTTAAAAGCCTTTGAGGCAAAAGTCCAAAGGGAAATTAAAAGACAAACAGCAACAACAATTATTGATCTAGTCATATGTATGGAGTCTGAGAAAGATCAGAAATGCTACTGGAAAGACAAGTGCACAGGGCAACCTGCTGAGAGTTTGAGACATCTACGCACAAGATGTAAGGATTCAGGAACTTGAAGAATGAAGCAATCATTATACAAATAGAGTGTTAGATGATGAAACATATAACCGAAGAGGAATATCTGTTGTAGAAGAACCTGTCTTGCATAGAGGACAAGAGCAGAACTGAAGAGTTGCTACTATACAGTTTAAAAAAGTCCTTAGACGGGATTGCATACCATTTGTGTTTTTTTCCAGCTATATTTTTTTTTGTGATTTTTGTGCATCTGTAAGTCCAGTTTGGTTATTGAGATTCATTACAAAAATAAAATTCAGATGCTTGTTGGCCTAACGATATATATATACACACATATATATTTTATTTTTAATTAAGAATTCCTACAATTAATACTGTCAACCCCATGGGATATACAATTGAGCTGTTTTGGTTTGATCCAGTAGAGGGCAATGACACCTATATACAACAGCTCTTTCAATACACCATGAATAAACACCCTTAAAGTTACAATAAGAATAATCTCCACTCCCTGCGCCCCCCACCTTTAACCTTTCAGACATCAGGTTAATTAAGCAGAACTCCAGTTCATACATATTATCCCAAGGGAACACGGTACAGTATATTTTCTCTTTTGATGTACAGCTGCAGTATTAAGTCAGGCATGATTTACATATATGATGCGATAATTAGGCCTAGGAGCAAGGATGAACCCATATACTGTGGATAACTGGTTTAGCCTGAAAAAGATAAGCTTGACGATATTACATGAATATAATTTTTATGATTGAAAACATGATAAATACAGTATAGTGCTGGAACTGTTACCCTATGGCTGTACTAAGGGCAACCTCAAATATTTAATCCTCTACGGTGTACATTTATTCTGTTTCTTGAAATATGAATAATTATTATTTATCATTTATTTAGCATGTTCTGTCTCCTAAGGAATTTACCATCTGAATTAGTCACAGATAGGTGGGTATTAGCTAGGGACTATTTGAAAGAAGACAGAAAGGATTTGTCTAGCTAGCCCCTAGATAGTGCATTTCTGAAACATCTCCTTTAACAGTTCATAAATATCCATTCATATCCATCCATATAGATCCTCTCATTCATTGTTGGCAATAGTCTCCATTCAGCAGCAATAATCATTATTTTTAAGGTAATAAGCAAGACATTCCCCTAATTCAAGGTACATTTTATAATAAAGCCTTTGGCCTTTAATACAGTTTCACTTTGCTTTCCATACTGTGTTAAATTTAAGGTGTATTACAAGCTTATCAGACTAGGTTCTCCTGTTCCTGTTCTCTTGTTAAAGAACAACTTTCTCTATCACTCACAGAAGGGAATCATTAGGGTAAGTTTATGTGACTTATGTTACCTGAAAACCTAATCTAAATTAGTCTATCCTGTGTTTGGCCTAATAAAAATATTAATAAAAAACATTACTGCATGAGGCCAAGATTTCCTCCAAATTCTCAGAGTAGTAAAATGATTTATTAACTGTGTTGGTTCCACTATGACATATATTATTGTTTAAGTTTAATGTTAAAAGCCTGCATTCCAGTACAATGAGTGGACAAATAAGCTTAGGAGACCTCATTCTTCAACGAATATGGTTGATAAGAGTGCTTAACTGTAAAGAAGTAGATAAAAGGACAAGACTCCTGACATGAAGATTTTGCAATCTGCTATTACATATGGTCCAGTGGATATAAAATATGGTGAAAACATTACAAGGGTTATCGATAATCTGATCACATGATAATTCATTAGAGTCTTTTGCATGTGTTGACCCGTTTTTCATAAATAAGATGTTTTCATTAGAGGAGACTTTCTGGCATTTCAACTGGAACAGTTTTGGGGGAAGGATTTGAAGACAGATTCTGGGAGACCAACTTGCACATAGAATTAACAGTGTAGCGTAAAGGGAGAAAAGGTCTAGGAGAAGATAATATAAAGATTGGCATTTGCAAAGTAGACAAGAAAATAAAAAGGTAAAATAAAAAGGTAAAAAGGAATGAAGACAAAAGAAATAGTGCAGTGTTTGTATATCTAAGGTTTATTCTCATTTTATATTTGGCACTGGGACAAACTTACCTCCTTTCCTTCTCACAGAGTTTGAATTCAAGTTCTTAACATGAACATTTAGAAAAATCAGAGGTAGAATCTGGGCTTTCACTAAGGCTCTTTCAGTCAATAATGAGTTTTCTTGGTTCATAAATATTTCTCTGTTATTAACCATGGGAATTTAATGTTATTTAAATAACTTGGGGCTTTGTAGGAAATTATATTTTGTTTTGTTTGTTTTTCTACTGTGGGTACATTAAGGTCACTTCTGATCAATCTTTGGATAGTTGAAGATGCGTGTAAAGCCCAGTTTCTACAGCAGTCTGCTTTGGTATGAAATGAGTAGTATATACTTTAGAGTTTAAAATAGACATGAGTCAAGCAAATCATATGTTTGCTATTTGCAGATTTTCTTAAGTTTTTTTTCTGTCTAAAGTTGTATTAGAATTTCCATAGACCTACTGCAAATCTGAATAAAATCTGTAATACTAAACTTCATGTCTAAAGTTTTTACCTATTTTATAGGAATCTGTACTTATGTTTTCAGCAATAAGACCTAGGTTCTGGTTTGGAATTTAAAGTGTATTAAAAAATTAACAAATTCATGATGAATTCAGGAAGATTTGAAACAACATACAGGACTCGTCAAAATATAACCATTAGTAAATCTGCATAGAGCTTTACAACATAATCCTGATTTATAATTTAGAGAATGTGTATAGTGTGCTCAAACTCTGATGTGAACAGGCTGGCCTGAGCATCAAGACAGACATCACATACTGGGATCAGTCATCTCTGGATATGCAAAATTATGGCAACTGAGATGTATTTCATTTTCTCTAAATTAGATATTATTCTTTAGATTTCAGTATCGTGTGTCCTGCCAATAAACCAAGTATACTTGTCTCTGATTTAAAGTAGTAGTAAAGTATTTACATAATAAAAACTCTGTGACAGACTTTGTGGGCTTACGGTAATGGCAACACTAACTTTTGAGCACACTGGTTTTGCTTTAATTTATATTTTAGTATGCAGGTTTTTGTCCTATGGTTATGCATGTGCCTTTTTAGGATAGGTGAGGAGTTGCTCTAAATGTCCTAATGTGTTGACAGAAAGAAACATGTTCTGGAAACACTATTTTGAGTCATGGACTTTACATGCTAAGAAAGAGAACAATTCGTTAATGCCTGTAAATTCCACAGTTGTATTTAGATTTGCAGAGTTAGTGATAACGTAAATGTTTGCTTCATGTCATGCGGATGAGACTGAATTTTCTTAATCAAGTCACATGCCCTGTCAATCCAAATACTCGGTGGAACATATTTACTAAACTTACTATTTTTGCATCTATTTTTAGACTTCCATAGATTGACTTCCATAGACTTCCATAAGATTGATGCCAGGGAGGAAAAAGGGTACAGTCTGTCTTAACTTGGTTAATTCCTTTTCATGTTTCTTCTGGTAAATATCACTATTGTCTCAAATGTCATCCTATATTCCTTCAAGTTTTGGAAACTCCATTCTCTTTGTTTTACTATGCATTTAAGAGCTCCAAAGACATGGGTCATATTTCTAAGTCTTGCAATACAAGTATTGAATTCAGATTTTTCTAAGTTAAAGCCCCTTAAAATGTATTTATTTGTATGTTTAAATAAACACATATTTTGTTAATCATCTGGGATTTTGTTTTTTATTCACAAAATTCGTACACTTGAACCTTCACAAAAAATGCCAAAATATGTGACTGTTTTTAAAACTATTAGTTTTTTTATAAATCTATAAAGCATTTTGTTATAAACTTTATTAACAAAAGTAGTAGTTTACAGATATAAAAATAAGCAAGTTACATAACCATAGCAGGCTCCTGCAGTCTTTAGCTTTTCCCCACAAATGACATACACAACATTCTTGGCTGCAGCTTTATTCAAAACACATTTCAAAGACACGACTGTAAAACATTAGATTCTTCCAAAGAGCAAATTGACTAATAGGAAGAAACAAGACAGACCTGCTATACAAGACAGAAGAAATCTCCACCTAACACAAATCTTAGTTTCCAAGAAATCCACTAGCTATATAAGTGAGTAAGAAACAATTCTTATCTCAAATTGACCTACTAACTTGGGGTAACCACAAATGATTTTATAAAGCCTGGAATCGCCCTGTTGATATCCTTCCTTTTATTTATCACAGTCATTTATCTTTTGAGTTTCTGAACCTTCTCAAGATGGGACATCAGAAAAGATCATAATCAATCTACAGCTTAACTCCTGAATAAAGACATAGTCATCTTCTAGTCTAAAGATCTTGTTCAAACACAGGAACATTTGCTAATTCATGTTCTAGCACGAGATGTAACACCAGTTTACTAGGTTTTGTTGTCTCCATGCCCATGCTAAGTTTGAGGCTAAATATTTCTGGACACATATTCAGTCTGAGTCCAAACAGACTGTATAATAATCCCTAATTTGTCTTTTATGCCTGTTAATGCTGAGCAATGGTTTTTCATCTACTGTGTTATGCTTCAAAACTTGTTTCACAAACATAATACAATATTGAGAGAAGGGAGAAGAACTCATAGATCAGTGAGCTGAACAGCTTGCTGAATCTTCTTGAATTCTCTCAAAAAATTCTGACCATCCATTTCTATTTATTTAGTTTGCTGAAATTTTAATTATATTGTAGCCTTGCTAGAGCTCATCAGCATTATCTGGATAGATCAATTTTGGGTAGGAAGATTTTCAAGGGCAACCTGGGTATTCAAGGCAGATTAGCACCTTGGTCAATAATAATCTCTTTAAAGTGAAAATCGAACTTCTGCTTCAGGATGGCAATAAAGTACATTGGTGATGACAGAGCTACCACCTTTGTACCTAAAGCCACTGAAGTATATATGACCACTTGTGGCAAAGGCTGGGATGCACTGATGTCAATTCAGGCAAATATCTACCTTTATAACTTCATTTGACCTGTCTAAACTCTTATTGAAATTTTGGCCATGTGCTTTTTTTTTTATAGAAGTTTTTATGAATCACTGTCAGCTTTTACAAAACTTAAACATAGCTATATTGTAGTGAAGAAAATCCATTTGTTAAATTATTCGGGAGTTCTGTAAAATAACAAAACAGTATAATCTTTGTCTTTTGGGGCACATTTTTTCACTTGACATATAACTGTCATTCACCTAATACTCATAAAGACAGTGATGCAGGTTTTCAATGGATCACAAGAATAAAAGCCATGATTACTTATGATTACTCTGTTATTCTAATTATTGGATCTACTCCATTAATTAGAGGACATTAATGGAAAATTTCATCAGCCTTAAGTTTCCTATTTATTTTTAGAGTTGGATGGCAGGGGAGAGAAACAAAGGTGTATTCTAAAGACAAAGGGTTTCTCATAACATCTAATGCTTTAAATATCTGTGAATCCTACCAGACAAAATGGTAGGAATAATTAGCTTTTTTATTTTTCTTATTAGATGAAAATGTTAAGAGGTATATTCAGAAATGAGTGGTGAATGTGTATAATAAAATCATCATTCTTCTGAAATTTGTGGTGGTGAGTTTGCAAATGAAATAAACAGTTAGATACATTGCAGAATTTCTCCTCAAATTTAGTAGCATTTAGATCTGAAGTGTTGGCTCGAGTCTATCTTTAATCTGTATGATTTAATTTCCATGATCAGAATTTTTGGACAACAATTATAAATAATAAGCCAAGTTTGGCTAGTCTATTTCTTTTTCCATTGTATGCTGTAAGATGTTGAGATTAAGCAGGACGTTTAAGGTCACTTTTCATCCTGTAGGATCATGTTGAAGCAGTACCACATTTTTGTTCACTTTTACAGAGACAGGATCTATTTGCAAAAATTATGAGAAAAAGAATGAGAATAAAGTTAAAATAGCTGGTAATAACACAAGTAATATACTTCAGCTGTTATTAACTGTTTAACTGGTTTTTCAATCTTCAGTAAGCACTGAGGCAGCCCACAGGTCACAGTAGTTCTTTCCTGACTGCAAATGACAAGTCAGAAAGATCCTTCAGTCTTTAGTGAACAAATTCATTTGCTTTTCATTTGATTACATAATTTATTTTATAACATTTTACTAAAGAGCAAAATAATCTCTGATTTGTCTAGATAGAAAAAAATAGATTAATTTTAAAAATATGGTATCACAGGCCAAACTTCCTAGTGAACGAAATAAAAATGGATATGTGCCTCACTCAGTCTTAGTGACATCATCTCACTTAAGATGAAGAATAACTGGTATTCACAGAAAAGATGAACATTTTTATACACCTAGTAATGAGCAAATTAACAAGACACCTACTGAGTTGTCTTAAAAAAGACACTATGCATAAAAAGAACTAACTGCTGCTCACTCTGGAATACAAATTTCCATTTGTAATAAGCTCTGCTGCTGACTACATGTAGGCCACAGAGGCAAATAGAGAGCAGGTGTCTGTATATCAAACACCATGTCCTTGTTGATGCCTTTGACAGGGGAAGTCCTTCACTGAAGAAGGGAGAGCAGTCTGAAGACTCCCTCTATGTCCCTTCATGTCTACTGGCACACTTTTCAGTTTCTTTAAAGGTTCGTTTATACCATACTCATCAACATAGCATCTGATCCTCTTCCAGTAGTTGCATTAGGCAATATGACAAATATCTGTCACATTTTTCTTCCCTCTTCCTCTCCCCAGGGTAGAAAGGCTAAATGAATATAGATGCACAGGGATAAATTCAGACCTGCTGTAAGTAATTGTGATTCCATTGATGTCAGTGGAGTTGCACCCTACTACTTTTGATTTGAAACTGGAACAGAGAACCACATTGTTCTCTGTAAAATAAAAATAAACAGTATGTGAAGATGTTTCCAAACATTTCAATAACATTATCTAGGACAGATTCTGTCCCTAGTTAAAGCTCTACCAAGCCATTGGATTAATAGCGTTGCACAACAGTAAACGAAATCAGAATTCAGCCTTTACAGAAGCTTACAAATACCTGTGATTTTAATAGACAGACCAGTGTGCTCCAAAGTCTTTAAGTAAACATCTCTTTGAAGTTTTTGTAGATTCTGTGTATTCTGTCAATTGAAAATTGAAAATATTTTTAAAGGTATTTTAGCAGACTTAGGACTTAGTGTGGCCTTATGAATCATTTAGAGCACTGAACACAGTTCGAGGGTTACTGTGGTAGGATATATCTATGATTCAGTTCACAGCTGGATGTCTTAAAGTCTCTTCACAATATTTGGTCTAGGAGTGGTTTGGATCACAATAAATTGCACTTCTGTCTGTTTTGTCCTAACAATTTATTCAAAACCCGCTTGGAGGCAAACCTGTGTACATGCTCTAGGTGACCCTGCATGTGCAGAGGGGTTGGACTAGATGATTTCTAAAGGTCCCTTCCAATTTTAACAACTCTACGATTCTAAGAAGATATAGCAAATTTAACAATTTAACAAATCATGAATACATATGGAAGTGTGTAAACCAGTATAAGGTACTGTAAAATAAATTTCTGAGATTTCATTAATAGATCACTAAGGATCCTGGAAAATCATGGGTCTGATGATGACATGCTCTCCTAAGAGGAAAATAGTGATGAGACTCTCATCACACTCTGTATGATTACTTACTTACTCTGAGGTAACTACTGGACCATTAAATGCATTTTACAAATCAGTAGGATTTCTACTTTATACCCTGCTGAGTAAGTTAATTAGAACTTTCAGATTTGGAAAATTTCCTCTTTTAGGAGTAAACATTTTTGACTCTTAAGAGTAAACAAGAGTCACATATATACTTGCTTCAACCTTTATTTTTTTTAAATGCATTTTTTTTTATATATTTTTGCTTCCACTGAAACTTCCACTGAAGTTTCTAATACTACAGTTTGCAAGACTGGATATTTACTCCTTATTTTGCAAACAGTTAGAACCGTAAGGCACACAGAGTTTATCTTTTTCATGGAAGTTATTACTTTGAGCAATACCTCATTCTGGTTGGGGAAAAATAGCTTCTTCACACTTCTACATCTGCAAGACAGTTTTTAGTACATTCTTGGCTATCAGTGTTTGGGCTAAAAGGGTACTTGAAGACTGTTTTTCATGCTTCTTATTATGGACTGAAGACTCTATGACCAGAAACTTCCAGCTCTTATATACAGATGTGTGTAGTTGCTCTGCTCCAACTCTGCAACATGGCTTTTATGGCAGGGCACAACCGTGTGATAATCCTTCTATCACCTCTCAAGCTTTCAGAAACTCAAGAGCACAAAGTGGAGCAGGGTGGTCCAGCAGTTTTTTAATGATTTGGATAATCTATGGGAAAGAACAGATACTGCCTACATGTCTAATTCTATTTTCACCATAATCAGTGAAAATTTCTACTATTTTTGAGGGCCTATGGTTTATGAATTGCACTAAATTAGATAGATCCAACTGGAACACAGAAAAGAAACTTGTTCATGACATTTAGACACAAAGAATTCCTGAACTCTACACTCCACTTCTGAGGATAACTTCCAAACAAGACTGCAAAAGATTCCTATGAAGATCTTCAGCAAAAGAAATCATGTGCTCTAGGGGTCCTTGCTTCTAGGGTTAGACTAGATGATCTCTAGAGATCCCTTCCAACCTGAATCATTCTGTGATTCTGTGAAGCTTAAAGGTTTTATCAGAGGAATATAACATGGAAGAATTATGAAATGTTTGCATATTAGAGAAGAAAAAGATTAATATTTCTGATATGGTTGTTGTCATTGATATCTTGATTTAGGATGATTTGCAGCCTATAAGTTCTTGAACCAAAAGTCATGTGATTATCTTTTCAAGAGTTATGATGACATGTTTTCTGGATGACATGTTTATACTCCTCCTTCATTGGCAGACTCTGTTGTCAGAAGATGCTTTTCTATGTAATGTGTTTTCACTTACCTACCATGGAGGAATTCTTTGAATCCTATGTTGACCTATTATTGATCATAAAGGGTGGTCCGTTCTTCAGATTCTGGCTCTGGTCCTCTTAGCTGGGAGCAAAAGTTAATAAAACTGAAACAATAAATATCTTATATCTACATAACACTTGAATCCAAAAACAGTTTAAAAAGCAAGGATGAATTCATTTACCACTGAAATGCCAGCCACCTCTGGGGTGGAACACATGGTTCTTATTTGCACAGAATAAGCAGCTGTTTAACAGTACAAAACAACAGTACATTATAGTTTAAGTCATGAAATGAAGAATAATCCTGTATCCAATTGAGATGTAAGATTAAACTTAGATGGGGGGAAAATAATTACCCAAATTGGTAAAATGATCAGTACACAAAGACTAACCCTGCTATTCTGGCACAGTGGGCCACCAAAATACTAAGGACTGAATGTGGTAAGGAAAAAAATTTTCATTACATCTGAAAGCTGGTATCTCAAGTGAGAATGAAAATTTTTTCAACAAAATTTCTCATTAAAACATGTCAGTCCATCAATATACAGCCTTTCTGTGAAAAGTACATGCCATTTAGACAAGAAAGGTTTCTTGGAATCTACAGTGGAATTTGTGATCAAAAAGAGAGTGAGTCAGAAACACCAATAACCTGACTGTTACAAGCATCTCCCAGGATGTGGGAGAATGAAATTCAAGTCCCTGTTTAGCCTAGTTCACATCGTAGACAAGGACCTGGGTTTCCCATATCCCAGAGAAAGGTCCTAAATTACTGGACTTACAGCTATTCTGATCATGTGTTCTTATTTTCCCATGGAAGAAAAAAAAAAAAAAAAAAAAGTCTTTAATTTGGCTCAGTGTAAAATGTGAATTTTGCAATTTCAGAAACTTTCCTGGAACAGGAAAGTTATTTTCCACCCAGTTTACCTCCCGCTGCAAAGTATTCCCTTGCAATAAGATGAACAGTTAGTGAAGTATTATCTTAGAGGGATGATAATGACTTTGTAGGGCTTATTTGTATTTATGTCATATTATAAACTATATATTCCCCAATGTAAGCTATACATCAGGAAAGGTCAAAAATAAATTCAATTTAGAAATAGGAAGTTTCTAGCAATTGTGCTAATAAACTTCTGAAAAACTCTTCCAATAAAAATAACATGAACAAAACACCTACCTGCTTTTAAGAGAAAGTTAATAGACATCTATGACCTGTCCAAAACAGTCACAAGGTGTGACACTGCAAGATAAGAAGCCTTTTTTAATCCTTCAAGGACCAATAACATGGTAGCTTCAGAGTACATTCCTATTGTTTAGGAGGTACTAGCACTTGCTTTTGCTTTTGACGCACACTTATTTTTATGACTTTGATGTTCTGGTAGGTCCTGCTCCTGATACTAATAATATCTAAAATCTTTTACTTAATAGAAAACTGAAAAACAGATTTAATATTGTTTACCAGTTTCAAATAGCTCCAGGTCAGACAGTATTAAAGTATCAAAATTCAATCACTAATAAACAATGTGGGATTTGATCCAGTGATGATTTTTCTGTTCTATTATCAGTATATGGAAGCTTTGGTTCTAATGAAGTCTACTGATTTCTGTGGATTGCTAATATATATTAATGTGTCAAATTCATTACATTATTGCCATATTGCTGAAAGAAGTGGTAAAGAAACGTCTGTTGTTTTCAGAAAGGTAGTTGGTGCCTAGAATACAGTCACTAAAGGTGTTGACCTCAGTGAAGCCAGTGGACACATTTCTCAAAGATCTGGATGGGTTCAAAATATTTGCAACCACACTGGCAACAAAGATCAGCATTGAAGAAACTTGAGTCTAAAGGTTCCTCAAGTCTCTTGTTCTCTTTAAGGCTAACTTTTCTCAAAGTCAATGGGAGGCTAGTTTCCAACAAAATTAATGACTACATATTAATGGTTATTCAGTAAATTTAATTGTTTGTTTTTTGAGGAAGATGCTAACCCTTTCTATTAGTTTTGGACCACAGGAAAAGCAACAGTGGTATTCAGCAAGGTGAGAATAATGGTCTGGAATAAGAAAGCATCTGGTAACAAGAAAAAATATAATTATCACAATGATTAGTTAGAGAACAACAAAAAAGTAGTAATTCCTTACCAGAAATCTTTATTGTAGTCTGATAGGACCAATTCTAAGGCCTTTATAGTTAAATCAAACTAAATTGTAGTCATTAAATATACAAACACATGTATATCTACATATATTACATATAAAAAGTCTATACAACATTAAAAAAACCCCTAGATGTTCTTGTTAAGAATAAACAAACATTGCCTTGTTTGGCAGAATTTTCAAATGCGTATTGCTTCTTTTATTTTTTTTATTACAATAAAAATGTGTTTTGTATTAAATCTATTGTTATAAAGAAATTAAGCCCTGAAATGCCAGCGTGGCTTTTTTCCATGAAGTGGAAAAAAAAGCCCTCCTGTTTTAGATACTTGAAAACATTAGAAATCTGAAAATGAAAAGACCAGCCTCTGCGTAGCAAATTACTCCATAAAAATAAAAAGAATTCTTCTCTGTGAACTTAAATGGTTTGAAAGCAGAACATAGCAGAAGAGAATAGCATGCATGGTCATAAAGAGAAAACAGAGAGGGTTTAAGTCAGTCTTTACAGATGTATCTATGTTGCTTACGAAGAATAAAAAAAGCCAGCTGTTTCCCAGGGATTTGGGTCTGGATCTCTCTCTGTTGGGACAAAGATTGAACCTTCACCTGTAAGGAAATTCCAAGGAAATCCTCCCAAAAAGGCTTTTGCTTGATCTGCTCTATAGCTTTGAATCCTAGAACTAAAATGTTATGACCTGTTTGCTCATAGTTAGGCATTTACATTTGTTTTAAGAGATACAACTTGCAAGATCTGAGCTTCCAAACTTAATCACTAAGAGTATAAGTATAAAAAGTATACTCATGCTTTCTCCTATTCCATCTTCTTGAATGGTTTAACTATGTTTTAACCTATGCTTCATGTTAGATCTTATTATTTGCTTGTGACCTCAACTAAGTTTTTTTATTATCCTTAATTCCACATATTAGGTTATATATAACTCACAGACATCAACTGATATGTAGATTTTGTACTGCGGGGCATACTACAAATAGCTATTAAAAGACAATCCTTACTCCAGAGAGCAGAGGAGTAAAGGAAAAATACAGAACTAAAGACTGTCCTGTCTGAGATCTCAGAGTTCGACAGTGGCGACATTAGAACTGGCAACTTATCTTGAAGGCCACGAACACTGCCTGTGTCTATTCCTCATTGACTGTTTTCACCTTTCTCCCTCAGGAACTTTCACATTTTCATGTTACTAATTCATATACATTCATTCACTACTACTTCATTCACTACTACTTCATATTACTTTCATATTACTAAACATACAACTTCCCAGGCAGAAAAGATGATCCAGGTGTAATGAGCAAAGTCACTTATCAAAGAAGAAATAGTCTAAGTGTTCAGACGAAGAAGAGATATTAAACAAATGCAAATGAACATACATCTTGCTAGAGCTGTCTGATGACATCTTTTCCTTTGGGGAGAAACACAGTGACTTGGCAGACAAAAGAAAGGGACAAACTTGAGATCATTTATTTGGATTTTAGCAAAGCATTTGACAAAATGCCTCTTAGGGAGCTGGTGAGTAAGGTTGGCTATGATGGCATCAGTAGCAGATAGGTGAAAAGGCTTAATAATGTACTATGTGGCAAAACACAGAGGGTGTTAATTTTTATGAAGGAAAGGTTTCTGGCTGAAAGTAACAAATTATAGGCCCTTGTGACTTGGTATTGAGACTATCTCTGTTTAAGATTTATGTATGGATTTAGTGCTTGTGTATCTTTATTGACTGAGCTGAATCACTATGGTATCCCTCTTTATCACTATGCAGCTGAGTTAAGTCTTAGAAACTTCTAATGGATGTTAAGAAATGATTTTAAAAAGTAAACCAAAACAGTAGCATCACCAAGCACCTTTAAACTTTAATTCTTGAACCTTCTAGGTTACTTATCCCTGTCTTCCTCTGTATTTGTCTTCTGTATTTGGCTTCATTCCAACCCCAGGAACTATTTTTGGCACTATCATCACTATTTGTGACAACCTTGGGCTGCCACATGGCCCTTTTCTGTGGTTTCTGATGTGAAATGGCTGGATGTACTGCCTAAGGGAGGCAAAGATTACAGGTAGTTCTGTATCAAAAATACGCTAGCTAGAGTGTCACTAAAATCTAGGTATTTCTGACTCCCAAGACAGTCCTTTGAAGACAGCTATCTGAGTAAAAGATTAGAGAGGCCCATGGTTGCTTTGGACTGCCCCCTCTAAGGTAATCTGTCCTTAATCTACAATGGTTATCAAGCCGGCATCATCAAGGCACCATTTGTGCCCTTAGCTCATGATGAAGTGACACTGGCTGTGGTCATTGACTGCTTAGCTTGCTTAGCAATCTTTAAAACCTGCTGCCAGACAGCTAGTTACCATCTTATGGCTGAAAACAGTCTTGGATTGTCTTGTTTTAGTGTCCTAAATTATGGTGGTGTTCACCTTTCATCTACTGTAGAATGCTCCACCTGTGTCCTTACTGCGGTTCCACAATGTTGACTTTGCTTTTGTAAAGCTACATCATGCTAGAAAAGGAATATTAACTGGTTCTTATGATGCAGGAGGTATAGCAACACCAACTATGAGTTTCCTTTAATGATGGTCTTCCCACTTAATCCCTGTAAAAGCAGGCTTTTCAGTGATTGTGATGAGTGGGCTAGTAAAGAAACTGCTCAGCTGGGCTTAGATGAATGTCTTCCAGGGAAGGAAGAGCCAGTGGTAGGGAGCAGAGGCAGATTTAACTGTACCAGATGAAGCCACCTCCAGTACATCCTTGGAGATCTGATTGTGGGGTAGCACAAAGATGGCTTAAAATCAAATTTTCCTTTCCTTATGGGCAGATCTTGAGATTGTCCTAGAAGTGAGGAAAGCACTCCTGAATAGGATTAGCCTAGTTCTGGTCTTGAACAATTTTCTCCCAGCCAATTCATAGGATGCTCTTTTATTTCATCTCGCATAAGATGTCCACATGTATTATCCTTTGCAAGACAGAAGAGAGAGAACTTAAATGAAATCCAGTCTTGAGCACAATGGGGAGCATGGTGGCCCACCCAGACTTTGGAACTCTCTAGCTTGCAGTCTGAGGAACATGCATCAGTATGGGAAATGTAAATTTTGATGAAATAACTAAGGTCAAAGCCTTTCTGCTATGCAAGCTGGTATTAAAAGGCCTGGTAAACTATTGGCATCATTTTCATGTTGCAACTACAGGGTTGGAGGTCCAGTCTTGCATCATATCTTTCAAAACAGATGGAAAACATCAAAAAGAACAGATAATCTGCTACTTAGGTTAACTGTTTAAGACTCTGAAAATGAGTTATATTGTTTCCCATTTTTTCCATTGACTTGCTTTTCAATCTCTTGCAAGTCACCTAAAGTATTTTAGATCACTTATGCATATGCACCCACTATTGATGTCAGAATGCCTTAAAAACACATTTCATGTCCTGGCAGGATAAATCCTAATGTTCGCACTAACTCCAGAAATCTGACCTTGCCACATGTAGAATGTGTAGTCCTTTGAATTCTTCCACACCTTTGAATGTAACCTAAGATCATGCTGGTTGGATACAGAATCATTGCACTGCACAAGGTATGGAAGTCAGCACTTTCAAGGGCTGGATTTAGAAAGAAATTGGCCAGCTTGTTGGAAGAACTTGATACCAGGCAACATAAAATGACTAAATATGGATTACAGGTGATGCAGAGAAAAACTTCTGCTATGACAAAGGATGCCACTCTCCATTTTGAGGACCGAAGAACTGGAAGATACACAGCCAAAATATAAGACCAGGTATTAGTACTAAAGAATTTCAGGTGAACTGCCATTCTTTCACTGCTGAACTGTTGAGATAGAATCCAAATAGCAGAGGTAGTACTGTCTTTTGTCGGGAGATTTCCAAATTTCTTTTATAAAGTCTTCCAAAATAACAATTTCATAAATCATCTTAGAGGTCTTACAGATTAACAGAATTATTGCCTGCTAAGAACATGATACTTACTTGCTAGGAAAAAAAATGAAGTGAGAGTACTAGTAATTCTAGTTGAATATAACTGATGTATGCTGCTGCCTCCATCAAAACCAGAGAAAGTACTTTGTGGGATAAAAAAGAAGGAGAAGAAACAGAAGAACAAAAAGCTTAGATGTTAATGTGCAGTATTCTGGTATGGTTTCCAAAAGACTTGCGTGTGATTAAGCTGAGCAGATATGCTATTGGACAGAGGGCATTTTTTTTTTTTAACACTGACATTTTGGAAGGAGACAATACTTTTTAAAAAGAGGCTTTGAGTTTGCATGTGACATAATAAGTGACATGCAGCACTCTGTGATGATCTTGCCTTTTTTAAAGAGTCAGTATATCCTGAGGTTTCGAATATGCACATATAACTATACACATATATATATGTATGCACAAAAATAATTATTTTTGTGTGTGTGTTGGTTGTTCCAGTTTCCTAAGTACTTTCTACCTGTAGGCTTTCCTTGGTGTCATGGTTGCTAAAGAATTCTGTGCCCAAGGTATTAAGGATGGTTGAAAAATTCATCTAGGTAAATAGGAGCATTAAATAAGTGGAAGAATATTTCATGTATGTTCGTTTGTAAGAATGCAGGTATTCTATCAATCCTGTTTTGAAAGAGGGCTGAACATGTCCATACATTCACCAAATTATCCTTTGCTAACCCCAGCACCAATTCACAATGACAATAAATGACTTTAACCAAAGTAGGTTAAGTTGCTTCCGCATCCTATTTTCAGAGTATTTTCTTCTTTAGAGACCTTGTTAGCAGTAATTAATGAAACTGAAAATATTTGTACTCAAGCTAGTCTCATTTCCCTACGCTTTCTCTAGTAAATGGAGAGAATTTTATCTAGCAGGCATTTCAGCACACTTAAGTAAACTCTACTGACTACCCAGGAATTTTAGTGAAACTAACGTCCTTATTTAAGTACAAGAGTTACGTGCCTGCATTTTGGCCATGTGAACTCTCCCCAAGTGTTTGCTATTCCATTGAAACATATATTTTTTATTCCTTTTTTTCCTCTTTTTTTTAACTGCGTAGTGAAATATAATTCCTTATTGATTAGACAAATGTAATAGGACCTTATTATGTCCAATTTTGTGAGGTAAGGAATCCACAAAGAGGACATATCTGGAGTGTATAAGGGAATGTCAATTTATATTTTAGGAAAGCTATTTGAGGTTCCAGGGGAGAGTAATAATCAAAGAAAATTCTTACAGAAAGTACCCTAGTAACTAGTTTGACTTTTTCTTTTGTCCTGCCAGACATCAACGGACCTAGCAGTTATCCACAAACTTTTGAGAAGCCAACAAAATCCATCAGACAAGTACATTATTCAGATTAGCCTCCCATTAAGGGAAAAACATTAATTGAACTATACAGTTGAGAGTAATTCAACCAGGATACCGAGGATATTGAGCTAGTGAATAAAACCAACAGAACTAATTGACAGTGTTGCAAAAAATCAGAATAAAATATTTTTATTAGCTGAGTGCAGCTAAATGCTTGACTTCAAGCATGTGTAATAAAACAAATTGTTGCCTTAGTTGGTTACTTAAAAAGGCAGTATTAGAAATAACTTGCCTATTTATCTTTGGCTGGAGATAAGATCTGATTTCTTTTTTAATATCTAATATTTAATGTTTTCAGTGAAGCACTTAATCTTAAATGAAGAGTAATAACTAAAATGTTATTTCTGAATAACAGGTATCTTCAGTTCTTTTTAACAATCTTATTTAATTTTCAGGTTTATATTGGCCATGGGTATATAAACCATATAAACATCGAACCTCTGAAAATCAGTCCCCTGAAATAAACCTGGGTAATGAGACAGCACAAGTCAAAACTGTGGATGAAAGTTTTAAAGAACTGCAGGAATCACGACATTTGGAAAGCTTTGGTTACTTAGCTACTCAACAAATCCCAGAGGTCTCACTTAGGTTCTGTATCCCTATCAACTGCATTGGAATAACCAAGTAACCAAGGTTAAGTCTGCCTAGTGGAGGTAGAAATCTGTGAGCTGATCCCACATGCGATCACCCTTAAAATGGAAAGATTGGGGTGCCTTGTATGGAGACACTTGACCCAATACTGTGCTACACAACCCAACTGCACAGGTGATGTGGACATATTTGTCTTGTGTCATGTCTGCGCTAAAATAAAAATGACTGAAAGCCAGCACAGATCTGCCAGCTACATTAGGATCCTTGCCAGATCTGAGGTGAAGCATCTCATGTTGCTGTTTGGTGCTGTGCAGAGCTGTTGGTGTGGTTTGAAAGTATCCAGTGTTCTTCTGCACTGTAATCTGTCAAGCACTGTAATACTCTTGAACCAGCAGAGGTTGCAGCCAGCCCTTTCCTAAGTCCTCTCTTAGGATGGAAAATATTGTTGTGGCCTGCATGGGCCTGTCTTCGAACGAAAATGACAACCTGCGATTCCACCTGGGGGCAAAGTGCTTATTCCAGCTCTTTTCCACCAAAAGAAGGATGCAAACATATTTCATTTCTATCTTTCATCTCTCTAATGTATATGACTTGGTCATGAGAACATCAACCTAAGGTGCAGAAGGTACAAATCAAATTCATTCTTCTGACTTAACCTGCCCCCTTCACATTTTATATGACTGTTGAGACAAGAGAGTACAATTCAGATGGATGCTCTCCATTCCTTCTGATGTAACTGCTCTGTGCTGCATATAATGACCAAGTATGTATTGGACAAGAGTGTGAACATGAATCTACACCCTAGTGGTTAAGGTACATGAGTATTATTTGGATATTAATCATTGACACAAAGACTTGGATTCAATTAAATCTTCATTTAGAATATTTGAGCATAAATTGATACAAGAACTTAAATCCGGACCTCCACTTTGTGAGTTTCCCCAAGTGAACACTAATCTAGCAGACCTATAGTAAAACACTCCTCTGCTCTGCTCCTGTGATTATTTAATTATCCCATGCAAATACAAAGAGAATTAACAGAAGACAGCTTTGAGCATTCTGCCTTATTCTAAATTATAGTTTTGTTCCTTATATATTCACCAACAAGAAAGGAAATGCAGCTTGTAGTAAATGAGGTCATAGAAGTTACATCTTTCATATCTTGAGAGGATCATTGCCATGAAGATACTGGATAATGGGGAACACTACGTAAATTGCAGTCTGCACAGGGCTTTTAAAATCTCTGTCAGATACAGACAGACTTTCAATATCCTCATTTCTTCTGAAGGTATTACAGTTACTTCAGATGCTGTCAGAAGGAAAAGGGTACAAAGACGAATGCAAGTCTAGGTTTGTACTATAATAGACATAGCTTAAATATGGTTTAATAGGCTCAAAGTAATAGCAAGACAGTGACATTCTTAAAAAAAAAATCCTTAAGTTAGCAACAGGCAGACTAAAATTATGCATGGTTAAGAATACAGTCCCTTTTTCATCAAATACAGCAAAATACGTCTTCACGTCCTTAAAAATGGATGGTTTGAAATTTGTTTTATGAAATGAGAATATTAGTCTCATTCAGTTCAGCAGAAATCTTCAGCCACAATGAAGGATGAAAAATCCCTGCAGATAAGAACTTTCCCTTCCAAAAGTTCACCAGAAGAGCCTGAGAGCCACTGCCACTCCAAGCACAGTTGCTATGGGCATAGCCCATGTATTTTGCTTCCTTTCAGGAAAAAGACATCAGATGACAACTGATTTGTTTGGCAGTAGGCATGCAAACAGTAGAGCGTTCTTTACATGTCTTCTGACATATTTACCCCACACAGGTGTGGCAGGATCTGACACTACTCAAATCTGAAATATTTCCATAATTTGTGGTTTACTTTAGTTGCAGAAATGGCAAGAATCTATGTCAAATTCTGACTCATATGTATACAAAGTATTGAGAGGTCAAATAATTTTGTGAATTTTGTTATTCTTCTTAACTAAAATCTCATTAAAATTCCTGGTTTTAAATTTACCTTACTTTGTTGCTGTTATGGAGGGGGATATGACTTACAATATGTCTAAAAAGGTTTCTTGACAGGCAGTAAACTCATCACAGTAGTATCTGAAATCAGCCTAAAACCTCCAAGTACAAACACATATGGATCATGTAACATGACTGGTAATGCACAACACTGCAGAAGCACAAAAAAGCAAAATTAAAACTGGTATCTCCTCTTCAACATTTTCTCAGCTGTAAATTGCATATGAAAAGAAGATTAATGTGTTCCTTACTGTTAAATTTCCACTTTAAATAGAGGCATTGATTATAGGAGCCTTGAAATGATAAAGCCTAGTTAGGATATTATGTCATGTGTTATTAAAGTGTATTTGGCACTGTTCAAATTTAGTTTGCCAAGTAATTTGCTGTAATGTTAATGTCTGATATATTGTGGACCCTATAGTGGCTTTGTTTAGGATTAGGTCTCTAAAAATGTTATGCTTTGATTGCATATAAACCAGTGGTTTGCAGAACAGATACTCATGAAGCTTTATTTCCAAATACATAAAAATGATCCAATAGTCTGGAGATCTCTTGTAATTTGAGAAATACTTTAAGAAGTACATTGAGCTGTTTGCCAAAGATTTAGACATTGACAAATAATCCCTTCTGAGTGTGTGACTTCACTGCCACTCATCCAGTCAGCGGAACCAGTGGGAAACTGGAACTACTCATAAGGACTCTAGCAGGGGAACTGCTAGAATCATTTCGTCACATTTAGAATGAGATCATGTGATTTGATCTCACTCAAAATAGGATTATCTTTGGTTTGGGTGTGCCTTGAGTCTTGAATGTCAGGAAAAGGGAAAAAGAGGTACAGGGACAGGGTGGAGGACCACAGCCAAGGAATTTTGGAGTAAAATCACAGAAAGACAACACAGATGGTTGCATACAGGTATCTGCTTACTGATTCAAAAGAGAGCTTGAAAAGGCTCAAAAGAGATAATACTTTTAATTAAATATATTAATTATAACAGATTAATACATTGCCAAAAAGGTTACATCTCAGGAGAATTTGGACACCTGCTGAGAATATGTCATTTTTTTAAGCCCTCCTTCAACTACAATTGTCTTTATCATTGCACTTACAATACAGGTAAGGAACAGACCAACACATGGAATTTCTCTGGTTTACTTAGTTGTACTATGTCTTTAAACAACATAAAAGATTCTAAATTTCTCATGCCAAGATTTGGAGACATTTTAAGATCAGCTTAATTGTTCATCTCTTACACTGTGAATAGATTTTTTTTTTTTTCTAGATGTGGTCTGAGTGTTATCTTCTAGCTCTGGAGATCATAATGCAGAGTGGAATTAAGTATGTGTCTGGAAATCATGCTAACAAAGCAGAGATTTTATTTTGGGCAGTCAGGGTATATTCTCTGAGCATAAACACCACTCTTCAGGTGCCATCTGACCAACAGGAGTGAGTCATTAGTTTTTTTGTGATGGTAGTCAAGCATGCAAAAGAAGGAAAAAAGCCAAGAGAAATAAAAGAAACAAATCTAGAGATCATCATATTTAAGTGTTTTGGTAATTTTAAAATCAAGCTTAGTGAAAAAAAAAAATAATGTGGGGGAATTTTTTCTAATTTGAAATTTCCCTCTCCAGACAAATATGCCTCTGTTTTGGCCAAGGTGTTTGGCAACACATCCACTGAGGGAAAAGTCAGAGTTGGCTGATTCACTTTCTGTGGTGCTATATGTTACTTTGGCAGTCCATGGAGGTGTTTTGGTTCACTGTGTTTTCTGTTTTTCTCACGCTGCTGACAACCTACAGTGAAATGATCAGTGCAATTACATTGCTCCACAGAAGATCACTGGTGTAGTGGTCCCTATCATTTGAACAGAGGCACTGAAGCAATTGCCATTACTAATGCCATTACTCTATCTATCAGATAATGATGTACTTCCTTCATGCCAGCACTTCCACACCATTCAGCAGTGACTGCGGCTGAACAGTGACAAGGTCATCAGGAACACTGAGTTTCCTTGAGAGAAACCTTCCTACCTCTCTTTGCATTTTTAATATGCAAAAAACCCTTTTCTTCCCTCTTGGATTATGTGTCAGGAGATGGTGCCTCTCCAATACACCACTGCTGAGTGGCAGTCTGGCGCCATTAGCTCCAGCTCTGGCTGGAGTAGGAACAAGCTATGAAACGTCAAATAATATCTGCGCTTATGGCTTGAGCACTACTGAAGCCTGTAGGTTTGTGGATAACCATAATAACAATAAAAAGAATGTTTTCATTTTTCTAGTGGCTCCTATTACTGCCTGCTGAGGCTCTTGGAGGTGAATATTGCAGACACGGGTTAGGATCTGCACCGGTCCACTCCTAGTCTACGCAGTGAACTGGGCAGAGGTCCTATGTTTTAACCAGCCCTTATGATGGACTGGAGTGTTTTTGGCAAAGTCATATAACCTCATAATGTCCTGACATTAATGCAAATCAATTAAATTACTAGAGAAAACTTTGCTCCTGTTGGCAAACTGTCATTTAAATGCGGGGTGTAAGGAGGGAGATGGGGGGAATTTCCATTGACCTGTTTTTTGAAGATGCTTAGACCTTTTTCCTAAGAAGTTACAACTTGTCATTGATAAATGATGTTCTGTACATCCCAGCATTAATTATTTAAATTCCATTAACTTGATAATAGTATGCAGTAAGTCTGGCTGCACGGCCTTTTAGCTTTCCTGCTTATTATTAAATTGGTGTTTTGATCGATTTGGGTTATTTTAATATAGAGTAAAAGTGGGGCTTAGGCCATGATCCTGTAAAAACCTTAGCAACCTTTATAAACTCAGAGTGATATTTTGTATTGTGAGTGAACTGCAATAACAACCCACCACTGAACAGGAGGGATCTCAGTTACTCTACCTTTCTCTCCTATGCTAACCTCTTCCTCCTTTGTTTCTCATTCTGTTCTGCTGTCAGTTTTCTTTGACCCTAGAAATGTTCAGACATTTTAAGAGGTCATTTGTGTTCATTAGTCAAACTGAAAGCCTTTCACATCTGTATTGATGACTTTCTGTAGTTAGATTTGTTTCTTTCCTGGTTAGTGGGCTGGTCTGACTTACAGAGAATCTAATAACTGCCTGGGATAACCTGGAGAAGCAACAGGAATCTGAAGTTTAAGAATGTGAGAGTTCAGTAAAAGGTATCACCTTGGTTCTCTGCCTTTTGACTGAAGAAATGTGCTTGGGTGTGTTAACCATAGTGAGTAACTTCATCCTTAGCACCCAGAACTAAGTCCCATTCATAATACAGGACTCAGTTCTGCCCGTCAGAGGGACTGCTCAGTTTAATTTTATCAATAATTTTATATCATTTATTTGGAAATGCTTAAATTTGGCCACTTTTATGTTTTGTTTCTTCTTACTAGAGCACTTGAAAATCTTTTCAGAACTAATTTTGTCCATTGCAGTGTTAAAATCAATACATATAGACATAAATGAAGAGACAGTGATAAGGGTAGAATTAGTCAGCTGGGCCCAGCTACTGGGCTGAAGCTAAAGCTAAGTGAGAACCAGAGATTCTTTGGTCTAAAATGAAAAATCCTGCTCCTATTGATGTCAGAAGTATGAAGGCTGGATAGCCAAACTGGTAATGAGCATCCCTTTTGAATGCTGCATTCCTAATTGATTTTATATAGAGGTACTTCCCATGTATTCTCAGATTTGAGTATTTTATATTCAGGGGATACAATATATGACAGTGCTGAAATGGTCATTCTGCAGGTTACAAGACACAAGCACATTTCTCTCCCCTTTCACTGTTATAATTTCCCATAAGTTTATCTTTACTAATTTCTGAGCAAATAGTACATTTCTTCCCATGAAAGCCATATCGTATTTGTTTAGCACTTCAGAAGTTTCCAAGTCTCTATACCCGTTTTAAAAACAGTTTATGTTCAACTATATACTGAAAATATCAGTGCTTGGCCATGCAATGCCTGGCATTGATGCAAGTCCGGTACCAAGGCCGACCGTCTGTCTTGTTCACTTGTTACTGAGGCAGATAGATAAGCACATGATCCTCCAGCCCTCCTCTCCTGACTTGTATTATTCCCTGTCATTCCTACTGCTATGAGAGCATTTCTTACAGTGGGTTTATGCCTTAGATTTTTCTGAGAGCCCGTTCACAAGTCCTGGTCTTAAAAAACTAACAATAGTAATAGCAATAATAACAATATTAATAAATAATTGCATGGTCTCATTTGCCTAATTTGAGTCTGTTGACCTGAACAAACAGAGCGCTGCACAGAACTCACTGGAAATGAAGCAGTTGTATCTGGCTGATACCTTTTTGGGTTAATGTCCCAGCTGAAAAAACTCAGCCAAGGAGCAAGCCACACATCTGCATGGAGTCATACCAGAACGTGAACATCTCTTAAAAAAAAAAAAAAAAAAAAAAAAAAGCCTACTTATCCTCACAATCTCAATTGTCTACTTGGCAAATGAGAAAAAAAATATCAGCACCTACCTCAGAAAACAGCATCCATACACTGTTGTCAGGAAGCCATTAGACAGCCATGATTTGATATCCCTGTTTTGTCTTCAGAACTGACACAATGAACCTCCTCATACTTGCATAATAGCTAATTAAATACAATGATAAATGAGAGGGATTAATTTTCTTAATTTAAAACTACAAATATAATCATTTTTGCAGGTATGACACAAAATGGTAAAGCACTCAGTATATTTCAGTCCTACTGGAGTAATTAATTTGGAAAAAAAAAAAGGATCCATTAGGAGAAGGGCATATACTGCTATATTATTCATCCTGTAACTTAATCAAGGACTTAGCTGTTAAAATGATCAAATAATATTTTTGGAGAGGAGATATTCAGCTAGATGAATTATTTATTTACTTCTGTCAGTAATTTGTTGAGCAAGGCTGTGGATTTTTCCAAAAAAACACACATTTAATTTGTATTGTTTAGAGCAAAGATAATTTAGCGGCCCACTGTTTTATCCCTGTCTCAGCTTTAAAGTTGATGATATTAGACGTGTGTTGAACTGTTTTCTTGCATTCAGCTAGCTTTGGCATGGCCAAGTGTTTTCAGTAGGAACACTCTGATTTAGTCTAAATACATTACCTGGTATTGTGGCCCTCATCTCAGCCACGCTCTGGGCCTCCTCAGTTCCTGCCTGGAAGGAAGAGGGTGGGTTGGCGGTTGGAGCTCTTTGTCTGGAGAATCCTGGAAGTCTTGGCGGCAGCTGGCATGACTGTTGTGGGCAGAGTTGCCCAGGCCCCTGAGGAGCCCTGTGGAGCCTGGCAGAGCAGGAGGAGCTCTGCAGGGCCCGTGACCCCTGAGGCGCAATCCCAGCACACAGGTCTCTGCACGTAGGCTGCACCATCCCGCCGGTGCATCCAGCCAGCTCTGCGGGCTGGTGCAAAGGTAAGTGGATTAATGGTCTGGCTCTTTTTCACTCCTTTGGGGGAACTTGGGAAGCAAATCTGCTCTCATGACAAGACTTGCCCATAATCCTCATGTACAAGGTAGCCACAGCCTGGTTTGCAGAACTCCTTGGGCACGGGTGCAACTCCTCTCAGCTCAGCTGGAGGCACCGGTCACAGGTAGGGCCAACCATGCTACAGGTCATGATTTCTTGAGCTTGGCTCCTCTTGGCCAGGGCAGACACCTGAGCAGAGGCTGAACAGTATTCCTTGGGCTGAAAGCCTCTCGGGGTGCTCAGCCTCTGCCTTAAATCTCCCCTCTGCTGTGCAGGGCAAACATAGGTTCTTGGTTTTCCCAAGGGAATGTCTGCCTCTCTGTCTCCTCTAGCAGAAGGATGTATTAGGAAGATTAGACCTCCAACTTTTTTTCCTACGTGTCACAAAGACACGTATTAGAACACGATGCACTACAGGCTATTAATATTTTTGACTTTCCTTTCCTACTCGGGTGGCTGATTTAACATCTTGCCTAACAAAATCCATAGAAAAATAAATCTTCACAATGTCTTTCCTGCACCTAATAAACATCCAAGTGATTGAAGTTTCAAATAACCTAAGAAAACTAAATTCATTTCTTTAATTTGCACTTCCAAGTGAAAGGGAGTGCCTTTGGGTCCTTGGCAGATAGGATATTAGTCTTTTTTTTTTTTTTAAGGATGAAGATGACTTAATCTTTCTTCAGATTTAGAAAAATAATCTCCTAAAAGTAAAGGTAGGGAGTTCACAGCAAAGCCAATTCAGCCTGTGTTCTGTAGCCCTGAAACTTGCAGAACTAGTAAACACAAGATGACCATGCAGTTAACTATGCAAGTGTATAGCTGCAAGTTAAATATTAAATGATATTTAAATTAGTGCATAAATATCACTATGTATAATTCAACAGCAGGATGCCTTTGCAGTCAGAACAGACAGGAGGTCAATGCCCCTTGATGATAGTTCTTTCAAGTGTTAATATTAAGCCTTTGTAATGAAGTCAGTCCTTACACAAGGTAGATTTCATCCTGGATGGGGAAATAGGCGCATCATCCATTTCAGACACATGTGCAGAGCATGCGGTTTGAATCTCCCTCATGTGTAATTTGATGATTAACCTTCTCGGCTCACCACATTCATATTCAGTTTGCTAATGCCATGTCTTCCATTAGCAAGGCTATGGTGAAAATATATCATGTGTCCCTCCAGCACTAAAACAATCTTATCTTGACAACTAATTTTAACCCAGGTAGAAAGATATTTTATCTTAAATATTTCTAACAAACCTTTCTTACAATAATATCAAGGTGTTTCATCAGCTTTTCAATTCACTTATCTGGCTTATAAGCATATCTTTTATTGTCATGCTTGCTCTGTTATAAATAATCTTCCCTGAAGTTGGACATGTTGACACTATCTGCTCTACAATGGATAGAAAAGATCTGTACTTTTATGGCTCTGCACTCAAAACAGCTGAGAAGCAGTTAAAACATATTCCATTTTACAGCAATTCATTTCAGCCCTTGACAGATTGATTTTCATGGGGTTATTTGCTTCTTTCTGCACCCTAGTTCATAACAATGCTTACTAGAATGATTTATTAACTCAATGCCAAATTCTTTGATACCTTAATAGTTAGATTAACTTCAGGACATGAGGCTAAGTTATTTTTTTCCCAGGTGCTTGGGGTGATGCATTTCAATAATGAATGAACAGGGTCATGAACTAGTAGCGCTTCAGTGTTCATGTGTGCCAAAAATGTGCTTTCTTTAGGAGCATTCAAAGCAGACATAAACAAGCTGGATAATAGCTGTTATTCAAAATAATACTGTTATTCCATGTGTATCAGTGAGCACTCAAAGAGGGCACATAGTTTACAGATCTGCCCAGTCCACTGCTTTTTGGCTTCCTCATTTGTTAGAAGAACATGAAGCAGCAACAGAGAGAGTGAAATGAATAGGTTAAATAGAGCTGTAGGAGAGTTGCTTTTTCAATTCACTGTTAAACTGAAAAAAGAAAAAAAGAAAAAAAAGGGCTTGTTTTACCTCAACTCAATAGGAAATTTTTATTCTTTTACAGAAATGAAAAATAATTTATCTTGCTTCAAGCAAAACTTGTCATTTTCAGTGCCTTATTACACTTCCGTCAGTTAAAAAAAAGTACACAAACTGTTAAAATGAGAGATCAAAATGTTTCATTTTGGACATAGCACAACAAACATTTAGTCTCTGAAAAATTGTTTAAGTCCTTTTTTAAACCCAAAAGTTGTGACAAATTCAGTAGACTCAAAAAAACATTTAAGTTGACTTGAGTCTGAGCTTTTGTTGAGTGAAGCACAGCAGTTATACTGAATAATACAGAATAAGCAGCAAAAAGAATTGCTCAGCGGTCAGCTTAGATGTCTGTATTTAGACAGAGAATGAAACTAGTAACATTAGCAGAACATGTCATTTATATTCCTATCTCAGGCTAATTTTTTTTTTCTCACAACCTTTCAGGAGTGCCAATTTAATGATGTTGACATATCACTTCATTTGCTAGATAAATGAGTGCAAACTCAAGTAGCATACCACTGCCAAACCCAAGGTTCTAAGATATGCATACTAGGCACTTATTAAGGCACTTAGCAACTGCTGCTGCACTCTGATTTTGAGTTGCTTTCTATAGTCTTGAGTTTTGAGAAGCTGGTACCTTTCTGAGATATGCCTTAAGTGCTATTTCATTTCACAGACATCAACAATACATGGTATAATAAAATAAACTGAAGAATATTGGTGAATTAAAAGCTTAGTCAATATCATTAGGTTTATTGAGCCTGATAAAATTTAGCATAGTGGTAAATTCTGTTCTTAGATTGCTTTCTAGCTAATTATGCTTTTGGGAAAACACGAGTTGTCAGGTTAATGAGTGATGTGACCTCAAAATAGATGGAGATGAGCAAAAAACCCTGGCACTAGAGTGGACATTAATCTATAACCATGGAGCAAGCAGGATTGAAGGGAAGGGCTAGTCTAATCTCATTCTCAAAGCAGGTCCAGTTAGAGCAGGTTTTTAGAAGTCTATACAGTTGCACTATAATTATTTCTAAAGGCCAGGATTTGGTCAAAGAAGAAAATGTGTTATGCTTAGCATACATATAAAATTAATACTCTCCTTGGTAACTTGCAAAACTAAATGGTAAGAATAGTCACCTTTGTTCCCTTCAGCTCTGCCCTTTCACTTCTTTCTCTTGGTCCTCACAAACTACATTTATGTGACCGTTTCTTTCTCTTGCACTTTGCAAAGAATGTCTACCTGACTATTGCCATTTTGTAAACAGTTAATTATTCCCACTAAATTTTCAATTTAGCATTTCATTGATAGTGTGATTTTTTTTAATGCTGCAGAAGATTTCTGTTACTTTCAGCCCTGGAAAGGCTTATTACAAAAAAAAAAAAAAAAAAAAAAACTTCATAGAAGAGAAAGGAAAGCTAGCCAACATTTAAGCTGCGAGACCTTCAAAACTTTAATTGGAAATGTGGCCAGTTATCATTTGTAAAAATCAAGAATATGAAAATGAAGGCATGTGGTTTTCTAGAGGGGAAGATATCATAAATGCAATTTTTCACGAAGGAAAACAATGTCCAGGTAGATATGTTGTGGCAGATACTTGGAAATGTTTATGTGTATAACAGCCTTTCTGAACAGATGACTGTATGGAATGCTAAACATATTTTATTATCATTCCTTTGAAAATGACTGGCATAAATGACTGCTTTTGCTACTGATAGAATTTTCAAGTGATAAAATTATAGAATAATATGTCTGGAGAGGGACTTATCGAGGTCATCTGCCCTACCACAAAGCGTGGCCTGTTTAGACCCTGGCCTGCAGTGTTCTTACAGTTACATCTCCACTGCTTAGCAGGAATAGAAAAAGCTGACTTAAGGAGCTGTTCAGTTAAAGAATATACTACCTGTACAGTGAGGTGGTGGGAAAACAGCCTTCCGCTTATGATTGTTTATAGGCAAGGTAATCAGATTACTGGGTTTTGGCAAGGTGATGTTTGATATGATTGTGTATTTACTGGATTTGCATGGAAAAGTAAGGCCACATCATTTGAAGTCTTTAGTGAAGCCTTCCAATTTTCAACAACTGTAGTATATACTTTTTGCATTATTGCAACTTCTCATGTTCTGAAACAACTGCTTTTCTGTAATGGCTGGAAAATTGTAGTACAAAGAGCAGGGAAAGTTACCTCCTTTTTTTTTTTTCCCCCCACTTATCCACTTTTGAAAGTTCAGAACTGAGTGGCTTCCTGTCTCCTAACACCAAAATTGACTATTTCAAAAGTGACATAGTGAAGAATTAGTATTTTTCTTTGCTGCTAAATGAAGAAACTGATGATTTTGGTGATCTTTTCCCCTTTTAGTTCTGAATAGAAATTTCTATGGAAAAAGAGAGAATCTGAAAATAAGCATAAACTTGCTGCATATGGACCACCAGTGGGCAGCTCCTGAAATTACACCCAGTACCTGAGTCATAGAATCATAGAATACTTAAGGTTGGAAGAGACCTCCAGAGGTCATCTAGTCCAACCCCCCTGCACACAGAGGGTCTCCTAGAGCACGTGGCACAGAATGGCATCCAGTCGGGTTTTGAAGATCTCCAGAGAAGGAGACTCCACCACCTCTCCAGGCAACCTGTTCAAGTGCTCTGTCCCTCTCACTGTTAAGAAGTTCTTCCTCAAGTTCCTATGGAACTTTTGGAGCTTCAATTTTTGGCCATTTCCTCTAGTCCTGTTGCTGGCTACCACTGCAAAGAGGCCGGCCCCATCCTCCTCACTCCCTCCCTTGAGATACCTGTATACACTAATGAGGTCCCCTCTCAGCCTTCTCTTCTCCAGGCTGAAGAGGCCCAGCAATCTCAGCCTTTGCTTGTAGGGCAGATGTTCCAGGCCCTACATGAGCTATGATGTGCTATGATCCGTGTTCCCTTTCTGAAGGTCTGGCCCATAGTGTAAATTTCCTTTCTTATGTAAATGATTTGGAGAAATTAAGTCTTATAATCTATGATGTTCCCTGCTCAGCATAAGCCTTTCTCAAAGCCTTGTCTGCTGACAGTGTAGGTTGTCTTTTTGCCTGGTAGCACATAACATTTTAGTGTTGGTGGGAGACAACTTGGTTTATTTCTATCACTGGTCATTTGCAAAAGCTGGGTTTCAGAGCTCTTTTCCTTCTCCTGTAAATATTTGGTTGCTATGCATTAATTCCAAATGGCAACAGCTATTCTGCAAAGTATTTATTGGTTACCTACCCACACCTTTTCTTGAGTTAAATCACCCTTTCCTTCAAGATAAACTAACAGCCAAGGCTTGGATTTACCTAGGGTAGGATGAGAGAGAGTTGTAAATATATTCTTGTCTTCAGATGACCTGATTATTTTCTTTTCAAACAAGTGGTGGAAAATCAATTCTTGCCCTTGTACTATAGACTGATATATCCAGGAGACAAAAGCACAATTAATAGAGCTCCCAGGAGAAATCGTGCATGGTCGGGATACTGGTATTATAATTCTTCCATTTCTTTTCTGTGTTGAAGCAATCATACTGACCAGATGAATACATAACTCACAAACCTCTTCTTTTTCCTTGTAAATTCAACTAGTTTCCTCTGTACTGTTGTGGTCCTATTTGCATTGAGCGTAAACAATTCATTTAAAAAAAAATTGATTAAATGAGGCAGAAACACAACATATAGTTTAAAGCTAGATATTTCAGAAATAGTTTTTCTCAGTTTTGAGTTGTCTGACTTTTGACACTTTGATTTTTTTCCAGAAAGGAGAATGACCTCAAAATTCCACAGAATTCAGGTAAACTCCTGCTTTTTGGCTCAGATTATTTCTTGAATGGCATCTAAAGCCAGAGATACCCACAGCTGGTAGCCCATGCTAAAAAAAAATCCCCCAACTGTCTGAGTAGCTGTCACTGGAGACTATAGATACTCATTCAGGAGCAAGCGTAGATGCAAGCAAACAAACTGCCCTTGTTTTGTAGGTTAGAGGGAAATGCACTAATTGACTCTATTGTGTTACATCTTATTAAACCCAGTTGACTTCCATGCACAGAACAGCTACAGCATCAGATGCTGTGTGCATTTAATTAATTAAATGTGATTATTTTGATTCACAGAAAAAAAATGCTCTCCTATTGTTCCGGGTGCTTTCACATTAAACAATAAAACATTCTAGAGCTTTTTTGCTCACCCTTTTTAACGGAGTTGTTAGCCATTAATGGGCATCCCAAACTGACTCACTCATGAGGGAGCATTTTGTTAATGTAAAGTACAATCCTGCTCAAAAGGTCTGGTTTGTGGTTTTTATTTAATTATAAAAAACTGTATTATAGTTCTAGGAGGAACTAAAGAAGTAAAGAAAGGGTGTGGATATGGGTGTTGGTATTCTTTTAAAGCAGGTTCAAGCAGCCTAGGTAACTTTGATTTTTCCTTTCAGCATTTTAATTTACATTAGCTGCTTATAAAAGCATTTGATTAAATGAACCACCGCTCTATTCTTATGCTCATCAGTCAAGTTTGTCTTGTTGTATTACATTTATGTTGTGACTCAGGCCAAACTGTCCTTTTCTGTGTAGGGAGAAGGAAAAGAAATATAATGCTGCCATAAAGCCGCTGCCTCAGCTACCTTGTGGTTCAATGTGTTTCGTGTTTTGTGGTGGGTTTGACTCTGGTCTGGGACTGCAGGGTATGTTGGTTGCTCTGCCTGCTCACCTGGCTGAGGCACTCGAGTCCTGTCAGGGATCTCATGTTAAACAAGAAATCCTTTCAAAAGTTTCCATGGAAGGGCAGCATAGGGTTTGGCACACCAGACTCATCTGCATGGCAGGGTTTGTGCCTCTGTGTGACTGCCTACATGCGTGTGTGTGCTGGCCTGAGCATCTCTAAAACAATACTTCTGAGTGGAAGAGACTAATTTTGCCTTTGGCTTTCACCCCTCTTTCTGTGGCAAAGAGCCACTCAAATCTCTTAGTCGTAGGCCAAACATAATTCAAACAGCCTAACTGCAAGTGAGTAGTACTGATCTTTAGCCATTTTGGCTTGGGGTTGGCTTTACAGTGGTGGCCTGCATGTGATCAACGGAATTGGACCACGCTTTATACTGGTCAAGTGGACAGATAGATATTCTCGTATTAATCCCAAGAGCTAGTTAGGGTTTATAAATATTATTTTATGTCCTGAGAGTGTAATAATTTCTGTACTGTGGCGAAAAAAAGAGTCTCTGTTCTTCTCTGTTTAACTCTGAGAGGTTCCTGAATGCCATAAGGAGGAAACGAAGTCCAGCGTTTAATCATACTTGTATTAAATTGGTTGCAGCATTTTGCTTCAGAGTTATTGAGTGCTTTATTAAGAATTGCCTGATGTGACACAAAGGTCTTTTCTTTAGGTGTGTACACATTATATCGAATAATGAGAAAGGACTTTGCTTGCTCATCAAGTTTTTCAAATTAGGAATGTCCATCACTGTTAAAAGTGCATAAATGTTACATTTAAAATGGTCTTTTTAAAGGTTTCTATGGGACTTGCTTGACATTACAGTATGGGTTTTCAGATCTGAGTTCAAGCAAATGTGGGCCCCGTCTTACCATCCTTGTATTAGAGCTGGTTATGATTTATTGCTTCATGCTCCCTAGAGGTTGTGCCTGACGGAGGGGCCCCATCATCCTACATGTGGTTGCAGTCCCACCTGAAACGCATTGAGGTTTTATTCCAAGATACAGCAGTGAGAATGATTCATGGAAGGGGCGTTCAGTCTTCAAAATTGACTCTACTGTGGTGGATTGGAAATGTCCAATCCGTCTGTGAAACTGGTGTGAGCACCAAGGAGGATTTGGAGGTTAACACAGTTACCTCTTGAATTTTATTTACATAATGAGAATTTGCTTGTAACTAAAGATCAACTTGAATCTAGCTCACCATCAGCCCTTTACTGATTCCTGTGGAGAAATAAAACTTATTCTTGGTTAGTGACTTGGTAACTTTTATTTCAGATTCAAAAGGCATATTCCTGCTGGTCCAGGAAGAGCTGGAACCTGCATAGGAACTATTTCTCCTCAGTGTTTTAGCAGGCTGCTGTAGCAATATGCAGACAGAAGATTATTATCCTTTAAATAATATTTAGAGATTCAGAAACCTCTGTTTTAAGACCAGACAAGGTATATTGCCTTTGTAAAGCACAGACAAAAGATGGCTAACAATATTTTCTTTCAAAAAAGAGCGGGTTTTAAAAGTGTCTTTGTATTGTTGATTACATTTACCCAGTTTGAGGAAACAGCTTTTTTCTGCCAGGGAAATTTTAAGAGTATTCAGAGCCATGAAGCTTCTCGACGAGGAGCCGCATACGCATATTTTCGTACGTCTCAGAAAAATGCACCAAATAAGAGAAACATCGAGTTCCAGTAGGACTCTGACAACAAAGTTATACATCTTCTGCCAGGCTGTTTGCAGCATCTAAGTCAATTTTAGAAATTAAAAGTAAAGTGAAATAATTCAGTTCTTCCTCAATCCACTGAGTGTTTGGCAAATTAGTTTTTTCTGCGATCCAGGAGCTGCTTCATCTCAAAGTCAGCTGGGCACTTTTCCGAGTTATTAATGTTTCTAGATAGAAGAAGAGCACACAGAGTTATTTTGTTTGTGCAAAACAGAATTTGATGTTTTCCTTTTGTTTTTGCCTAGTGCAAGCTTCCTGTAGTGAGAGGTTTCCAGTATTCTTTTCATTTTGCCTGCGTTGTAAATACCACAAGAATAGTGTCTGTTGCGGTACTCGAAGATAACGGAAAAGCAGGAAATGAAGAAATATTGCAAAATACCTTGTTAAAGAAATTAACTAAATTTTTAGAACAAGTTTTCCCTGTCAGCAAAAAGTCCTGTCTTTTTATTAAGTCTTCATGAGGCTTTTTTAAATCATACTATCTACATATGTATTTTTAAACATAGGTGTTTTTATATAAAGTAAAATGTAATTTTACTTCTCCTTTTCATTACAACTGTATCCAAAATAGTTCTTTCTTTTTTTCAACTCCAATTCTGTGTTTTGTGTGTAAGAGAGTAACAGTCTGTAATGATCAGTACAACAGTTATAAATAATTGTTAGTAAATAAATTAAATAAATAAAGTTCTCTGAATTCAGAAAGTATTTTCTGCCTAAAAGCATATTTGTCAGCTATATCAGTTTGTCTTACAAATTATTTTTCTATGAAGACTTTGCCTAAGAAGTTATTTGAAACAATTTGTAACCATTTTCAGTTCTGTACCTGAGATCTGGCTGGATACTTTTAAAGACTGTCAGTTTCATTTTTTCAGACTGAGAAAATTTAAATAAAATTCTTATTGTAGTCTTGGTCAACAGGCATTTTAATAATTCCCTCTTTATGATAGATCCTCAATACAGCAAAGTATTCTGAGCTTTTCTCTCCCTCCCTGCTGAAGTCCCTATTGTATTTTTAGCAAATTGGAAAATGCCTAGAGAGTTGATTTCAGCAGGTAAAGCTGGGTGTGAGCATAACTGTTTCTAAAGGAGGGTCTTAGCTTTTACTTATGACTGTAATTCCTTCAAAATATTCACACAGAAATGTGATTTTCAAGTATGTTGCATACTTTTAGCTGATTGTTTAAGAGCTTAAGATACATAAAAATGACCATATTAGCCTATTGACAAGACATGTACAAATGAGGAAATGATTGGATTATGTCAAAAAGAAAATTTGCCTTAAATTCAAGAAACCCAAAGCTAGGTGAAGTTAATACTGAATTCAAGTCCCAAGTTTAGGACTCAGGGGCGCATAATCTAATCCATACTTTTAGCCCATTCATTTGTCATTATTTACTTCCCTGCTAAAATCAGATTCGGTAAAAATGTTTTTCGCTTTGCCCTTAGAGAGACACATACTGCTCTACAAAAGAAGTACAGAGAAAGATAGAGATCCATAAATGACAATGGATCATCAGAAAATCTTCTTGTCATGTGGGCATATACTTTGGTTTCACTTAACTATTTCCGAGGTGATATCATCATCAGAATGAGCCACCTCCATGCTGTGGAGAGGCAAGCAAGACTGGGACCATAGCAGAAGAACTGGTCCTTATTCTTTCAAAGGATTACAGCAAACTCAGGAGTTAATAATACTCTTCGGTTTGATTTTGTTTGGACGTGTTTGCTGAAGCACGAGGGAGTCTCTAGGAAGTGCTGGGAAGGATCTGGGCAGGACTGCCCTGAAACGGGAACAGCAGCGCCGCAAAGAAAACAGCTTTGTTTTTATTTAATAAAGCTGCTGCTTCGATGTTGGAAGAATATTCTCTCACAGGGATTTTTTTTCATGTTGTGGCCTGAAAATCCTGACTTATTACCGTCTTGAGTATATAAAAAAAAATTGTATTAAATAATTACATATTACACCAGTCTTGATATTCTTGGACATTGTGTTTCTCCTTGTGTGGAAAAAGGAGGGTAGTCAAGTGAAAGTGTTAGCATCTGGTAGCTAGGAGTACTTACCCAAGTAATCTGTCCATGGAGCAGAGTCAACAGGCAGTACTTAAATAACTTGTTCTGAAGGCACATTTTCACCCAGAGGTTTTGTTGTCACTGGCCAAGCAGAGACATTTGAACCGACTTCTCATTCAGCATCCAGCTTTAAATTGCAGCTTTACAACCCTGTTGTTTGATGATATCACAGGGTAGAAATATAATCCTTCTAGGAGGTCTTTTGTTTGCCCATTAGAAACATCATTTTAGAGAGGGAATGTTTGCAAAAAAGGGGCCAGGGCCAAAATACTATACTGGGATAGGGTCAGGCATCCTGTATCATAAATTCCAGGAAATGCATAAAAGGTCTAAATGCATGATTCCAAAGCACAGTAGCAATCAGGAGAATGTACTAGTGCTAAACTTACCACCACTTCCCTTTCAGGAGTTAAAAAAAGGGAGATATCAAGGAGAAAAGGGGTTGTCTCTGCTCAGTTACTTCAAACTGCGCAGCTGCATAAAATAAATGGCATAATAAGAGATGCACCTGTATCATATCAGCCAAGAAAACTGCGGTTTCTTGTGAAAGAACGATTGATTCTTTCATGGATTTTAATTAATGGTTGCTGAATTTTCATCAGTGAATACCACTAGCCCAAACTCTAAAGAACTCACACATAGTTCAGCAGAGCAGTCTGAGAATATTTAATGTCTGATGCTGAGGGGACTTAGTATTTGTCCCTAATGGTTGTGGGATAGCTAAATGGGGATAAAGCTGGTTAGGCAGGTACTCTGTAGTTTTGTTATTGCAACTGGTAGATAGTCAGCATGCATTTTGCTTGCAATGATAAAATATTCTGTAGTTTATTGCATTTTTATTGTGGAACTGAAATATTGTTATGGATCACTTGGTCTACTGGCAGTCTGGCCTGCTGGTCCTTTTTTCATTGCTTCCCAGTGAAGAAATGTTTAACATTTCTCCCTGCCACCACTATGTTTTTTACCCTCCTTTATCTGGGTCTTGGCCCAGGCAATGGCTGAGGAGTGACCTGGGGTGAGGTCTCGCAGTCCTGCCATGGCACAGGGCTGGCAGCAGCTGAGGTGTGGGAGGCTTCACAGACGAGGCATCTCCACGTGGCTTTCCCAGCTCTGTATGTATTGGCAGTCTCCTGGAGTTGTGGCTCTCCTGACTGGTATATGAAACCTTAAAGAAAGGCATTGTTTTTTGCTGAGCTCTGAATCCCTACTGGGGGTGTTGGAAATTAAACTTGCAGTTTCTGAACGTGTAGCAAGATCTAGGAGCCTAGCAACTGGCTTTTCAAATGGATTTACCAGATTTGTGTGTTATTTAATAGCTTGTGTCTTGAAAGCCATTAAATTTACATTATACTTTATCACATTACAAACAGTAATTGTTCATAGTTATGGTTTTGCAAGAAGTCACAAACTTGACTTTGGAGATAATTTGTCTTTCTCCTCTTTTACTTTTGATTAAAAATGTTTTTTGGAATACTGCTGTTGTGATAGAAATGTAACTCAAAACTGACGTCTTTTTCTGAAAGAGTTATCTAAGCTGAGGAGCAATGCCTTATTTGTAGTAAGTATTTTGCATTAATTTGTTCAGTGCACCCCATCTCATTTTCTGCAGCCCTTGGAAACTTATTGAAGCAGCAATACAAGATTAGACCCTTAAACAATGTCACCAAGAACACTGTATTTCTAGCAGTGCAGTCTGATGTGCAAAAAGCATGAGTATGAAAATGATTCATACCATCTATTAAAGGCTAATTTAAATACTGGAATACTGGTTTACTATTCAGATGCTATAAATTACTGCATCTACAGTAGTCTAAGTCGAGCTAGCTTTTCCAATATGCCAACAAATGCCAACCCCAAAGGATTTTTAAAAAATTGTAATTGTCACAATTGACAGATTCTCTTTTATTTTACCTATATGGGTAATAATCTTTCATACATTTTAATACAATCCTAATGAAATCTAAAAAATAAATTTCATAGTTCATCTGCTGGTTTACTGCAGAGACTGCAGAGCAGTATATTAAAAATGTATTTCTCCTTCACTCTTTTTATATTATCAATCAAGTAAATCAAACTTGGAATTCTAACTTATTAGCATAAAATGTCACCCAGACACAATCGACTTGATGAACAGGCTTCTAACTTTTTTTGTTATGAGAAAATAAATTACCAGGGGAAAAAAAATTCACTACTTAGTGCCTTTGACAGGATCCTGTATCAGGTTATGACTGTTCAAGAAATAAAATGTTTTGTTTGAAAAACACAGATCAAAACTGAATAGTTTATTAGTCATTATGCCTGTTACTCATGTTTTCTGTTTAAACATTCTCAGATATAGAGCAGTTTAACATCCTTGTGCACACACACACAGAGGTGTGTATGTATCTCCTATGACACAGGAACCTGTCAGCTCTGTGAAGTCATGTGAAAGTATCTGAATTATTTTGTTCAGCTATATTGACCATTCCACTTAGTATCACTAACAAAGAGTGCCTCCTTAGGGCCTGATCCTGCACTTCTTGAACAGCAAAGGATTTTTGATATCACACCATTTGTACGCAGGTATATTTAACCATATAATTCCTATATATGTAGGGATCCATCCTGTTAGGTGATGAATACATCCAGCAAGATTTGGAGGCAATTTTTATTTCAACGGTGATTACAGAGGCATTAAGAAAGTGCTGAGATTGAGCCTTAAGAAATCTCTATTGATTAAGTACCAGGCATGTCACTGAGCAGCCGGGCTGCTGACTTGGTCTCTTCATGGAGGTTTAACGTCTCATTTATACTCCTTGTCCACCTGTACAAGTAGATATGTCTATCTCTCTACAGCAGCTGCTCTTCTGCTTACTGCTTGGCTCCCTTTACCCTTGTTTTCTTTTCCCCTCCTTTTTCTTCATCGCTCTCTTGAAATTTATATACAAATAAATATTGAAAGATGAGTTGTATTTGTACAACTATCTTTCTCTTCTCCCTAGTAAGTTATTCCCCTGTATTCTTTGCCATAAAAGTGATTCTTAAATCATTGCTACACCCTGCTTTCAGAAGAACTCAGCACCCAAAATGAAGTGTTTTTTTGGCACCAGTGATCATATTGAACCTGCTCATCTGTGCCAAGGTGTCTCACAGTAATCTGATCAAGTGTAAAAATATGGCCCCAGATGAAGGCGCTCAGCACTTGCAAATCTGGCCCTCGAGTGTCCAAACTGGTGACTGTCTTCCCACCCATTCACAGCGTTACTGATGGGGTGGATCGTGGGAACGTCACCACTGACTTCTACAGTGCCAGTCTCAGGCTGCTCTATCGTTTATCTTTTAGGAGGATCCCTTTGCCTGTCTTTTGAAAAGCCATCGTGTCATAAGAAAGATCTCAGGCTCAGGCCTTCCCCAAGGAACACAAGAGATGTGGGTGTGATCCTGCCTCCCTCTCGGTGCTGATGTAAAGCACCTCCGTCAGCAGCCACACTGCACGGTAATGGAAATTAAAGAGAGAAACACGTTGCCTGCTGTCAATATCTCCAAAGGAAGTTTCTGTTCCTCCCTGCTTCACAGGGGACTGACTCATCCTGCATCTCAGATGCTGTCAGATTGTCAATGATGGTGATAAGGTTTCACTTATCCCAGCTGGGGAAGCTTAGAAGTGAATAAGAATTGCAGTGGGAAGCAGCTGCTCATATTTCTGTGATGAGCAGACTCATAGAATGATTTTTACTCAATTTCTGTGCCTTGCATTGTTTAACTTACCACCTGATGTTCCTGCCGTGCAGTAAATCTAGAAAATTACTATTTGCCGAGATTTTCACTGTGTCAGTTTGTGTAGACACATAAGATCGTCCCCCAAGCATTTAAGATTACATGAAGAAAATCATACTGCGATATTTTAGCTGTTTTCCCCTGCACATTGTGGTGTTCCAGCAGCTTAGAGCTTTCATGTAAGTCCTTGTTACTGCAGCCTGCTAAGGATCTGCAGTTTATCTTTGCAGTCTCTGTACAGACAAGTCCTGCAGGTTGATAATAATCAGGTACACATAGAGAACAATGGTCCTGATAAGAATCAGTGTAGGAAAAACAATTTGCCTGATGATCACAAATGTTATTAATTGATTAGCACAGCAGCTTTACCCTGCAATTTAAGACAAAGACAATGATTTTTATATAAAAAGCAGTTTCTTTAAAAAAAAAAAAAAAAAGGCAGTTAAGATAATAAAGGGAAAACAAAACTGCTGTTCAAATCTGAGATGCAATTATAGTACTCTTGGCAAGATTACTAAATTTCTACTGCATATAGAACATTGCATCCACTCACAAAATGAGAGCAAAAAATACAAATAATAAAGTTTGAAAGTCAGAATTTAAACTGTTTTTTAAGCACTTTTATATTTTGCAGGCAGAATTAGTGAATATTTAGATTAAATAACTTTAAAGTTTCAATAAAACTCTCAAATTCTGACCCAAGCTTTAGAATCAGCTGTGTAGTGTTAGAGAAACTGAACTAGTTATTAACACTTTTATTCATTGTGGATTATATATTTTTCTACTTTTACAGCTACTACTTCTATAATTGTTCAATTGCAGTACTATTTATGGCATATAACACTTCTTAGTGTGAATGTGGTTTATGAAAAAATATTTTCTCAGCTACTAAACAGGCAAAGGGAGAGCTTGCAAGATTCTGTGAAGATCAGTTAATTTACCATTTCCTTCCCAAAGCCTATCTTTAGCTATGAGCATGGAGAATCATACTATGATATCTTTTAATAAACTCTTGAATTTTATTAATTCTATTGTAATAACTCTGAATGAAGAAAAGTGTTACTAGCTCTTTTGTAACATGTTATTATTTTTAGGAATAATGTTTCAACACAAATTCTCTGATAACACATTTTCAAAGTCACTGAAATCTGATATTTTATTGGCTACCAATATTTGCTACCAAATATTTTATTTGCTACTACTTCTGTAGTAAGTGTAGTAAGAAGTCTTCCTCAAATTCAGATTACATTTTTGTCCTTTAGGGAATTTCTGGTATCTTAAAAGCTAGATGCAGAGTCTGGTTGTAGGAAAGATTGATCATTTTGGTATAGGAAGACTTAGAGTTATCTATCGTCTTGAATGAAGGAACTGGTTAATTCAACCTTTCACCCTCCTGTGAGTCATCAAGCAGATGGGTCTGAGGTTCTCCAAGACTCCAGAGTTCCTGATGATTCTCTATACGCTCATTAAACTTGTGCTTTTGAAGAGAAACCCTCGCTGATGCCTGAAGGCTTTCTATATCAACATTTCTTTTGCCAGTAGAGTTGAAGGTAAATACCATTTGTTTTTCATGGGAAAGTGGGAAAGGAGAAAAAAAGGTTAGTTGTCAGCTTATCATTGAAGCTGACATTTCCCATAAATGAAAACAGGAAACAAGTCAGTTTTTACATATTAGTTACATTTTTTAAAACTGAGTTTACACGATTTAAGTCAAATATTTTCCAGCACTCAACAAAGAGAATCTAGTTTCATTGAAAATCATTTTGGGGGAGCAGGGAGAGGATAAGCATTTTCATTTGCAATGAACAGGCACTGTGTGTATGCATATGAGTTCAAACAACTATTTTACCTTGGGTTTGGTGATTTTTCAGATTTCACCTCTCTTTTACTCTTTTACATAAGGAGGTGGTTTGATTTTTTTGTCGTTTTTGTTTTTTTTTTTTTTTTTTAAGTTTTTTTTTGTTTGTTTGTTTGTTTTTAGTTTTTTGTTTTGTTATCTGCCAGAGAGTCCATTCCTGAGTAAGGAGGCTGCATGGAAGATGCACTAAGACCTCCAATTTTCATTCCTTAGGTTCATGGTGGGGACCCTTAAACAAAATCTAACTGCTTGGATCATGTCTTTGGAAGCCAAATGCTTGTTGCCAATGGAGACATTGTTGAACGTAATGTTAACCTCAGAATATGAAATATAATGTCTCTGATCGTGTGTGTCAAGGACATATACTCTTGATCAACATTGTTCACCAGGAGTAATTAGCAAGGTTTTTCTGCTATTTTCCTAATGTCAATATATATTCTTCCTTAAAGTAATTCCCTCTTTAAGGTGTTTATTGCAAACTGATTTGCTGAGAAACTTTGAAACAGTAGCATATTTGTTCAATAGGACTCTCTGAGTTGCATTACCTTTCATATTTACAGTATTCCTAAACTGCACCAAGACAAATGCCACTATATGTAAGTGACGGCTGCCTAGAGGAAGAAGTAAGGAGAAAAATCAAAGAGGGTTATCTCACACTTTTGAAAACAACCTCTGCCCTTCTTACAAGCTTTTCCTCTTAAAATGATGTGCTTGAAGTGATACTCATCTCATCTATCTAACTGCAAGTGAGATTAGATTTTTTTTTTTCTTTTTTCTTTTTTTTTTTTTTTTATAGGTTGGCTCTTTTTTTTTTAATAGGTTGGTTCAGGATGGCTCTTTCTTCAAAGGAGAAAAGCAAATGGGTGAATAACACTGAAAAAGTGCCCATGGTTCTTTCCATATGTGACAGAAAGTGGTGAATCACATCCTGCAGATGCCTGCTCCTCTCCACCAATTTTAGTGGAAATGCGGGCGACAGACTTGACAAAATTTAGATGTCTAAAGTGAGATGATACAAATTCTGCCTAGAGACAGTGTCATATATCTTGATTTCTGCTCAGGCTGAGTTGATGCTGATAGGGGCTGCAGGTTTGCCTAGGCTTGCAATGTCCCTCATCGTTTTTGCCTGGGCTAGTTGCAACTGCTGTTTTCTGTCTGGCATAGTGTCTTTAATCTGAGAATAAAGAAATTAAGACAAGCATCTATGGCCCCAGGAAGAGCTGTAGCCATGAACCAGGCCAACTTTTAGTTCCACTTTTCAAGACTATAGTGGTTTACAACGTCTGGCTATGTTAACTTCTAAAGCACTTCGGTTAGTAAAGATAATGACTAGTATTACAAAAATTGACGGAGTCTCCAAGTGATGTAGAGTAGCAGTGGGTTGAAAAGCTAAAAATAAGAGTAGTGTTATTTATTCTTTCTAAGAGAACAAAACATAAAATGAGAAACATCTTGGTATAGCTTACCAGAACATTAACTTGTATAACATTAGTTTGTTGATGCCACTGAGTGAAATGCAATACAGAGAAGAGCACAATAAAAGGTTATTAATGCATTTTTCACTCTCTTAATTACTTCAAAAGTTGTAGTTACGCTACCACACACTCACACAGAGGTACTTCTTGCTACTCTCCTCTTAATAATGTCTACATTTGTGTGATTGCCAGCTTTTTAGCAAAATGGTACTGATTAGCAGCATTCCATGAAACTGTTCCTCATTACACATTAATCCTGCCACTTCTAGCTGAGACTCAAGTATCAGTAGGAATAAAAGAATGACAAGAAGTGAATAATGAAGTTGAGATCAAGGGAAAACAGGATACTTCAGTAAAGCAGTCTGAAGAACTCTTTAGGATTACCCTTCTAGCTCCCATTTCTAAACTAGATGCAAACCATTTATGTTTTTCTTTTAAATGCTTTATGGAAACAAAAGTAAACATTAATGCAGTATAGCACAGCTACCAAGCTGCCTTTTGTACTTATCACCTTTACCTTGTCATAGTCATCTTACCTAGTGGCAGTTACTGTAAGCAATAAAATATATTGTAAGTATAGCACTTGAAATATTTCCTAAACTAAGGGATTTAGGACCAGAAATCTGCCTCTAGCAGCCAAGCAGTTGCTCCATTTGTTCCTTCTCTGTTTTAATGCTAGAGTACTTCTTAATTTCCACTTTTATCCCCCCCAAAATTCATGTAGTAGTCAACATAACTCATGTACTACCTGATAATGTCAAATGAATCGGGCAGTGAGCTGCTCCCTGTGCTTTGCCGAGTCTCATCATTCCACGCTAATAGCAGAGATCAATCAAATTGACAGAACATATGTTTGATGAGTGTCTCCCAACGAGGCTTCATCTCTTATTGGTATTCATATCACGTAGGCCTCAGAAGAAACTATGCTAGGCCTACTACCCCTCAAAGCCTTGGATATTTGGTGTTTTTGTGATGGTAGTCCACAGAAAGTGGTAATGTCATACAAGAAGCTTGAAATCTGTATTTTGTGAATTTCCTTCTGCATTGGGTGTTTAAGTATGTGTAGCATTAGATGACTGAGTGCCCAAGTGGATGAAAATTCCAAAATATTCTCCAAAGGTGACATTAAATACCCATTTTTCAAACAGACTCAGCTTTATATAAAAATCCTGGATCTTTTTGGTATTTTAATTCAACAATTTGATAACTTATAATAGTAATTATATTGTCACTAGTAAGAGTAACCGAACTCAGACTAACTGGAGAGTCACTGTATGAAACTAACAGAAATGACAAAAATATCACAAAATATGAATTTGGATTTGATTTGCATTTTCAGTATTTTTTGGTAAAAAGAGAAATTAGATAAAAAAATGGGGTTTTTTTCACTGAAATATCTCACTTTTTCATCAGAAGTGCAACAATACCTATTCTTTGCCCATATTCCCATTACCCATGTGTGCTTGAGGAAATTTGGTTCTTCTTGCTATTCCTATTAGTCACACTTCTGTGAAACATGGGTCTAGCCATTCTACCTCTGGGCAAGAAGGTAGCGACTTTGCACCAGGGGTTGTCTTAGCTTTGAATAAAAGTATTTTCCTGCCAAGAGATTAGAAAGCAAACCCTGAAAGAGTGTTTGTCAGCAAGCCAGGCAGCAGTGTGAGTGACACAGCTAGCTCAATGGCACATTTTTGCAACTAAACTAATAATTTCATTATATGTGATTTAAAACAGCAGCTGAAGAGGAGGAAAATAAGAAGTAAGCAATATAGAAAAGAAGGCTACTCTTCTAATGATAGTGAAGTCCAACACCTTTGCTAAACTACAGAGGCTGCATCAGGAGAGGTGGAAACAGGCATGGGTCTGGGTGCTTGTGTCAGCTGCAGAGAGATTGGTACTTGGCCTGGCAGGGCACTGAGAGCAACTAGGCCAAACCATTCTAGGAGCTTGTGCTAAAAGGGAAAGGGAGTTTGCACATAACTCATGTGGAGAAGAAGTGAAGGGTGGCTCTGACCATGCACAGTGATATGGAGAGTGCTGGACATGGCTGTTGTTCCCCTCCCATGGAGAAGAGCCAGCAGCAGTAAATCAGCACACCAAGAGTTTCTCTTGCTGCAGGGTTACTCACTGAAAGCTCTCCAAGGAGGAATCTGCTGGTGCCATCTGCACAGAGAAACTGGGGAGTGAGCTTGTTCGCATCTGCAGGGGGAAATGAAACAGTTGTGTGCGTCAGAGTTACTCCTCATTAAGCTGTTTGTAAACAAGTCGTTCATTGAATCTGCCCTGGAGTATGTGTTTGAGGTTGCTCGTGAACCAGCTACCACAATTATAAAGGGCCATAAGAAGATGCTTTGCAGCATAGAGCTGATCGTGGGCAATTTACCATAAGGTGAAATAATTATATTTATTTCTTGCTTAAGTCATCATGATGATATGCTTCAGGGAACTGGAGCATTTTCAGTGGAGAGCTTGACCAGTCAGAATAATTGAAACTAGTTCAAAGATATCCTGGGAGAGTAAAACTAGTCATGGGAAAGAATAATGTAGGTGTTTGTGATTTTTTGGGCAAACTAGCAAAGGAAAGTTACAGGGTAATTTATCTAGATAGCTTCTCATAGTGACTGAGAAGCTAGTGAGAAAGCTTCAATTGAAAAAGGTCCAGGTTTTTTTTTTTTTATTAGTATAAGGATGACTCTTAAACATGCTCTGAGGGATTCTGTAAACTAGGAAATGTTATATTTTAGGAACTCCTTTCCAATTTCAGGTAAACCAATCTCAAAGTGATCAACCATATCAAGAACTTTCAATGCTATTAGAAGAGGTAATAAGCATGCTGTGAACCCTGAAAGTGAGTGCTATAGGTGCTCAAGGTGCATGCGGGCATCTTATTTCATAGTGGATTCACTCAAGAATGAACATAAAAGCAGTAAGATAAAAAGCACCTTTAATCTCAGCAAAGGATAAAAGAAATGAGCTAGTGAGAATGTCAGGTAGATTAATTAAAGGAGTCACAGTGAACAATATTAGGCAGTAAATAACATTAGGGCATAACATAATTACCATTTCTAAGAGTTATTTATCACCAACTAACCCTTTTTGGTGTAGGCCAGTCTTAATCCCCCTGGGCTCATGTACTTTTCTGGAGCAGCCACACCTTTAATTATGTAAAACCTTAGCTTTCTTAATTTTTAGGGCTGATCTGTGCTTGGACAAGTTATTATTCCACTTTGTATTGTATCCTTCCAGCCCTCTGGCTCGAGTCCCTCATTTCTTTGTTGGATTTTTGAACTGGAGGCCAGGGCAATTCTTTCTGTGAAGTATCATCACTTTATGTCTCACCAAGCCGTCCTGGGTGCCCTGATGCCCCCGACGCTGCATTTCTCAGGGACCTTCTCGTGGCATTCATTTCCAGTTTGCTTTGAAAACTTTTATTTTACTTTTCTAGCCTACATCTTCTCAAAGCAGCAGCGCCAGAAGGTCTCCTGGGAGGAGAGGGAATAGTTTCCCTGAACACCTGCTCTTTTTAAAAAACAGCAAAACTTTTGATTTTGATATAATATTGTTCTTCTTTGGATTGTCTTGTAGAATCAGCCAAGCAAGTGTCACAGGCTATCTCAGCTCCTAGGGCCCGACTGTCTTGCAGGTCTCTCTCTAACAACAAAATAATTCCCAATGGAAAATGTTTATTTGGCTTAATGCACAATGCCTATAAATGTGGATTCTTTACCACTTTTTTATCTTGAAAATAAAAAGAGAAAAACATTTTTGAGGTAGTCAGAAATCTTTGGGTATCTTCCAGTTTTGCATTTCAAAAGATCCTTTTTTGTAACAGAGTTTATTGTCTTTATGTTTATATAAAATCTTACGAAAACACTTTAAAGTTCAAAAAAGACAAGTCTGATTTTACTGAGGCAGTGCTCTTGGATTAATCCCAAAACAAGTCTTTAAAATTACTTAAAAATTGATTCTTCCAGATATGTCAAGGTAGTATATTTTTTTCCACTTGCAAGATGAAAGGAAGCTCCTTTTCCTCTTGCTGGAAAGGCCTGTTTGCTTTTCCCACAGACCATCTATGTAAAGCTATTATTTCAGTAGGCATTCTTCACTCCTGCTTCTCAGGGTCTGGAGTTGCATCTGGGATGTCATCTCTCTTTACTAATCACGGAAAGGTTTAGTCAAAGTTGTGTGGCCACTGGAGAAAGCTAAGGAATCCCCAAGAGCAATCCGTACTGATTAGATTGTAGAGACTGATACAAGTGGGAACGAGGATCTCCAGAGAACTGTCTACCTTCATTGATGTAGAAGGAGGCTAGATAACCTGCTGAAGTCAACACTAGGAGATGAGCATTATTTTGTTGTAAGGCTAGCAAAGGAAGTTATACCAGCCTGCCTTTTCTTTTTTCTTTTTCTCTTTTTTTTTTTTTTTTAAAAAAAAAAAAAAAAAAAAGAGCAATATGAAAATACTAAATACTAGAAAATCCTAAATATAAGATGTTTTCTTCCCTCTTCAAGGTTTCCTTATAACTATATATGACTACATATAACAGCTAACAATTTTGGTTTTACCAGAAACTTCTTTTTCCATGGCAGAGGTGAAAGACAGTTGAATTTATGTTTGTTCTGCTAAAACTAAAATTTGAACAACTTTAAGTCCATTAACGTAGGTGATTGGTTTAGAAAGGGCTTCCTAAACATTTCAGTGATAATTGAAAGTTGTATTTAAGATGTTAAAATTCTATTTAAAACTTTATTAATGTTTATATAATGGTAAAACTGTACTTTTAGTTACTGTTTTCTGAGGCATCAAGCCCATTAAGCATAAAAGCTACATTTTTATCATATATTGGTTAAGACTATAATAACCAGCATGGGTGAAATGAGGACAGAAGGTATATTTAACTACATTCCGATAATGTAGTTAAGAATCCCTAAACTCCTACCTAAAGTTCTTCTCAGCTTGTTTAAATGTAAAAACTGGATCTTCATTAGGATTCTATTTCTTTTTCTTTTTCCTTTTTTTTCCAACCTAGCAAAAGGTAAGAACATACATTTTTCTAGCCTGAGTAGATAACATCTAAAAAGTCAATGTTTGTAGTGTGCTATGCTTTTTATGCCAGTTAAACTAGTGAGTTAATTCTGAAAGAAACTTCACTTTATCATGGTAAGTTTAAGACACATTAAGAATAACCTGATCTGCCTACACTATACTTCTCATATGCCTTAATTGGAACCTACTAGCAATGTATTTAGAATATGTTTATATACTCCATGCTAGGGCTTCCAGCACTTATAATGCTATAGCTGCAATTCCTAGTTATACTACATAGCCTCCTTTCCATATAAAAGGGCCTTGGAATGGTGTTAAGTGACACAACAATGTGAACAAACTTTCTTCTTCATGAATAAGAATCAGTCCCTGTGGCTGCAAAAACAAACAGGAATAAAAGTGTCCAGGAAAGATTTACTTCCAGTATCAAACTAGCAGTGGAAATACCTGTGTAAAGATGGAGCAATGAAAGGAACATCACAAAAGCACTCTTTAATATCCTGTTGTCTTTATAATAATATTCTGCATTCTTATTGTAATTTAGAACCACTGGTAAGTCAGCTGTACTAGTTTCCTTTATTTATTTTGCAAATTGACCAAAGCTTTATATTACCTAGGTAAGAAAAGACATAATAGCCAACCAATAATTCCATGTTCATTTTACCAAAGGAGCTGAGAAAGCCTGCATTCTGGATGGTGTTAAGCATCAGGTAAGATGTCACTTGTCTTCAGCATCTAAAGTAGTTTGAAGGCACTGAGCTTTGGGCCAGATTGACCTCTGCACAAAGGCGCAGAATTCAAGGTCAGTATGTGAGGCTGTGCCATACATCCTTGAAATTTGAATCTGTTGGTCTGAAAACAGATATATTTCTCTCTTGAGAAAGGTTTTTTCTTTTCCCTCTGCAAAAGAGGAGATAATATGTCTAACATTCCACAAATAAATATTTGGCAGTGTGCTTCATTTAATGAGGAATCCAAATGTCATTGAAGACAAGTTGCTTGTAAGTTAACTGTATTCCTAGTTTCAACCTAACAGTTGTTGCAGAGGCCCCCTGGACAAAGGTGATCAGAGCATGAGATTTCTCTTCACATCAGTCCCTCTTATAAATCCTCCTCACACCACGGAGGGTAGAGGCACATTTCTCACTGACTTCAGTGGAGAGACTTACTTCATGTATCAGGTTAACAGTGAACCATTCCTGGAGCAAGTGAATTTGAGGACAACATTTTGGCCTGTAGACTGAGTTCCTCAAGACAGAAACACTGGAGGAAAGGCAAAATGCCATTCATATTTATAGTGCAGTATAAATAAATAATATTGGTGGAAGGTGAAACTACGTTGAAAGTCATCCTGGCTTTTAGCACAAACAAGGAGCTCCCTGTGCAGTGGAACAAATGAAACCTGGTTTCCTATGAATTTGTGCCTCATGGTTTGATTTTCTGGTGTCTAGTAAAGTGTAAGTCCCTTTTAAGAGATTTTTCTTGCATTTCAGGCATTTAGACCTTCTCTCTCCCATGGGCTGAGCTCATCTTCAGCCTGTTCCTAAATGGCCATTGCTAAAGAGTTTTTTTTCTCCTGGATAGTAATATCTTTTTATTAAATTTGCAGAAATTTATCCATGAGACTCATTTTTTTCTCTGACTGAAATGGGACAAGAGGTGCAAAAGTTACAGGGCCAATCAGATAAGCAGAAAGAATGACAACTGCAGGTGCAAAACACATCTACGCACACATCTGTGTGAATAACATGAGTGTGGGCCATATGCTGGCTCATGGTCAATGCCCACAGGTAGCCCCCTATGGAAGACATTTGACAAGGCCAGGTGAGCTCTGTTACCATCCCGCAATAGATTTCTGACCTGCAGCTGAGTTCTTTGCTTCTGGCACAAGTGGCTGCAATGAAACACCTCAAAGTACAGGCAGGTCTGTTAACGGTGCCTTTTGCCCACCTCCCTTTCATGAGAATATCCTTATATTAGAGAAATATCTTTTTCGTCTCTGATGAGACACCCAAAGAAAATCTGAAATATGTTAAAGCCCATTAAAATCACAGAATATGTTTTTTATTTGGAGTTATTTAACTTTTTTAAGATTAAGCTGCTTTTTTTTTTTCTCTTTCTGGCCAAACCATCACCAAGATTAAGGTCTTTTGTGACCTTTCTGAGCATATTTTCCCTTTTAAAAATCATACCTTGCTCAGGGCTCCTAGTGACATAGCCTGGAAATTTTAATGCCCATCAAAATACAGAGAAAAGTGGAGTTTGTGAGGGGAAAAAAAAGTTTATTAATTAACAGAACCTAGGCCCTTATCTGAAAACTCTTCTGCGACTGTGAAGGCTTGTACCTTTTCTCTTGGTAAGGGTATGCTAGGTAGACAGATTGTGACCAAAAAAAAAAAAAAATTTGCCTCAATTATATGAGACAAATGGATGTTGTCGGTTTATGATTGCTTTAAAAACAAAGTATCATCTGGTCACTGCCAGTTATTAGGCAATTTAACACAACATCAAAAGGATCAAAGCAGTTACCTGATTTCTCCCATATCTGCTGAGTTAATCTAAAATCATTTCTGGACAGTCTTAAAACAGAATGAGAATAAATATTGCCGGAATAAATTAAAAGAGATCAGTGAGAAAGGATGTTAAATGCTCCTCATTAATCTGCCAAGGAAGCAAGATTAAAATAATTACGGTTTAAAATTTTACACAGGTTTCATTAAACTGCAACCAGACTTTTCAATAAAGGATTACTGCTCAATGACAACTGTTAGAGATGCCATCTAAGAGGGCGGATGTATTATCTGTATTTTATAGTCGTGTAAAAATGTAATAACTTTTGGTCACAATTAACTAATATAATTTTGAGCTGAAATATTGATTGGACATTGAACACCACAGCTTTAGATGATTAAGAGGAGCTGTTGGGTTCATCTAATGTTAGCTGGACATTAATATTTTAAGAACCTTGTTATCCGTCACTCTGTTGGCTTTTGCCTAGGAAGAAGAGCATGTTTGCGAGGCTGATTTCCTTTTTCTATCCAGGTTAGGAGAGAGAAATGGAGCATTGGCTCCATGAAAACTAAGCAGAGGCAAGCGGATGTAGAGAAATAGGTGAGTGTGGTTCACCATCCATCTCCCTTTCTCTCAGAATCTGAAGGCAAGGGAGATGCCAATGTTCAGTTCAGGGCTCTGCAGATGGCACAGCTAATGCTGGCCTCCAGCGGGCAGCTGGATTCAGCAAAATGGTGGCAGTGAGTAGAGAACCAGCAAGCATGACCTGAGAAGAAGAGATAATCCCATCTCTAATTCTGTGAATATTTTGAGAAAGTAATATGTTAGAAATTTTGTGATTAGGAGGAAGCAAAACTGCTGGTCTTTGTCATCTTTGTCAGTTGACATGAAGTTAGGATAAGAATTTGGACTTAAAGCAAATTTTTGGATCTATTTTTAATGGATGAACCATTGTTTTCCCTCAGGATGAAGAAAATGAATCAGGTTGGCAACTCTTCCAAATATTTTCTTAAATCACTTTACTATTGTTTATGTCATTTGTTTTTCATTTGAGTTTCCTCTTGTCCCGCTTTATTCATGTTGACATGGTTCTCTCAGAGGAGTATCTCCTTCCTATAAAATTTGGCATTTAGAAATTATTAGAAACACAGAGTTTCTGAAGATGAAAATTAAAATATTTTAGAAGTTGAAAACTAATAAATTAATTTTACCATAATATTGCTTTAATTTAAAACTAGTAATTTTTACAAAGGCAGCATCTGTTGCCCTGCTCATAGAGAAGATGAAATGATACATACACACTTGCTGGCATCATTCTTAATTATATCTTATTGGAGATTTCCTTGTATCTTCCTCTGTTTTGATGATGATCTTTTGTTGTATTTCTATAAAGTTGCATTTCATTATTACAATAAAATATAATTAAAAAAATAAAGAGAACTAGAACTAGAATTAGAAAATCCCTGTTACATGAATCTATTTATTCTCCCTGCCAGTGTAGGATGTTTTCTTTTCCTCCTAGGAAAATGTCTGAATCAACTTTTTTTTTTCCAAATCCAGCCACAAAAGTAAACTAACAAAATTTAAAGTTTAAACTCAAATTTTTCAAAAAAGATGAGATTATTTTTCTTCTATTGTTAATCACAAAATCAAGTTTGAAGTTAGAAGCTTTCCATTTTTAATTTGCTCTAATGAAGTACCACAAATGTTGAGTGTTTTGTTTCAAGTATAGTACAGAAATAGACATATACATTGGTGAAATGTTTTGAAAATAAAGCTGTATATAATTATTGTATTTTTTAACCTTCTATAAAATTCCAAACTTGACATTGAGGGCTAACTGAAATTAGCATGTTTCTGATTTGGGGTAAATATCTACCATACTGTAAAATCCTGTTGAATTTACTCCTATGTATGTGAGATATATATTTCTTTGCTTAAAAGAAAAAACAAAAACAAAAGTGATGGCTGTGTTTTGAAGAATACTATGAAAAGGTGTAAGAAAATGTGAACTTTTTATACTTCTAGGTAAACTCAGCAAAATCCCACATTCTAGTCAATTAGATGAGGGTTTCCTTTTAAATGCAGAGAGTTAAATATTTCATAATATGAAGCAATAAAGTGGTAAAGAGAAGATCTTCCTCTCCCATTGGTGCTGTGTTGTGCTGAAGTTGCTGGCATATTCTAACCCCGAAGCCCACACAGCCAGACCCAATTTTAGAAAGTTACAAAGCCTGGGATTTTCAGTTAGCATCTACCACATCCAGGCTCATAGTGGCACCTCCCACAGTAAAAGTTCTAACACTCTTGCAGACCCTCAGACTAATTGTTACTGCTTGATAAACACATGGAAACACTAATGTTAGCTGCTTGAACTAAATATATTTAGTCTCATTCCAATGGTTTGATTTTATTGTTTAATGTATCTGAAATAAATTTCCATCAAAAATTAAGGGTGCTCCTTCTTGTATTAAGTTATGTTTTCCAAAATATATTATTGAAAGAACAGATTTCTTTTGAAGGTAAGTATTGTACACTGTAAGCAGGAATGATAAAGAAATAAAATAATTTGGTAAAGTTCTTCCACAGGCTTCTATCTTTCCTGCAAAGTTGCCTATATTCTCGGCATCAAAGACTACATGCAGCATTGTGCAGCTTTCTGCAGACTTTTAGACTGAGCTGCTCGTACAACCAGTCCCCAATGCATCGGACTCTTCATGAGTCAGACGAGTTTCAAAGTTTAGATGAAATATTTGGTAGCTTGATTTCAAACACAGTGAAGGAGAACTCACATGAAGAGCTGAGAGGAGATTTCAGGGAGGTGGCCAACACTGCTCAGGTGGCACCAAACAGAACAAATATGCTGGGAGTTGAGCCCAAGACCAGTGATAAGAGCCACAGCAGAAGCAGCCAAGCCCTCACCTTTGCTGCTTATCCCTTGCACCTATCAGCAGGGACCATGTCCCTTAAGAAAGAATGTCTTTTTTGACTTTAGAGCTGAATGTTTTCTAATCTGGTGGCTTCAATGTGGGTTAGGAGCACAAAATGTCATGGATCAGTCCCCACCTAGTGGGAAAGTCATCACATTTTGAATTCAGAGCCCAAATGATAAGATTATCATGATTAGACTTATTGATAATCAGACACTCTCACTATACTCTTGGAGTCTGGGAACACTCAGGCTGGGAGCCTGTGTTCATGGACATCTTTGATTTGATTCACACTTGCTACTTGTGTACTTGCTGCCAACATTGTTTAGATAATGCAGCACATCTGACAGGCTCTGTAGGAAAAGCATGTCAAGCAACGACGCTCTTTGTTGTGGCCAGGCTGGAATGTTAAACCAGGCTTTAAACTATAGTGGAGTCAAGACAAGATTAAAACATTTTTTAAACAAAGGCTTCAAATGCAAAAAATAAGCAAGTTAGTCCTTCCACATTACAGCACTTGGATCACTGCCAGGATAACGTTTATCCTGTATTGAAGGGGCTCATTCATTCTACAGAAAAATAAATTGTCTGTTTTATTTTGCTTTGTTTTTTAAAACAGGAATGTTTTTTGTCAGTGCAAAAATTTGATCTGCCCAAGTGTGTCAAGATCACATTATAGGCTACTTCTTAAAATATTTGTATTGCTTGTAGGAATATAGGAGGAATGATAGTAAGCTCTTTTCCTTGTATACATTTGCTTTGTATCGTTAGATCTCTGGTTTGACTCCAGCTAGGTCACTGATTGCTTTGTTTGATCTTCAAGGTGACTGAGACTGAAGAGCCTTAGTCCAAATTTTGCACCCTGTTTCGGGTAAACCATCCAATGCTGATTTAAAATCTTCAAACCAGATCCCACAAAGACATACAAGCATTTTTTAAAGTATTGTACAGGATTCATTTTTAAAACGTGATTCAAGAATAAAGCACCTTTTTGTAAGGCTCTAGAGGTTACTGCGCTTGAGCAGTGTGAGTATTTGGATCTTTTCACTCCAGAGCCAAAGGAGTTTCAAACTGCTTTTTTCCTTATAAGGAGCATGTTCTAGTCACCGAACATTAAACTAATTGGTGTGGGAAGGGGAGAAAGGAGCATCATTCTGTTGAAGCCAGTTCTTTCCACCAAAAGAAGAGACAACAGATAGACACATAACTTTATCATAGTGAAATGCAAAAATGAAGCTTGGGGATCATTTTTGGATAAAAAACCACAAATGGAGCAAGAAGTGGATTTTATATATTAGGTTTCACCTGAACAGGAACCCCATAGATTGCAGCCTAGAATTTGTGACTGAATTGTACCTCACTCTTGACTTAGATGCCCCAAAATTTGTTTCTCATGGAAAACAACACGAGTGAAAACATCATATGTCTAGATAAATTAAGTAGTGTTAATATATAGGTACTTAAATACCTTCAACACAGTAGAACATAAACTACTCTGATTTGACTAGAGATACAAAATTTCAAGAAAAGAATGTTCCTCTTGTATAAAAAATATAAAAAAATCACATTTTTTTTATGTTTTTTTTTCTGGAAGAAGAACAACCGAAAAAAGACACCAACAATTTTAACTATGATAATATGTATATTTTTGTGAATGAAAATGTCTTCTTCATCACAGGCTGTAGCATTGGTAAATGGCTCCTGAACACTAAACATTTTTAAGATTAAATGAACAAATAAAAATGCATCACAGGTTTCCAGCTATATGCTCACGTCAACAGATGATCCAGATAGCAGACTAAATTCCACATTTGAAGTTTGTATGCACTTGACAGTCTTTCAAATGACTCAAGCTTTTCAGAGTCTGTTTTTTCAAATGTACAGCTCTCACCTCCAAGCAAACTAGTGTAGAGTCACTCCACCCTCTACTGCAACCAGTCTCACTCTGCCTCAGTTATCACCTCCCTGCTCCATCTTGACCTTATATTCAATACCGATATAGGGACTTTTCTACATTGCACCAATGAATATTTCATCTGACTTGTTTAATCATCGTTTTCTAGAGGATATTGTTAGGATTAAAGACAAGGGAACCATATTCATAAATGAATAAATCTCACTCCTAGAGCTAAAACTCCAGTCTTTCTTTATCACTATGCAGTTAGACAATTCATTCCACAAGTGAATCTTTACATTAAATAATTGACTTAGTGTGGGGTTTAAAACAGTGTGTATAGGACTCAAAAATAATAGTGCTGTATAGTTTATATTCAAAGGTCTGCTATTTTTTCAATCCCTTTCTTCAGACTTTTTCATATATTATATTTTTTCGTGAAGGTTTTGAACTTTCTTTGAGTTCAACAACAAACATCTTTACCACTTGACTACAATTACTGACTACAGAATACATTGAATATTAGAGCATCTAAGAAGGGTTATTAGAAAAGAAAATTGTTTCCATAGAGAATAATTGCAATGTCTGTTTGGTAAGTGTCGACTCAAATTGAAATAGACAAAAAGATTAAAAATATATAAATGATATTTAGCTGTTAGACTCTGGTTGTTTCAAGGTTCCTTATGAACATATGTGAGCAAATAATGGGATGTTTTCATCTGATGGGTCACATGCCTGACAAAATAAAAGTAGAGGAAATCAGTTGCGATGAAAGCAAAAGTTTCATTTGAAGAAGAGGGAAAAGCCTCTCTTTGTTAAGATTTTACGAGTTCAAAACATGTTTTTCAGCCCACAGTTATATATTTTGTTTTGTTGCATACAAGTCTCAAATCATTTAAATCTGTATTTTTCCTTCTTTCATTTGAATTTTAGTGGTTTCTTTAATATAAGATGTTGCCTGACACAAAAGTACAAAGCATTACTTGAAAATGTCAAAGCAGTGCTCTTTGGCATTTCATAAAATTCCCAGGTATATTTTTTCTTTCAGTCAACTTTTTTTAAACAGTTTTGGTTTCCAAAATTTTTTTTGGCATATATACTATTCATTAAAAATTGTGCCACACCTCATTTATAAACATAAGCATGCCCACGTAACACCCTTTGAGGTAGCAAAATGTCATTGGCCTATTCCAGAAAAGCAAGATGCCAAATTATTTCTGGGGAAGGAAGGGAGAAATGAGTTTCATCCATTGAAATCACTCTAGTCATTCAGTTTAGGTTCCCATTAAAGGCTTCTGGCATGCTGCAGGTTTCAAGCTCTTACTTGTCTACAAGCTTCTTGTTTTGAGCTTTGGTGTTCCCAGTGGTATACCTGTAGGTCTCATCTAATGATGATATATTGCAGCTCCCTTTCAGTTTCTGTCCCTGAGTTTCCTTCCCATGTAAACTGGATGGGGAGGAAGGTACCTATCTAAATCTTACCACTGAACACAGACAGGATCAGAACCTGAGACATGTTTCCAGGCCAAATGCTACAGACATATAGTTGAGTCTGTCCATCTAACATACACTTCTCCAACACCTTGCTAGAGGAAGGTCTCCTAGTGGAAGGGATGGCTGGAGTGTCAGTTGTTACCTTGGACAGGCATCTGCTTCATGAACTTTCTCTTCACACGGGCCATGTCGCTGATTGTTATGGGACAAGAGATAGGAAGGTGGAAACATGTCTCTGCCCAGACAAGAGAGTGGATTAAATTTGAGATATGTATGCCTAGGGTGGAGGAATTTACTCCACCTGTGTACATACCAGGATGAGCTGTGTGCACATATAGGCCTTGGGTGGGGATGACAGTCTTGTCTTTATCTCCACTCATATAAACAGAGCACACTGTTCTTGAGGTCAAGGGTAAAACATAGAAATAATAACAAATTCGTTTGTAAGGAGGGAACTCAATCCCAGGTACACAGGTTCCTGTGGTGACAACTACCAAACGTTCTTTCATGATCTCCTGAAGTATCGTTCCAAAGAAGGACCTATCTATCCAGGCAAATGGATATAAAATGTGTATATCAAACTAATGAATTAAAATGTTTTATTTGAAAAATAAGCCGACTATAGCATTGTTTGACACAGTGAATGACAGCTAGTAGTGGTGGTACACTTGGTAGCAAAGTGTTTGACCTGCCCTTACCTGGCTTTGGAAACTGTCCTCAGTTATATTCTTTAACTGAATGAGCTAGTCTTATCAAATAGTGTATCTGTATGATTTTTTTCCTGTAAATGATTAAACAATGTGAAATGATTAGAAATGAATTAGCACTTGCAAGACAATTCTGGCTTTATGCCAGCTTTTATATCAGTCAGTTTTCAATTACAATGCAGGAAATCTATGCAAGCTTTGTGACATTTAGCAAATATTCTAAATTTGTCTCCTGCAAATGTGAGTACATAACTTACAAGAGTACATGCTGTGGGATTAAACAGAACACAAAACTTAAGCCATACGCTGCCTCCGGACTGTCTCAGACACTTAATCACCCCTTTGCAGTGAGCAGCTGCCAATATGCTAAAGTAGGCTCTGTGCTTATGAGGTATTTGCCCGACACCGTGTCAGGTAGATCTCTCGTTTTAACTTGTTTTTCTCGCGTGCTCCTTCTTCCCATGGGTTAGATGGCTCTGGGGACCGCTAGCAGAGTACGGCGCCTTTCACCTATCAGGCCTTTGGGCTCTCTCTGCAGAAAGCCAAAAAGTGCAAAAGCCTCCTTATCTCTGTGAATGCTCCCAGAGCACATATTGTTAATAGAAGACAGAAGGAGCCATTTTCTGTATACAAGATGTTTAATTACTTCTGCAATCCTGTGTGCCTTTTAGGGCCTTAGCTGTTTAGCTGGAGCTTGCATAGGTGAATAAACCTATCAGCGCTGGCTCTAATTGGAACTCCAGTGAGCGGTTTTAGCATTTGTCTTTCTACCTGACGTTTCAAGGTGCACTGCTGTGCTGCCAGAAAGATATCTACTAGCAGGTGACATTGAAACAAAATGCTAGCACACCACGGAGAAATTACTGAGGAGAAATTACTCCTCATGTAAAGTGAGGCTGTATAGATTTAAAGGACTTTGGATTCCAATTCTGTCAATATCTTGATCATTTAAAAATCAATTTATATGATCTAGAAAGCTTCACATTACGGTAAAAAAGGAAACCACCTTCATATATAAAACTACTTCTTCGATACAGGCTTGTGCCAAATACTCAGCTTTATTGAAAGAAAAAACAGAAGTAGGAAGAAATACCAGCTTAGAATCCACAGGGCTAGAACAGAGGTTTTTAAGTGCTGTATAGAAACCAATAACCGTGACAGGAATTTTGCTGACAAGAAAGCAAGAAGAATAAATGAGATACAGAATAGTTTTGCCTGTATTAGTTTAAAACATGCACTAGTGGGGAAAAAAAAAAAAGAACCAAGCAGATTGAACAGCTTTGAAATATTTCTTCACTTTCCCTAACAACTGCATATACCTTGAGTATCAAATACTATTAGTATTGACGCAGATCACAAAATGATGTGACAGAAAAAGTGGACAGTTTAATGAAAAATTACAGTAACAATGAATAATTTAAAAAATCGCATCCATTCCTATTGATATTTCTTCCTATAGATTTTTCTACTCTCTCTCATAGAATTCAGCAAATATCCTTATTTATTTTCTAGAGTTCATGGTAGAAGCTTAAAAATGCAGTAATAATAATAATAGTGATTGTATTAAATTTTACAATATTCTTCCGTGGCAAGAGGAAAGTGCTGAATATAATCTTCCTATATGCAGTTTTGTCCAGTTTCTGTTAAGACTTTAGAATTGCTGTTCCTTCCATGAGCTGAGTCAGGTTCTTCTCTTAATAGGAAACAATAAACTCAACGCAGTGAATATTCTTTCTAAACCTTTCCCTTGAACTGAGAGCTGAAAAAAAATCCATGTAAAATTATGTTTTATGCTGATAACATGCTTGCTTTTCAGAGGTGTTTTCAACTTTCGACTGTAATAGCAGATACGGATGTTCAGACCCCTCTGAAAAGCAATATTTAAATAGTTAAAGCAAGATGCTAGAAGAGGCAACAGAGACTTTCCTCCTGAAATGAAGCCATGTGCTTTAAGGAACCCTGAACAGCTAAATATCAAGAAATAAAAGTAGGACTTTGTACAGTGCTTGTTTATAGGGGCATCAAAGCACTTGCTGTTGACTCAGATTGGCCTATAAGAAATTACCACTTCACTTACAAGAGAGCATGCTGTGGGATTAAAAAGAACACAATACCTAAACCATGCGTTGCCTTGGGACTATCTCAGCCACTTAATCAGCTCTTTGTAATAAGTGGCTGCCTATATCCTGAAGGAGGCTTTACTCTTTATGATAAAAGAGTCAAGCACATTGTCAGGATGCATAGTGCCAGAGTAGAAGAACTTGTTTTTCTGTAAATATTTGATTTCTTGCTCTCAAAAAGCTTATCCATCATCTTTCCATAACTGGCTAGGAAGAAAGTTCCCTGCTGTTGATAACGTAGTTGGTACCTTGTAACACACCCTACCTGGGGCATGCAAGTCTGAAACACATAGCTGGATATATTTGGCAGAGGTCCCAGCTGGCCTCGTCTGAATAGCCTTCATCTACTTCACTGAACTAACAGCTCCCAAGTGAGAGCATATTTAAAGTTATAAAAACTAGAGATAATACCTATACATGAAGGACAAAGCTTTCAGACTTTGCTTGGTCAAATCTCCCTTACATTTCTAATGGTATTTGATTAGCATGATACAGAATTGAATGTCTATTTTCTGTCCGATCACATTTCAGGCTCTCCTAACCCCCTGAAACACAAAGCATATCTGCTGCAGTAACTATTCATTTGGGTTCTCGTCTACCAGCTTAACTTGGGTTCTGCTGTATAGGATTAGCTTGCTGGTATGGCAAGTGTTGGGAAGGGTCTGACAACTAGAACAGGGAAAGACCAGGCAGTGTTCTTGTTTTACTTTTAATTCCTGTAAAGGAAAAACTAATCTTTCCTGTTTTTAACTGGCAAGCTCTTTGTATACGTGACAATAGGCCCCTTTTTCAAGAAAGCTTGCCTTGGTGCACCAGATGCTTCCGCAAACAATGAGACACATACTCATTCCCACTGACTGCTATGGGACGGGGAATCTGGGAGTGGAAAGGGGCAGAGACAAGCACAGAGGTCCTCTAGAGTAGTGAAATGATAGATTCTTGCCCTTAAAAGATCTGCTATCAAAATGGTTTGAAGGAAATAATTATTCATGTGATCTTAAGTGAATTTGAATTTGAAGCCATCTGTTAGCCTGCCAGCTGCACTAAAACTGAGTACAAGTTCTCTTGCCCAGCATCAATCCTTTACAAAATACATGTTGCAACATAAGCCCATACACAGATGCTGGACCTGCTGCAGAATTCTCATATGCTTTTGTTCAGCCTGGGCCTGATCCTGGAGAACTAAACCATCACGACATTTTCTTAGTTCAGTGGAAACTAAGGGCCCCAAAAGTATTCTAAATATCATGTTTTGTTTTGCCTTTTTTGAGGGGTGGGTTTTGGAGTCTTTCATTTTCAAGACATCTTTGAAGACTTGCTGCTGCTGTGGCTTCAGATTTAAGGAATAGTTGTGCTCTATCTTAACCTTTCACATTTTATTAGCAAAATCAAAACCAGGACAATTAGATACCTCCTGATTTTCATTTGTTTTAATACTAAGAGAATGTTTGAAATGCGCAAGTCTTGGGGAAAGTACTTCAAGCCGTGGTTGCAGCAGCACTGGCGTTGGAGACAGAGACATCAAAGATAACTTGAAAAGAAGAAAAAAATTGAAGCTGGTAATTCTTTACATTTGTTTTTTTTAATTTTTTTTTTTTTTTTGTATAACAAAAAGAAGATTAAGGAAAAGGAACTCACTACTGTTCAAGACAAAAACATTTAAAATTTACAACTAAGCCAAGATATTTTCCTATTTCATCTTCTTTGTGGAGGGCATCCTCAATAAAACTTTCCCACCTTAGTGGAAGGTTGAGTAAGCAGGTGTTTAGGGATTAGAGAATCTCTGTCACTGACTTACTGTATGGCCATCAGAAAATTCTTTAATATTTTGTTTTTGTTGTTAGAATAGGATTTCTCTACCTCAAGAATCAATACAATACAGTTATTAGTTGACTAGTCTTCCTGATATCTTTACTTGTATTTAACATAGACCTAATAATACACCATGTCCTAAATGCTTATACCTAAGAGAGTTTACTCTCTATTGCTTGTAATTGCTCCAATACAAATCAAACATGTTGATGAATATATGCATCATTCTTGCAGTCCCTCTTTTATTTGTATTACTTGCCTCTTATGCTTGGATCCTTCAAAATATAGGCACATTACACTATTTTCAATTCTTAATTTATTTTACTTGCTTTAGCTCATCAAAACTTAATTTGCAAGCTCTTTAGACTGGAGATCAAGCTGTAGTATGATCTACTGGGTTAAATTAATTTTTCATTCTACCGTGTTCTTAAGTACTCTGTCCTTTATGGTAAGGCTTCAAGAACATTAAGAAAGATATGTAAGGCAAGGAGGCCTTCACACTGAAAGGAGCCACCTGGTCATGAGAAGGAAATGCAGCAGAAGAACTAAGTGAGGTCCCATCTGACAATCTTGGAATTTCATATCTAGTGAGAGTTAAGTTACCTGGTATCTCCATGCTCCTAATGCAGACACCACAGCTTCCAGGTGTAGTCCAGTCGATCATTCTTTCTGTAGGATTTGACCTTCTGAAATTGTCCCTGTTTCTTTCAGCAGACAGGAGGCTGCTGGATGCTTTAGGGATATCATGCTTTATGGAGGCTGCTGTTTGGTTGATGGGGCAGAGGGACTCCCCTAGATCCAAGACTTCCTACATCTAACCCTTTCCTCTGAGAAGATTTTGTGCAGAAACCAAGGGGAAAGGTTGTCTTCTTTAAGGTTGTGTCAAGGGCTGTCCCTGTATTTATTTCCCTTTTGCAACCAGTCTCTCAGTCGCCTGCACAGACCCTTTATTCATGCTACTCCAACTTGATGATTATGAAATAAAAATATCACTACTATTCCTCAGGCTCTGTTACAAGAACTCCCACAAAAAGGTCCTGGATTGATTCAGGAAGCAATTTCTAAGGAAGATGCATGGAGTAACAGAGATGATAGGATCTGACTAGGAACTGGTGTGTGTTGCAGTTGCCAAGCTGGGCAGCTGGAATGAGTCAAATGCTGGAGGTGTTTGCTCACAGGGAGACAGCGCATTCCTATTTGGTGATGACCCTGTTCAGAGGCAGACTAGGTTTTACGGCAACTGAAGTCATAAGCTGCTCTGCTACTAACAGCAGAGGTTTGTAGTTATGTGAACATGACCTGACATTTCATCACTGCCTTCTCCAAAAATTATCAATGGTGAGTCTCTGCCACCCTTTGTTAGATGGTGGGCCCTTCTCCCCTGGAAATAGTGTCAGGGATGCAATAAGCTACATTTGAATATTTTTTATCTTAGCTGGAGTTGCCATCTTTGGCCTCAAATTCACTCCCAGGTTGCCATCTCTGGAGCTGTTAAAGTGGTCAGGAAGGTGGTCCAGGTGCTAAGCAGCTTGGATGAAGAGGGAACTTGGCCTGAAGAGAAACAGTCAGCAATGGAACAGGACAATCTCAGCTCTTGGCAACTCAAGTATTCAAAAATGCAGTCCTTAGTGGCTTGAGGTATATCTGAGAAGGGGTTTTAATGATTTACATTTTGTACTCACTCAACAGGCTGGGATGATTTTAAATATCTTGCATCCTGTCTTAATGACAAAGATTTCCTAGCAAAAAAAACTGGCATTGACACAACTCTGAGAAAGAAGAGTTTTCGGTTTTTGGCACTCCTAGATATCATATAAGTTTCTTAGAAAGGTTCCTGTCAGCAAGTAGTATAACTCTGCTGGAGGTCTCTGCTGACATAAAGGTGCTGTTGTAACCATAATAGAAGGAACATTTTAGTGTAGAAAAGGCATTGATCTTTTTGCAGTTCTGCTCCCTCCTTTAACCAGTGCTTCAGTTCCAGACTTGTAACATGAACGTAATATTGCTCTAATCCCACTTGTTTCGAGGATAAAATCTGGTAATGATAGGTAGACATTCCTTTGATATGGTAGTAAGGATCTTATATTTCATGGAAATTTTCTGCAGAAACAAGGATGTTTTTCGTATGCATGATATACATATTGAATAAGAAAGAACATATGAATAAAGGAGAGCCATCTATGTTTTATTTTTCAGTTGTCTTTCATGGAGACATCATCAAAGAGGGAGATTTCTTAAGCATGAGAAGTTTATTTGCCTATAAGACACAGTAATCTTCCAGCAATAACAAGGTTATTAATAACCATTGGCTTAGCCATTCACAGCTCTGCAGGTGATATTACTTGCTGATTTTCTGCATTTTTCTGTTTGCTCACAGACACACAACACAGATGATCTTTGCATACCTACTCAGGGCAGGCCTGTACCACTACATGTAGTCTCTCTCTGTAATATATTTTAGTGGTTTCTAACATCCAACAGAGGTAAAGAAAATTTTCTCTTTTCTTTTTCATTATGTTGTCTGTAACACATGACACTTCAAAAATATATCTGAAAAAGAAAATTTGCAAATTACTGAGAGACTGTTTTATTCTGCAGCATTAAACAATTCAGAAGTATGATATTAAACCTATGAGTATTCACTCTCTCAAATTCCTCAATTTCTTGCAGTTTAGTACCTGCTCTTTTTTGCTCATGAACATCCTTGAAAGTTGGATATTGCAGCACCTTATCCATCTCTCTCTTTAAGCAAGAAAAGAATACTCTAGTCTCAGTTATTCTATGCTATAAATAATTTTGAAAAGTAATTAGAAGCCATGATAGGAAGGTATGGATTTGGGAAAGGACTTGCCTATAATCACAGAACTTGCTGTGATAAGGTACTGTAAGCACCTTGCAAAGCGCTTGATATTCTCTGGCAAACCACTAACTTTGATTTCTTAATTTTTGGAATACAAAATCAACGCTAAACATTTTCTATACTTCCACTTCTGCATTTCAGCTGTGATATGAATAAAACCTTGAATAATCTGATATTCTCAAAAAATGCAAATATACACCTTTCTGACTTACCAGAGGCTCTGGTGTAATGCTTCTACTCTGGCCTGTCGGATAAGTCTTTATTCTTCCAAATGGCAGGTGAACCACAGAGTTGTCTCCCACATTGACCTCCTGCTGAAGATATGAAGCTGTGATTCTTTTCTATCCTCATGGAAAATACTTTCCAATTACTGTATCATGCAGATTATCCTCTTCAAGAGGAAAAGGACACTTTCTTCATGTCATTTCACTGTCTTTATATGACTGTTTTCCACAGGATCTACCTTACCAATGAAGGAAATCTTTGCACCTAAAATTCTAAAAATTTCTATGAAGAAACTGAGTTTCCATGAAGGGTAGTAAGGAGAGTGAAAAGATATAGATGTAAAGATGACAATTATTAGAGCCCAAATTCATTCATTTAATCCTAGCAGGGTATATGGATACCAGTGGGCATATCTGTGTGAATGTAGTAGTCACTATAGGGAATTTATTACAGAGTAAATAAGATTTACTGAAGATAAATAAACACAAAACATTCACACAGTGAATAAAATCGATCAGTTAGTTAAAAACATAAAAAATGCAGGTTTTGCAATAGTTCAGTAACTGGTTCTACTTCTATGGCCTGTCATATGCATGAAGTTATAGTAGTTGTTCCAGTGATGTCTTCCAGCCATAATCTCCATGAATAGTGGTAGTGAAACTCTCTTTCATGCAACTTGTTCAGCCTTTATCTGTACCCAATAAAATTTTCCTTTTTATACTTTCCTTTTGGCAAAAGTACTACTACTACTGATTGCTCAGTAATTATACGGCTGTCTCGAGAAGTTCTTCCCAAAGGAGTCTATTCCTTCCACCTTTCTCCAGTTCTTGAATGATATTTGGATTTGAAAAACTAATATATCAAAATATGTGGTGAGGAATGGGATATTCTGGTTTCCATCTCCCGTGCTTTATTCTGTGTTCCATCTCCAACTGGGCCTCAGTCATAGCTCATTGCCACTCTTCTCTGCTGCATGCAGCTTGTTCCAGACTGGGCTGGTAATAAGATACACACAGACCCTACAATGCTCAAAATGCAGCCCTATCAAGAAAGCAAAATGGTCCCATTGCTGTAATGAAGGCAAGGAATGAGGCCAGGCTGGTAAAGGACCACCTTTTTTTTTTTTCCTCCAGATTATGCCTGCCCATTAGAACATTTGAAAATGTTACAAATTGGACTGGAATCTCCAGAAAGATTTTTTACTTTACTAAAACTTCAAATGGAGGCAATTATCTATGGGCACTTAAAAAAGGAATGACAACCATGGAGGTGCTGAATCCATTAGAAATAATTTTTTCTGCTGAGATTTCAATGAATGACTAGGACAGGCTCTCTTGGAGTATCAAGTTGAAAAGAGGGCTGCTTTCTGTTTAATTCCCAGGTTGTGTTTTGTGAATGTGTGCTTAGAAAAAGCTGTTTGGTGCATCGCTGACCAGGTCTGCCAACATACTGTGGTCCTGATCTGTTAAACAAATCACACCTTATATTTTTTCAGCCACCGGACTTGGTCTTCTTAGAATTGTAAAACTACCACTTAGATGACAAAACTCTGTGAGATTGTAATGGGGTTTTAGTTCATAAATTCACACCAATATTTGCTTTTATTAGTATTAAATCAATCCTGGCAGTTCTCATTACAAATGTAATCCCTATGACAGAATAACTGTTTTTATTTCCACTAGAAATATCTTGGGGTATTTTCAGTAAAAGATGATTTTAAACAAAAATACAGGTTCCAAACAGATCTGTGCACTTTCTTGCCTTCTAGCAAATGAAAAAGAATATTTTCTTTGTTTTATTTTAGCAGTCAAGTATAAAGTATCCTACAAAAGAGATAAATGGGTTCTGCAGAGTTCTTTTTGTGGTTTATTTGAGAACACTTAAAAAATTCTTTTGGAGTATTTTGGCAGATATTGCAGAGTCTAATTTTTTTCTAATATTGTACAGATCAGTGAAATGAGTATATCATGCAGTGAATGTAATTATTTTTGAGGAAAAGTTACATATTTAATTGTGTCTAAAATATTGGGATTTTCCATTTGTTAACAGAAAAAAATAAAGAGTTGGATGAAAATATGACTTGGAGACAGTTTGAGTTTTTCAATTAAAATCAGAAATAGACTCTAATTACACCTGAGACCTCTAATATGTTTTCTAGAAAATTATCAAAAAGCAAACAAACTGAGCTTTAGATTTCTGCTCTTCTTAATTTTTTTTGTCACGTGAGAAGACTGCAGAATCAAATGAAAAAACATTCTAGTACTTCTCACAATCTGGAAGGAAGCGGTTTCTCAGGTCCAAGCAATGGGTTCAGGACTAGCCCTTAGGATGTATGTGATAGCCCAGCTGATTTGCTGTGTACCAGAAACCAGGAGTGCATATCTGTCATCCTCAGCAGAGGACCCAACAAATGTGGATTCCATGTCTCATAAATCCAAGCATATCATTCCTGATACTTAAAAGAGATGACTGGGCACACTTTTCATTAATGTTTAAGGACATAATATGCTTAAATCTCATTTCTATGGCCATCTGAAGCTATTCTTTTACCTGTGCTACATTATATCCTCATCTTCAGAAGAGAAATTGTAGCTGTCCTCCCAGCCACTGAGCACACTTATCTTCCAAATGCTGTGGGTTTTGCCACCCACTCAGATTTCCAACAGAAGAATCTCTCTCTTTTTTTTTTTTTTTTTTTTTTTTTTTTCAGCTAGCTCTTTCTCATTGGTGTCAGAAAGCTCTAAGGTGCATAGGAAATCTCTTGTTTAGCCTATTACCTTCTTCCGCTATGCCATGGAATTCATGGCTTCAACAGCACAATCCTCATTTTTCTCTTATTGGCACTTGCTCACTTGTTCCCCACGGCCATAGCCATGAGTTGGAGAGGAGGCCTTCTAGCCATGAACGTGGTGCAAGGATACTTGCATTACAACCCAAGATACCCTTGAGAATCTAATTTTAAGCCTAGATTAGCCAAGATATACACAGTGAAAATTAAAATCCAAGCTGATACTCTTGTCATAAATTAGAGTAGGAAGATTATATGTATAAAAGATTGAAAGTGTATATATTTCCCTTCTTCCCAGAATGCAAATGCCAAAATGTAATCCAAGATTTTCACCACTAATTGCTTTTCTGTTCTTTGTCTGCTGAGGCCAGAAATACAAAATGTCTTAAAGAGGCTGTCTGGAGTTTGGTTTTTGCTTTTGTGTGGACAGAATTTTTTTTTTTTAAAAAAAAAAATCTGTTAATTGGAAATTAGATTATTTTCAGTGAGAATCCTGTGGTCTTCTGAAAGGCTATTTTAGCAGTGGAAAAGACTATATTCAGGTATGTTTTATCATATTATAGATATTCCTTTAATTTTGTCTGATACCATGGAAAGAAATGATGAGTTTGTTATTTCCATAGATGAGGTTTTTTTTATAGCTGATTCACAGAAAATCTCCCCTATGTTCAACCCTATATTCGGATAGAGGATGTACAGTACTGAGCTGGAACTCACAAGACTTGGCCTCCTTCACTAGCTTCCTGAGAACGGTAGGTAAACCATTTTAATGTGTGCCCGTGTCTCAGTTTTCCGTTTGTAAAATGAAGGTTTCTATGATCCCTTCCTTGGTGAATGGACTTGCTATCTACCAGGCAAAACAGACTATGTTACCAAGAAAAGATGGATTGTTTGGTATTTACTTCTCACTAGTTTGTAATTTACTGGGATTCAGCTGCACACTCTATTTCTATAAATCAAGTATTAGAAAAAAAATCAGGTTTAGACTCTTCCCTTTTCTTATCTTTGTCAGACATCCACCCTTACCCCAGTAAGAATCTCATCCGTCAATTGCCTGGCATGAGCTATAGATTTATTCTAGTAAGTGACTTCTCATGAATTTAACAAAGACAAGCATAATGAAATGTATATGCAGAGTGTCCAATTATTTTTTATTCTCCAGAGTAAATTACTGTATTTATTATCTGTTTTGAGTAATTAAACTATTATCATTATTTCCATAGCATGGAAAATAAGGAGGAATCACTTTACACTAATTTCTCTAGATTGGCTAGTGTTTAACCAAAAACAATATTCTTTTCTTTGGATGTTTCTGACATTAAAACTTTCTTGTTATTTTTCTCTAAGAAACCCACTTTGATTGTAACATTTACTGGAAAGGCATTTTACTGGTAAATCCTGGTATTCAGAGAAAAATCTTGCATAAAATATTTTTCTCTGGCTCTTCACTTGGTAAAGAGGGCTTCTTTTTGCCTGTAGTATAAGCCGCCCATCCATTTCTTTCTCTAAGCTTGGCAAAAGCAGATTCATTTATCACTCTGACTCTTTTGGCTTTCAAGTCAGCAAAGTAGAATTTGAACACCTCTTACATCTTTTTCCCTTCCTATTTTTGAAAGACAGCCACAAGTACTATACTGAGCAAAAATAAAGACAGGCTTTCTCCCGAAGAGCTTTACAGGTAAACACTTTAAAGACTAGACATTCTAGGAAATCCAGATGTTTGGATGAACATGAATGAAGAAGGGATGATGCCTTGGCTGGAGCTAAACATGAATGTTTTTACCAAAATATATTACTAAATTTAGCCTAGGTGGCTCAACAAATTTCCCTTTGTTACCCAGAGCTTTCTCACTGTTATGTTTTAGCAACTCTGGAGCTCACAAAAGGGGCCAAATGAACAATTTTGAAGACCAACAAGTCTTTGCTTATTCAGAGAGTGTACTTCGAAGTACTGGAGTGTCATTATTTCTTTTTTCCAAGTTGGAAGGGATCACTTTCTCATCTCTCTTTAAACACTGTCAAGTTAGTGCCAACTTTACTGAGAATCCCACTGGGTTTGTCTATACTGGTAAACAGACCTACTGGAAGCTTAAATACAAGTTCTCTGTGGATGCTACTATCCTGCTTAGTCATTAGTACAATCAAGCAAAGTCCTGTATTCTCAGATCTATCAGACTGTAGCACCTTAGGTCATTCTTAAGATGAAGCAGCATATGATGGTTCTTAATTTATTCTGTCAAAATATCAACTGCTTGTCAAGTGCATGGAAAAAAAGTCAGGATTTGAGCCCTGTTCTGGATTTGAATAGGCTTCATGTCTTATTGGAAGTATGAATAATACTGTTGCATCAGCGCTATATTATGGAGTGCTGTCAGCATTAAGTGCTAGGGAGTCAAAGTAACGTCTTCCTCACTGTGGTTTCTTACTGATGCAATCGCAGTGCAGTTCTCTGAATGCAGTGTAGGCAATCCTGAGGATGTGGCCTGAGAAGTCTGGTCTGCCCTTGAAATTTATAGCTCTCCTGAGAGTTATATAAGCACAGTTCAAGAAGAATATAGCCTACATTTGCACTGCAGTAAATGGATAAAAAAGAAATATACCCTTTAGACTTTTTGGAATGTCTTCACATTCATATCAGTGTGAATATGAATAAAACTTGGCTTTGTTTTAAACAAGCATTGTTTTAAATTGCTTTTTATTCCACAAATGGTTTTAAATCTATTGACACAGTTTTAGGGAAGAAGTACCTTTTACTGATGAAAAATCCTTCCAAAAGAAAGGAGCAACTAATTGTTTGTAACTTCTAAAACACATTTTAGGGTTGTGTTATGGGTTTTAAATTGCTTTTTATTCCACAAATGGTTTTAAATCTATTGACACAGTTTTAGGGAAGAAGTACCTTTTACTGATGAAAAATCCTTCCAAAAGAAAGGAGCAACTAATTGTTTGTAACTTCTAAAACACATTTTAGGGTTGTGTTATGGGTGAAAACCCCTTACATATGGAGGTCTCAGAGGAGCTACTCTTCATTAATGTTTTAAACAGATGCTTCACTGAGCAACATATTTAATTAAATCCACAACTGTTGTGCTTAAACAAGAAAGATTTTTACTAGAGCAAGCAGAGAGTTGATTGCACAGCAATGATTAAACAGAATTGTTTGTAGGTATATTCTATCAAACAGGTAGAGTAGCTTTTCAAAGGCAAGGCAAGTTACTTTAAGTGTTGATAATTAAAAGCCCCAAAACAAGCTCAAGTTCTTTAAAAAAGGAAAAAAAAAAAAAAAAGGAGAGAGAGAGAGAGACTGTAGGAGGCTATTCTCTCTGAGCGTAAACTCTGATGCTTTTTCCATGGGACTTCACGGGTCTAAGGTTTGGCTTTGGCAGATGTGAGGGATACATATATATATATAACGTTTTGTTCAGATCATAAACAATCAAGTATGGTACGATTGTTTACATTATAAATAAGCAAGTAGGAGCCACTTGTTCTTGGTTTCAATATGCAACCCATAGGAATGCTAAATGTGTCACTGACCGTACACACAACCCAAAGTCCTAATTACACTGAGTATCATCACACAGGTTCAGCCAGGATTAGAATAAAAAAAGCCAATGACAACTTCTCTTACCTCAGCTCTCTGCCACAGCAATCCCAACAGGTTCAGAGAAATAGCTCCAGATTAGCACAGGAATTGCACTGCTGCTGTATCTGGGTTAGTCTGCTGACCTCAATGGAGTTTCTCTGGTGTAAGTGGAAGCCTGATAGGGCTAAAATCTCCATGTGAAAAGATACCTTTAGAGATACCACTTTCTGCTCCGTACATTACCTTATATTCCTTAGTTCTGTCCATAGAGCACCTTTTATCCTCAAAGAGCATGACATTTTTCTAAAAGCTTGGAAATATAAAGATTTAGCATTAGTGGTGATTCCACTTTCCAACACAAATTCAGAGAGAAGCCACTACATGCACCAGCCACTACAGTGTGAAGCAGCAAAGGGACATCGGGGATTTATTTATTATAAGGTGATTAGAAATACTTGCAGATTCTGTTCTCTCCAGATATTTCACATAACTAGTGGTCATATATTTGTGACGCTAAAATGCACTGCAAGCAACACTAGTGCTTTTGAGGAAATCTTAATGTTAATGTATGACAGCACTTATATAAACTAGGACTATCACAAAATAAAAAGTATGGAAATTTTGTCTTTGCTCTGCCTCAGACTCCCTGTGTTAGTAGAGGAACAAACATTTTGAGTTCCCTTGATTTTCCCAGTACTTTCTAACTCATCTCTCCCCTCCTTAATTTGGATTGTAAATATTTGGTGAAATATTTTTTTTGTATTATGCAAATATGATCTCAATTTTGTTCAGACCAATGACTGTCATCCTAATACAAACAATAGTATAACCTTTCTCTATAAAATTTGATCTAAAATACCATGTGTACTATTTATTCTATATTTAGAAAGCAGCCAAAACACTGCTTTTACTCACTGTTAGAAATAAATGACAATATCCTGCTGTATTTCTGAAAAAGTGAAAAAGGGACTTGTGTCCCTTTGCACTTAATAAGTGCACCCTTGTGCACTTATTGCTACACAATCTAATAATGCTGCATATAGAAGGAAAAACAGTATGGTTACCTTATTTAATTTTTTAAGCATCAAAGAAAATCAGCTTTTCTCCATTCCAGAGCAATAGTCTATCATATTTTGCCACAAAATAATCATCATTGCCCATGACAAAAATCTTCATTCTTTTGGGAATATGTGGAGAAATTTTGCCCTGGGTGAAATTCTCAGTTTTGCTTAATCATTTGCTGTTATTGGTATTATCTGTTTTTATAAGAAAAAAATAGAATGAGAGTGACAGTAGTTTCATACTTTCTAGAGCTCAATACATGCCTGAAACACAGAAGAGTTTGGTAGCTTTTGCTCCAAACAATAAATAGGCTATCATTTTGTATTTTCTTACACTATTTACAAAGGTCTGAGGAAAAAAATAAGGATGTTTTTCTGATGACAGATTTTCTTCTGAATACTAGGTTATGAATATAAAATAACACGCAATCCGAAAGAGTTAAAACAAATTACCTTTGAACAAGCAGAAATAAGAGATTATTTTCTTCTTTTTTTTTGCACTGTCATTTACCTTCTCTGTGAAACAACATTAGAGCATTAGAATTAAATAAGGGAATAATGAAAGGTGTGAAGACTGCCAAGAGAGTTGCCATGGTTTTAAAAGCAGCTATACCTAACAAAGCCAGAAAAAGAAACTCAAAAGAGGAGAAATAGAAGGAGTCTGAGGACTAGTCATAACGTTAAAGGAATATAAAGTCAGAATTCTGATCCAATGCAAAATGTGGAGCCCAGTCCTAGTCTCCTTTAGATTTAATGACAAAAATCCTATTTTTTTCAATAATACAGGATGGAATTTCTTTTTGGAACAGGATTATCATAATTATTTTATTTGGCTGCATTTCATGTTTTCATATGTCCCATAACTTGGATGTAAAATGATTTTGAACAATACATACAGTTTACTATAGCAGCAGTATTTTTGTTTATAGTAGGAGGTGTTAAAAATTCAGTCTAGAGATAATTGTTCTTTTTTACCTGCAAATGCTACATTTAATTTTGTGAAGCAGCACTGTATCCCACAATATCCTACTAGGTGTCTGTGCATATTACTAAAAGGTCGCATGTATTAAAGTTCATTCTCTATGTTACTTATAACTTTAAGATACACACTACTCCTATATTAAAGAATCTCTAACAGTTATCCTATGTATATATATTACTGAATTATCTTAGAGTCTAAAGCACAGTGCGGCAGAAAGTCCACAAAATATGTATTAAAAAGCAGGTCAGCCACAGAAAGATGTCATAGAAAGAAATGTTCAACATTGTCACTTGGAGCTCCCAGACAATAGTGAAATTTGATTAATAATTAATAATAAAAAGGTGACAAAATTGATAATATAATAAAATCCTTGACATTAGAAACATTGTTTATAATACAGTAATGAATGAATTGATGTAGGTAAAAAAGCAGTTGCTTGTCCCAGTTGCCTTTAGAACCAGTTACCATAGAGACTATTATCGTTATTATTACACATACTATTACTGTTACTATTTTCATTATTTCTATTTCTCTGCTGTAGTATCCTTAAACAAAATGTATACTTCCAGACATTTTCCAGCTTATCATGCTATGTTCTTCCATGAACAAGTTAATTGGTTTTAAAGAAATAAATATTTGACAAATCAATAGCACTAGTGCTTACATGTATGATCAGTCACACATTAAATCCAAATGGGAAGTTTTGATAAACATAACTATTTGGAATAAAATATCATTCTAATGCCAAATGTTTGATGACCTGGCAATTAAAGGGTCAATTCAATTTATTTGATTTAATTTTTTACTATCAAAGCAATTTTGATAATTTTTAGTTTTAGTTAAAAATTGCAACTACTTTGGTTATATGTATTGAAAGATCATATTTATAGAAACACACAGATAATTCAAAACATCTGGACTCTGAAGTATGCCTTTGTACACAACCTTTTCAAAATAAGTTCCATCAGTTCCATGGTATTTATGCTGCCCTTTTCTGTAAACCACAACAGGCCAAGGTGAGTAATTGAGAAGAGTAACGTGACAGCGTTGCCATAGGCAATTTTCTCCCTTGGGTGTTAGGTGACCACGGATCCTCAAAGAGAGAGTGGAGTCCTTGTTGCGTGAGCAAACTGGACAATTCATGTGTCTGAAAGAGCTACATGACCTCGTGACTTGAGTTGGGATGTCCTCCACAGCCCACATACCTTGGACAAGACATGCTTTTCTCACTGCTATGACAGGAATGGTCAAATGCAAACTTCTACTTTTGTTAGTCACAGCACTGAGATTACTGAGAAGGTCTGATAACTACTAAATTTGCTTTGGAACTCTAAAAATCTGATCCTTGAGATGCTTAAGGCTGTTCGGTGTGGTCTTCCAGCAAAAATCTCCCAGAAGATGATTCAAATAATTAGTGTGAGATATACTTAATTAATTCCTCTGCTGAAGGGATACCACTTTGATTCCCACAGTGCGGTGATACCATCACGACCACCGAGAGAGTCTACAGGAGAAGGACAAGTGGAAAAGCGAGGCACCAAGCACTGTTGACAGAAAGCATAGTTCAAATGAGACATTAGAGACACCATAAATCCACACTGGTGACTAGGCTAGTGCAGAAGCGTTTTTGGTCATAATAATGGGGAATAATGTGGTGAGTGGATGTAGCTAAAAACACATGCAATGCACTATTTTATTGTTGATTTCTAGTTATTTTAATTCTTGCCTTTCTGTGACCAAAATGTAGCATGACTTAGGAAAGGAGTCCAAGGATATTCTAAATGAATTACAATAATTTTTATTTGCTTAAGTCAAAAGTATATTTACTTGGTACAATAAATCCATGTTTGTATTGATGAGAACAGTGAATAGACATTTTAATCAAAGTACATATTTATGATGAGACAAAGTAACTACCTCTGAAAGCTTGTTCCTCTAATGCAGGTCTTTTTTAAAAAAACAGTAAAAGGGCTCTGGGTAATGGATAGCTCCTGTTCTTTGTGTTTGTTTGTTTTTGTTCTTTTTTTCTCAGATAGTGCAACAGAATGATCTGTGACCATGGAAAGTAGGGTAATGGTACTTTTCATGCTCACAAACATGAAAAAATATAGTGCAGTCAAGTAAAGTCTGCCCTCTAGTTTACCCTTTTATATTGCACTACTATCCAGAGCTTAATGGATTTAGTGTTCCATGGAGATACATGGAGATACTATTATTTTTCCTATTACTTCCTCTTATCTTTGTTGATTTTATATTAAGATGATAAAAGGAAGAGCGTTCTGGATACTTAACCATCTGCTTACTTAAAAAAAAAAAAAAAGCTATCCATTCATATATTTAAGTAAATATTTAAATCATTGTTTTCATTCTGAAGCAGAGATTTTAGACTAAACTCACAGGATCTTACAAGTATTAAATCATCAAGGCTAAGTTTCTTCTATTACACTGTGGGAAGTAGAGCAACATAGCAGCCAATCATAAGTGGTGCTGATCATCTCTAGGGAGATGTTAAACAGCCTCCACTCTCATTGAAGCCATTGATTCGTTTTGGGTTGGTTTGGATTTTTTTACATATGGTTAGGTTGTACATCCTAGTTAAAGGAAGTGAAAATAATATTGCTGCAGCACATGAAGATTAGTTTTCCACCTGGCACTGTCAAGAATGGAAGGTTTTGTTTGTGTGTGCAAACCTTTCATATTATAAATCATTTCTTTATCTTATTATCCAGTAACAGCTGGGACCTGGTTTGCTCATCTCCTCCTATGAGTTTGTTCAGACTGTCTCACGTGAAGATTCAACAAACGTTCCATCACAGCAGTATGGTGCTGTAATTGTAAGATGAATTTTTGGTGCCTCAACTCTTGGAACCATGAATGTACTGAACTTTCTATTAAAGATCTTCTTTCACAGCTCAGATGATCTCTGTACTGAAAGCTGTAATGAAATTCAAGATGTGCATGCAGCGCTGAACAGCCTGGAGTGAAGTTGATTGTGCAAGAAAGGTTTATGATGAGGGAGGATGAGAATGAATTAACAGTGAAATTGTATTATATCATTCTCAGTAGGAGGAGGATACTTTAATTGACCTATATATGAAAAACAAAGAAATGTTAATAGCCTTATTTACTGAAAGACATCAGATGTATGATATCATTGTCTGCTTCTAACATGGGCATATGCATTATATTCAAACACTTATGGTTACAGTCTTCTTTATTCCTAGACTCTTAACTTAACAGAATCAACCAGCTTTTAAGCCATGTTGGGTGATACTGTGATAAGCATCAGGGTGTACCCACACACTGCAGCAAACATTAAAGGGGTTGAAGGCATGAGTCTGTGCCGACTCTTACACCCTGTGCAATCTCTACCGATTCCTCCAGGCTGTGAGTGTATTAGGAATTTGGGAACTGGGATTCACGCCTTCCACAAAGCAAACGCAGAAGGAAGTGTATATGTATGTCTGACTGCTCTAATGACAGCATATTTTTTTTCAGCAAATCTCAATCCAGGGAAGGCATTTGATGATGTGCTGTATTTTACTCATACTTGTGTCAATATATTCTATTCTATTTCTGTATTTATTTGCAATTCCTGCTTTATCCAGTTTAGAGAAGTTTTCAAGACATTTCCATGTCAATCACAACATGTACAGCTATTGCGGAGTGTCAATAGTAAACTGTCATCTATCACTGTTCCACTTTCTGCTCATGCAGCTGTATCACTTTGCTAGATTGTCCCCTACTTCTTCAGCTGCCACTCAGAGCCTTCCCTGCCCTTCTTCTCACTCTTCTGCTGCCCCTCAGCACAACAGTCCAGCATGGTCAGAGTCTCCTGGGACACTGTATTGCACCATCACCCTGGCTAGAAGAAACAAACTACATAAAGGGCTCCTGGAAATGTTTTCTTTCTTTTTCTTTTTTTTTATGTTTGTTATGTATGTATGTATGTATGTATGTATGTATTTATTTATTTATTTATTTATTTATTTCAGTAAGAATACCAGAGTTGTGTTCTATATATTTGCCCCAAATGGAAAATAAGTGTTTTGTCAAAACATCGTAGTCAAAGAGGAGTGTAATTATAACAGAGAGTTTTTTATGCCAGATAAAAATGTAGTGAGATATGGACTCTGTAAGTTGAAGCTAGGCAAAATGAGAAAAACTAGAATTCTTTTATTTGATTTTTTAACAGTGTTGATAAGTAAGTATGGGAAGAACTAGCCTGAGGTTATGGTAGATTTTTTTTGTCACATGAGATCTTTCAATGAAAAATCAATATAGTTCAAAAAGTGATAGTGTAACTCTAAAAGAAATTAATTTACTGCAGGAACTGCTTAGAGGAATGGCTTGTGTTATTTCAGGAGGCAGACTGGATGGCCACCGTCATTCCAGCTTCATCTAGGAATTTATCATCAGCAAGCAGCTAGTCACCATCAAACAACACTCCATTTTTGTTGTAGTCTTTTTTTCTTCTCCTCTTTTAGGCCACTATGAAGGTTACTGGTTACAAATAAAATTTATATCTAAGAAATATTTGTCAGCAGATATAACTGTTCCAAACAATACAGCAGGAGCAGAAAATGCATTGCTATTAATATTATTTGTACTGACTGTTCATGACCTAGTCTATTCTGTTACAATCACCAAATGACATCAGCACACCAAAAAAGAAACATATTCAACGAATAAATACATTTTAAATATTTTTTTCTACATCGAATGTAACTTATTTTCAAAAAATAATAAGAGAATATTTAATCAATTAAAAGTTTATAATGAATCTCAAAATATTTTCTTCTATGTTTTTATAACATGTTATATAAGTGGTTTCCAGTTAATTCTTGCTGCCAAGTAGCTTAAATAAAGAACGTGACATGTAACTAATGTTAAAAACTGAAGTAGTGAATTAAAAAGTCATATATATTTTTACTGCAAGAGAGGAATGTTCTGGCTTCATGTACAATTGTGAACACCTATAATTTTGTTGAATACCCGATGTATTTCGGGTAGCTCTGTTTCCACATCTTATTATTTTTAACATTTTTAAAGAATATGTCAGACCGTAAAGAGTGTTGGATATTTCCTCAAAGCTAACAAATAATGCTATTAATTTTCTTTTTCTTCTTGATAAAGTAACAGGTCCTAAAATTCCATCCAGTCAACCCCTACATAATCTGAATGTAGCCTACATATACCTGTACAAAGCCTTCTAATTAAACTGCATCTTACAGAAGGACATAATTGGAAAAAACTAGCATGCTTCAAAGGCATTGATTGTAAGAAATTAGATATGCAGACATCTACCTTACTAACTGGTTTCAGTGGTTAATCAGTTAAAAATATCCTTTTTTTTTGCATATTGAGTTTCTTTTAGGTATTTATTTTATAGTTTAGCTAGTTTAACTTTTGTTCTAATATCTACAGATGTATTAGTCTCTAGTCTGGTACCTGATATATCATATCACAGTAAGCTATAGTCTTTATAAGCATACTTAGAAAATGTCTAAAAGCTGTATTTTGCACATAAGTCTTGCTTTATCTGATCTTTTGAAACCTTAATTTCCCCCAAAATATCACAGAAATGATAGGATTTGGGATCCACAGCACTATTAACTTCTAGAACTAGAACTTTATTAAAAGACTGGCTTTAATTCCTCAGGACATAAGATTTTGGCAGTAATTGTTGGGAACCTTCTCAGGGATATGAAATTTTAAGGTTTTCCTTTCTTTGTTCCACTTGCACCAATCTGTGATGTACTGTCAGTTCTTCCTCTTATGTAAGTGCAAGGATGTGTGGGACTCGCATCACTAAAGATCCCAGAGGAGAAAGAAAGAAAACACACCATGGTGGCTCACAGCCTCTGCAGCTGCCAAGGGAGCAGTGACCTCATAGTGTCACATTTTTCATCTCCAATTGCCACTGCAAAACTGCTGTATACTGGACTGATAGTGCTTTGGTGGTCTGATGAAGCTTTTAATCTATTACAAAGGCCAAATAAGCATCTAATGCAATTTTTTGCAACCTTTTACCATAAAACATTGCTTCACTTAAGTGGAAAATGGTTTCATGTTCATGATACTCTCTGGCTTATTGTCAGGCTAATCAATCTTTTGTTAGGCCAAATATGTAGTATTTTTTTTCCTGGTATTTGCTGACTATTTGTACAACTGTTTGATATATGGTCTACCACCATTCTTAAATACCTTGCCTTTTTTTCTTCTCTCTCCACCCCATGCCTTACTGTACAATGATATTTTCATGAATAAATTCCATGTCAGAGTAATTCACTGAACATGTTGGAAAAAAACATTAGTAATAGAGAGAAAATGCAGGAATATTATATCAATTCCATACATTTTCTTCATGCCCTGAGGACACCTTTATTTGTATTACAGAGTGTCTCATGAGTACTTCTAGTTATTGAAGTATGTTTGTTGTTTGGCTGAGTGGCTGTATCCCAGGATAGTCACAGAAGAAACTAAGCAAAATACATAAAAATATCTCCTCAGAGCACCATAAACTTTTAGGACCGAATCCTGGTGTCAACTACTTATGTGCAACTCCCAGTGATGTCAATGTAAGTTTCATATATACATCCAAAAACAGATGATGTCCTTTATCACAGCAAGGGAAATCATGAGTCAATGAAGTTTCAGTGAAACCAGAAGCTCCAGCTCATCAGGAGGACAGCCTGAGAACTGTTAGTTCCACAACATAAAGCACCTTCATGCACAACTCCATGGTCAGCAATATTCTGCTCCTTAGCAGTCAGAGAGGCTGATTACTTTCTAAAAAATCTCTGCTTTTCCATAGTTCCAGTTTATAATCCAGAGGGGGATACAAATCAGGTGTGAAATACTTTGACTCCCTGGATTCCATCTAGGCCTGCTTCACTCTTTGGCACTCTAGGCATACACGGTGAAGCTCGGAGAATTTGCAGTCATGGGTTCTTGTCAACACATATTGCATAAAGCGAAGCCTCTGCCTCTACCTGGAGATTAATGATCCCACATCTCTCGTTTCCTACTGCTGTTTAATTCAGCTCCCCGTAAACGCAGACAACGCCATCTGCACAAGCAGGTAGTCTGGATCTACCCGACCAGGTTTTGGCAACTAATAATGACTTGGTGGTCAGTGATGACAGGTGGTTGTTTCTAGAGACAATTTATCTTATATTTGAACTGAATCTCTCTCTCAAGGCGCATGTTCCTCTTCATCAACTGTAGGGAGAGACAGGGAACCTAATTCTGAACTGAGGTGCCATAGCTTAGCCCCTAAAAGCTGGCTGAGTGAATCTAGAAGTAAGTGTTCACATTACAGACCTAGTTGCAGGCTGGTGATAATACGCGTCTACAATATACTGCAATCTATGAATGTTTAAGTTGAAAATAAATGTTACCTGTACATTAATATATTGCTAATGGGAATACAAACGTATATATGGGACTATGTCTTGCACTGCAGCAAGAACTTGCACTAAGAGTATCTCCTTGACCTCATCTGCTCATACAATTGCTGGCAACAATTGTAGATTTTACTTGCGTGCTAGAGAGAGTAACAGTGTTTTTCATGACTTGATTAGCCCTCTCTGAACTGCCTGGCTCCCCTTTGGCAGAAGGAAAACTCTAGTCCTGCACACTAATAGAGCAATTGGAGAAATTACACCAGGATCTGTGGGTGAGGAAACTGTTTTAATACTGACAACAATTGCTTACTCAGCAGCACATACATTCAATGCATTTTACTAATTGTCTATTTATTTCTGCACTCTTTGGCTGTTGAGACTTTGTCATGAGACAGGCCAGATGGCAGAGACATCGACACCTGTAATTAAGAGAGAAATAAAGACTGCAGCATCATGGCTCCTCCTCCCTCTCTCTTTTTAATCCTTTTGGCTGTGCTTATGGGTTCTGCAGTTAACGACACTGAGCTGCATTCTGCATGCTAAATTTCTTAAAAAGGACACATAACTTTTGTAACATGGCTCCTAGGAATCAATTTTCATTTCCTAATTTAGCTGATGACAGACTTGGGAAGGTCTGTTCTGAGACTCCCTTCTTATTGCACATAAAGAAGAGAATGTATTTAATGTAACTATCCATTCACTAGTGTTTAAACAGCAAAGTTTAAATGAAGTCAGTGATGAAATTCTGTAGACACAGCCCCCGCTGATACGTGTAAGATCAGAGAGTCAACCACCAGATTCAATTTTCTACAGAATTTCATTTTCCTTTTGAGGTGTATGCAAATATCTCATGAGGTGCTTTTCTTTATTTTGTTCTGGTGGCTGAAAAAGCAATGGAAGATGTTGCCCTTGCCATACACTTTAAGGGCTCACGTTTCAACACACACAAAAAAATCTGTTTTCTCAAGTCAGAAGTGGAAACTCCCCCACCATGACACAATTTCTACTCCCCCGTGAACAGAGACAAAGGAAAACTTTTATCAATCAAGTTAAACTTTGTGAGACTGACTGATAGTACTGAGGAAAGAACTGGAAAGATCAAGGTACAAGGAAGTTTTCTGACTGTATTTATTTTTGATCAAAATGCTTGAACATACACATTCTCTTTTGAGTTCTGAAGTCTGTACTAGGAATCTGCTTTAACACGATGGTGTTAAAGCACCTAAGCCGTTTACATTAGTATGCAAACTGTTTATTCAACCAAATGTACTACATATAGGATGTTTACATAACTTGGTCTGTTTATATAGGCCATTATTTGGTTTAAGCAGAGAAGAACCAGTTAAAACTTCCATGAGACAGTGTGTTGACAGTGTGGGATTTCTTTTCCCTTTAAATCTTCCTTAAATAGGTGTTCAGTCAGCATCTGTAGATGACTTATAGACGCAAATGCAGAGCTCAGATCATTTTTGCCTGCCACCTTATGCCTACAGGACCTATTGATCCTGGAAGTATCATTTTAGTTTCCTCAAGTGTTTCAGCTTGGTGTGGTATGCTATATCAGCCCAACATATGCCTTTGCATGCTGACGACTTTTCATTTTTCTATCACTTAGGCTGCTCTTCCATGACATGAAAACTCCCATCATACTGAAGTACATTATCCAAATGAGATGAGGCAGGGAGAGAAGCTGTAGTTTCTCTCTTCGTGTGTGTAGCTTGTAGGCAGTAATGCAGACATGATGAACTTATTGGAGTTGGGAGTAATGGTGTGAGATTGCTCACACCATTACTTTAGATGGAAATTGAGTCTATTCTGTCTGCACTGAAGTCTTCTTGAGGCTCTTCTTTCTGCTTTATTTTAATTCTCTTTGCCTAAAGGATAATGAATATGAAACTTTGCAAAGAAGACCTTTCCAGCCAGCAGTCTTTCCAAAGAAACAGTTATATAACACTGGGGTTTTTTTTTTTTCTTTTTTTGCCTGTTGCCTGAGAATATTGTTTATTTATATGTTTTACATTTCTAGTATACTAATTACGAGCTATCCTAACCCTCTGGAACAATCATTTTACAGATGAAACTTCATAGCAGAAGTTTTCATTTAATCAAATTTTCATTGTTCATGTATTACAAATTAAAAGCTTGATTCTCCCCTATTAACTAATTACGTATTGCAACTCCAGACTTTTTCTGTCAGTAATCTTTGTAGTTAATTTCAACTCTGATCAGTGATCATTCTTCACTGGTATCAGTTTACTATCATCACTCATTTATTATGTTATGGGGTCAGCTGGGAATCCCAGGTCCCTTTACACTGGATGTTGTAGTAATACTATAAACACTATAAAATTATAAAGACACTACCCAGCTTAGAATGGTATAATGAGTTTCTTTCAATCCACATATTAAAACACTATGCCTACAAGATAATAGCATATTAGTAATTAGTTAAGTGTCCATGAGAACACAGTTGCAGACCAGGATGCAATATCCGGAAGAAAGAAGCTCATGGAACCACAATCAAAATACAATAAATAAAAAGTCGCTATCAGCTGTGGTTTAGATTCAGAAAATATGCAAAGATATAAGAAGTAAGTATCTGATGAGAGAAAGACAACTTGTGTAAAAATACATATTTATCTAACACCCACAGGTAGGTATTCTATTTGCAGATGACCAACCTGCTTAGGAGAACAGGTCTTGCTCCTTGACAAACACATTGCCAGTTCAGCTTCCTGAGGCTTAATGCATTCTGTGTCCCAAAGCAGGAAATTAACTGCATCAGGAGACAAAAATGACCACAACCACATCATTTTCAAAATCAGATCTATGATTCATTTTCACTTAGCATTTGATGAACAGGTCCTTGGTAAGTCACACCACACCCAGTTGCATAAAGAATAGAAGCAGTCCAATAAGCAACTTATAAATTATTCAGTTTGTCTCTTCTACAAGGAGAGCAACAGTTATTATTTGTATTCTTACATTCTTGAATGATATTCAAGTTAGGAAACAGGTGTGGCCTTGTGTGCATGGTGGGGGAGATGCCAGAGAGACGAAGGCACATTATCCCATTGTCATGCAGGATTCACTTTAGATCCTACAAAGAAAGGTATCTGAAAATTTTCATTTCATTCTGCATACTATTTGAAATTTCTTCAAGAGATTGAACTTGTTATTTGTCATGGTAAGGTGCATACTTAAGGAAATGCGCATTATAAAGTTGTATAGAGCTGTACTAATCATATTTCAAATCTTGATGCAAGAAAGTGAAATATTGAACTCTTGAGACATTTGTCCTCACATCATCTCATTGAGACTCATTCTGAAGATATATATGGTTTAACAGATTGAAAATTCAGTTCATTTGAAGGAGATGGTGCGTAAAAGCAATCTTTATCTTACTTTGTAAAAGATACATAAACTTATATATGCTGAAGAGTCAATGCTTTAAATTCCTTTACCTCTTTCCCTGAGTTTGACATGGCTCATGAATGTAGTTTGATTCACATGGGGGATCCTCCCCTGCTAACTTAAGAATAATTCTCTCTGCCATTGCAGAATAATAACACTGAAGCTGAGCAGATGTTATATACAGTGAAAAATCCATAACTTTCACCAATTGCTCAATGACTTAAATTCAGTATGTCCCAAAACACTGAATTTCTCTTCTGCTGATTGTAGAGAATTGCCCTTCTGGACTTGTACCATCTGCTGATCTGGACTCCCTGTCTGGCCTTCAGAGTGCTAATAGCAGAGAAAGGAGATAAAAGCATACAGCACATGAATCTTAAAGAAAATAAAAAGAGGTGAAAAGTATTGACACTAACAGTATCATGGAAAGAAGCAGCCTGATCTCGTCTCTATCTATTTGGTTTTGTTTGTTCGATTCAGATTCGCAATAGCAGAACATAATGGGCTCAGTGCAAGAATATAAGTTTTGGGCTATGCCTTAACAACAAGTGAGCAGCCGGCAAGCACAGAGGCACAGACAAATGGCAGAGCAGATCAGTAATATCAGTGCTGCAGTGTTTAATCCCAAAACAATGTGACCTAGAAGAATATTCATCCTGGCTACGGTCCTTGTTACAGGCAGACCAAAAGGAAAGGGGTACAGCACCTCGACAACTGAAATCCCTTCATTGCCAACAGATGTGAGCACAGCTGCTCACAAAACACCGGTGTTGAAATGAGCACTCAGGCATGGGCTGACATGTGTTTAGGGCAGAACAGGGCATAGCAAGTTTAGAAACCAAACTGGGGGTTGGGAGAACACTTTCTGTTCACAGAAGGCCTGATCATACATTTAACAGGTTCAATCTGTTCTCATCCTGATATAGTAGCATAACCACATGGCTTTGTTATAGTGGTGAAGCCTAATAGAATGAAAAGAATTTTTCAAATTACAACTATATTCCAACAGTTGTCTCCAGCCCATAACCCATGTTCCTTGGTAATGATGCAGGGCTTGATACAAGGTGGCAGGGTTAGTGGCAGGGTAACACTGTCACCTCAGTTCTCAGAGGACTCTTAGACTCCTTTTTTTTTTTTTTTTTTCCTTTTTTTTTCTTGCTTAGCGTTTGCTCAGAGTTTGTGAATAAAAAGCTCTTGGAGCTTTTTATTTAGTCTAGCAACTGCTCCCTTGCGAGCTCTGTCTAATAAATTGGTTGTTCCCACTGTTTTGTTGTAACAGGAAGAAGCAAGAACTACTTGCTTCTGGGTTTTTTTTTCTTTTTTTTTCTTTTTTTCTTTTTTTTCACTTAGAGGTTACATTTTCCAGATTTGTTCCCTTTCATGTTTCCCAGAAATAAATACACCTCAGATCCCTTTCTAACTCTTCCTTCTCCCCAGTCCTACTTCTGACATTTGCTTTTCTCCAACACCTACCCACAAATGTTTGACTCTCCTATTCTTCCATGCCATCTCCCTCTCATTTCTGAGCACTCTTCCAAAGCTGCTTTTTTTTTTCTTCCCTGCAATCCATCCCCTCCAAAACTTTATCAGTCTAGAAGAGAAAATAAAAATCTCTAGGTTATTCTGTGTTTCTCCATGTCTCTTCTACTGGCTTCTTGGTGACGCAAGATGAGAAGAGCCACACAGCAGCACTACCTGCAGATGCTTCATCTCCTTCTGCAACAGATACCAGCAGATCTGGAAATAGGTGGTGACCCACCAGTCAAGAGCAATTAGCACTCATTTGTGCAGCTTTTTCTACCATGCTTCATTCTTTTGCTTACTCCTCTGTTTCTCTTTTGCTGGGGTGCTTCCCAAAAACTGCTTTATCCTGCTACAGCTATAAGGGAGCTCCTTCAAGGGAGTAACACCATTGCAATACCTGTAGGTAGTAGTAATAATTTTTTCTTGAATGCATATATATTGCAGCTATTTTATGAAGATTTCAAACCATATCACATACATTCTTTCCTCATTTTGTAATGACTCTCATCTTGCTAAGTTAGAATTGTTCTCTACCCTTTGCAGATTCATTATTCATCAGTATCTGTAATTTAGGTGCTTTAATATGAAGCTGGATGGATAACTTGAAGCACTTAATTTTGACTTTGTTAGAGAAACTTTGTTCAAGGTCACAGAACAATTAAGTGGCAGAGGTGGAAACAGATCCAGGTTTTTTGGTTCCCATAATGTAGAAAAAATAGTAGTCTTCTCCCTCTCCTAAGTTCAGTCTATATTTATTGTAAGTATTGTATCATTCAAAGAAAACACAAATGGCTCCGAACATTTACATGCATAATTCAGCTTACAAAAAAGACATGTTTCCATAACAGAATATACGATGGTGTCTGCACAAGTATTCAGCAATGCTGTAACCACTGAAAAAAATTAGATCAAAATGTATTGAAGATCAAATGTATTTGAATTTCTGAGGAAGATAATATTGGGGCACATGTCATGCTCATTTACACCTGTGCAAAATAGAGGGCTGATTCTTTGAGTTAATTATGAGCAGGACTTCATTTGATGACATGCTAATTTTGATGCAATTTTGGCCTTATTGTTTCTCTATTCAGACAATTAATCTGGAGAAATTGAATGAATTAAAATGAATGAATTAAAATGAAATTTTAAAAAAAGTAAAATAATATTCATATATAAAAATAGCCAACATGATATTTTGGAGAAGAAGCTACTTTTGTATTTGCTCCCATTTGAATTCTGCCAAAATTATGTGGAATTGATATTATTATTACATATTGAATTCAGCCTGTTGAAATTTATTCTGTTATTCGAAACTATAGGACAGAATTAGTCATAAAAAAAGAAGGAAGGGGATAGCATAACCTAGGAAATATATTTATTTGTTTACTCAGAAGGGTTTTGCTTTGAACTTGATCTTTTTTCCAGAGATGATCTTTCTGTTCATCCTTAATAAGTATAAAATGGAAAAGGGCTGCTGGTTGTTCTGAGATATATTATTTCCTTCTAGCTCTTGAAAAATGACGTCACTGCTATACTAGTATAATATAGTTTTTGATTCTCTGGGCTAATATATTTATTTCAGAAATTCCCTGTTTAAACTTTTCTAGCTTTATCATCTTTTATTCAAGTAAGCAAACAAATAAGGAAAAAAAAAAGCCTTGGATCATCAATATCCATAATGACATGAAAAGTAATTTCCACTTCTTGAAATATGACTGCTGAGCTTTTTTCCATTTTCAGTCATTCTGCTGAAACTCAATGTTATCTCAGCAGCTGAGCCTGAGAGAACAAAACAGGCTACTAACAAAATGATGCCCAAACATTTACACTTCAAAGGAGCTTTGCAAAGAGCAAACTTCTCATACTTAATGCCACTGATTTATTACTTCTTAAGAAGTCATCTTATGCCCCAATCCTTATTATTCACGGGCTTGTGAGGAAACCCAATATATTCAAAGTGGCTCCAAGTACATGAAGTGAATTGTAGCATCAAAGCTCTGAACTCAGTGAAATTGCTGTATGCACAAAGTCATTATCATGTGCTTGCAGGGCAGTGATCTTTATGAGCATGTAGGACACTGTGATCTTGTCTTTGATTTATCCACAGGCCTTGCTAATTTTGACCAATAAGCCATAGAATGGAGTGGATCAATTGCTCATGTTGGAATTTGCAAGGTCTGCAGCAAAATGTGTCAGTGAAGGAAAAGAGGAGATTAAAGGAATCAGATAGTACTAAATTCAAGAAACAATCAGTAAATTTTAAACTATTATCCATTCAAAGGAGTTTGAGAGAAGACCAAATAATGAAACAGAGGAAATGTCTTTAGGCCTCAGTCTGCCCAGAATGCTATCAATGGGGAATTTTGCTCTTAATTTTAATAGGAGCAAGAGCAAGTTCTTTTAACTTTGGAAATTATCTGATCTAAATTGTGTTTGACAGAAGAATAAAGATCTTGAAGATATCTGACCCAATTATTTAATGCCTGTGGTGTTCCATTTACATGTCAAAGCACCTGGATACCACAATTGAGTGTACTGTGGGGAGGATCTTTCCACTCTGAGGATAAACTCATATATTGCTCAAGCTACCTTCCCAGAAAGTGATATGTAAGAATCAGATTAATATGATGACCTTCACTTATTAAGCAGAAAATACATATAGTTCTGCAGGAGCTGAACACTGTAATAAGAGGGATAATTGAGAGCATTTAATAGAAAGAGGTAATACTGAACTAGTATGCCTCTGAATTAGAGAAGAAAATCCACAAAGAACATCCAAACATTTCATTTATTCAGTTTTCAATAGAATTAAATGTTTTAGTATTAAATGGAATGACAATTGGTATTTAAACATGTGAGAAAAAAGAATTGGGAGTCTCCATATGCCTTTCCAGTAGAGAAATGATGAGACACAATTATTTAAAATACAAAGGGAAAGTTCTATTTTAATAATTGAATTTCATTATTTCCTGACTATGGAGTCAAAGATGCCTTCAAGAATGTATTTAAGTTTAAATGCAACATTTAAGAACATGTTCAGCTTAAAACTCCTTGACTTTATATAGGACCTTCATATAGTTTCTGTTGCTGAGTTATGAAGCTTAGTTTCTCTTTGACATTTCAAAACTCATAGTTACAATCAAGATGGAGGAAGGTGAATATCAGAAGTTAGAGTCCTAATTCTTTTTTTTCTCATATCTTCCACATTTCTGAACACGTATGAGGGCTAAAGATGTTAAATATAGCCTTCTCTTTATACTAGCAGGAGTAACTTACATAGTGTTTTTTGCATACACTTCACTAAAATTCAACATTCAAACTGCAAGGCACTGGAGGATCAGGATTTGGAATTACAAAATTTACTGGGGCAAAAAGCTTTGCATGCAAATGTGTATGATTCTTTCATAATGAATTCTCACATAAAAAGCGTCTTTGCTTTTAGCAAGTCCACCACTCCTTAACATGCGAGATACATGGGTAAAATAAACTTCTGATGCCCTCCATGGAGCAGCAAAATAGTTACCATGAGCTAAACCTAAATTTTCCATCAAAAATCAAAATAAATAAGTTTATAAAAATGTATCTACAAAACACTTTCAGAATTTGTGTTTCTATTCTTCAAAGAACATTATTATCAGGGACTTCTGATCCTAATTATTAAAGAAAAATATCTTCAGTAACGTTACTGTAAGTCTTAACATTCCATTTGTACTGATTTAGTTCAGTTGAATTTTTATCTCTCAGAGAATTTCTTCTGACAGATACCGGTTATCTTTTGGTAGTCAAAGCTTCACCTTAGCTCGGCATGTTTGACCTTTAGTCAGGCTCAGTGAGCTATAAAGGTACCGAGAGATTGGGTTATAAAGATACAGAGGGGTGGATTCCCATCTGATTTCAGTGCAACTATATCTGCTGAGGAGTTTTTCCCACACGTTTTAGTTCTGAGTGTTTTGTAAAACCCTGCGTATCGTAAAACACTTGCAACACGCCGTACATGAAAACATAATCTTTCTTATCAGAAGCAATAAAGATATCCAAAGAATATAATTGTTCTACTTAAGATAAAGGAAAAATCCCTCTGCAAACACATGAGTAGCAGGAGGCCACGTCTTCGCGCGCGGGCTCGCACCATGGGGGCTCTGCCTGCCTTTTGCAGCCCCTTCAAGGACGGCCGCACATGGGAAAGCGGGAGCAGTTCTGCTGCTGCGGAGCAGCACTCCGGGTGAGTGCGACGCTCACTTCAAGCTCAGAGCTGCCAAGTTCTCCCAGCCGAGCCTCCTCCAAAACACCTGCTTGGTGCCTGGGGAGCCAGCCTCGCGGCAGTGCTAGCCCGGGAGGTGTCTGCCGGCCAGCTGGCAACCCCGGCGTCCCGGCCCAATGAGCCGTGCACCGGCCGCACGGCGCTGTCCTCTCTGCTGTCTGTATCCAACAGCTCGTACAAGGTGTCCCAAGCAGGATGTGGGGCTGAGTGGGGCGCAGCTGGACCTCGAGGTGGCTGCTGGGAGAGGTGCCAAGGACCTCCCAGAGGTGCCCCTGGCCCCAGCTGCCTCAGCAACAACCCTCCCATCTCCTGCTGGAAAACGGAATTCCAATCCACCTCAGGTTGCCCCTTCACAAAGAACTTAACCCTCGAATCAAGATGGAAATCATGTGTCAGAAGAAAGCCTGGCATTACACCTGTTTTTCTGGAGGGGCAGCATGTGATTCTCAACGTCTTACTGAAAACTGGAAGATAAATCTACCCAAATAACTCCCAGCTGTTACCAAAATGACAGATTTGCAGGTATCGTAACAGCCTGGGCTAGCAATGCCTCTCACAGCGACGGCGTGATTAGAGCAAGAGGCAGCAGGCCTGCTCTCACCACAAAGATGGCTGCGTGGTGGATTGCTACAAATAGCTAAGCACCTTCTGATGTCTATTAATATGCTAGCGCAAGAAGAAAACAGAGAGTAGACAAAAGAGCTGAGTCTGTTCCCTTTCATGAGAAACATGGGAAACCACCAGGCAGAAAACAAAGGACACCTCGAGCTCCCTCCCTTTAAAATATTTCCCAATTAAAATGTTAAGCAAATACCATTGGGCTCAGACTGTTTACACAAGGCTGGTCTTGTCAAAGAATAAATGCTGGCAGGGCAGGCAAGAAAATGCCAAACTCTCTCATCTTCTGTATACCTGTAGAAAAAAAAATGCATAATTAATAGAACAGCAACTTTAGACAGGCCCCAAGGGCTAGAACCACAAAATCATCCAGACCCCTCGCTGCTCTGCTTGGCTCCCAAAGGTAGAACCTCCAATTTCCTTGTCAGCTGCTGCTTAATCCTGCCTAAACAGCCTAATCACTGCATTTTCATCAGTTAAGCCCCTCGAGTGTTTAAAGAGATGTTACTCTGCCACACACAGCATCCCCTGATTGCCATCGGACCAAGCAGCAGCACAGCCTTCTTGCACCAAAGACACTGGCTGGAGCCTGAGCTCGGTGGCTCCTAGGCAGCCTTCTTGTGAAACCCAAGCAGGAGACAAAAGGGCACTTTGGTACCCCTCTTTGCCTGTCATAGCATAGTAATCGTGGATGCTGGCTTATTTTTCCCTCACAGAAGGAGAGATAGATTTTGCCTGGGGGCAGCTTGTCTGCACTGGTGAGCCTAGCCTCTGCTCCCCAGCCTTACCTGCCTATCACTAGTGTGATGGGCATCATGGTCATCATCATCAAGAAGTGAATTGCCGCCTCATCTCCTGTTGCTGGAAAATTCAGTTTAAGAATACAAAACTAAATAGGGCTTTAAGAAACCATGATCCTGAGTAGAGAAATGTGCTCCAGCAGGAACACATGAGAATAGCACAACTGTATTTATTGGCTCTTGAAAGCACTTGATAGCAGTTCAGCTGTCCCATTGCTTATTACAGTTCGCTCTGCATGTTTCAGAGAAAAATGGTGAATTTCAAACGAATTTTGTGATGGGTTGCATGCTAATCATTAGTAAACATATCAATCAGTGCATAAATATATACATAAAATCTGTGTGCAAATATCTCTGTAGATGGGCGTTTACAAAATCAATCATCTTAATTAAATAATTCAAAAGATATTTTTATAATCTAAAAACAGTTGGCAAGATTTCTAGTGTTGTGCTTTACCAAACCAGTGAAATAGAAATGCTGACAAAACTTAAAACTCTACAGCTGGTAAGCAGTTACAAAAGATAGTCAGAATTTACACACCTTAGCTTCTGAATATTCATATAGCTCTGTAATATTATGCATTTATTATAAACCTATTGCCATCTTTCCCAGAGGCAGAGGACACACAATGCCTGGCTGGTTTAATCAGCTTCCATAAGAACAAATGACTTCTTAAAAATGCAGAGTCAGTATCTCTTCTCAAGACATCGCTGACCTCTTTAAGCACACTGTTTATTAGAGTAAGTCTGTACTGGCCCTATAGCCTAACACTCTCCTTAGCCAATTAAACTGTGCTTATAATGGGTTTCCCTTGAAGGATCTGTAAAAGGCTGAGAATTCTAAGTGGAGATTTTAGCAGAGCCTTTCAGCTGTATTTCATGTCTCATTCCTGAGTCTGTTTTTTTTTCTAACCCCACCAAGATGCGTTCCCAATGTCTTTTCCACTTCCTCAGGTATAAAAAGACTCTAATGACTGGATGATATGCTGCTGTATGCTGTTAGGCTAATTTCACCAATCCTAGCATTGAGAGGCATTTGCTGTTGAAATTTTTAAGGGAAAATGCCAGGTGGTTCGAGAAGTTCCAGAACTGGTAAGTTTACATAAAAATGAAACAAAAAAAAAAGTCCAGTTTCTATATTTTTTTCTTTGTGAATAAAACCAAAATGATTGCCTAAAAGTCTAGTCGTAAAATATATATTAAAAAAAAAAAAAAAAAAATATTTTATACTTTGGTTTTCAGGATGTCCTATGTTATGGGAGTGTATTGTCTCTACTGAACTTTCAATTGGGTAAAAAAAAAAAAAAAAAAAGGAAATTTTCTTTACTATTTCTTTAATATCATGGATATTTACATCAAGGGTGCGCTAGCATGTATCTACAAGGTTACATTTTCATACTGTATAGCTTCAAAGTCTGACAACTTTCATTTTTTAAGAACCTTTAATTTTGATTCTCTGGGTAAGGATAACACATACCCAGCAGCATATTTTAGTGGTGTGTGTCATCTTACTTCCTTATTTAAAAATGCCTGACTACAAATCTAAACTGTGAGTGATAGCTAACAAGTTTTAGTTTTCATCAGCAAGGAAGATACAGCTCTTTAAGAGAAATTATTAGCTTCAGAAGATGAGTTCCTTTCTTAAATCAAAGGGATTACCATTCTTAGCAATTACAAGGTATTTTGATGGTCCACTTTTTAATGCAGTCCTGTAATTCTCATTATTAAATCGTCCTTGATTAATTTTATTTTACATCATTACTTTTACATGCACTTACCTTAAACTTGTTTTCTTCAGAGAATTACATTGGACTATATATGACTTAAATAACTTGGTTTCTTTAGAAATAATATCTACCAGATATTAAACCTGACAACAAATATTTATTTGGTTTTTCTTTCAGATTTGTCCTGGCTTGTTAGAAAGCATCTCAGAATGAGTCAGAGGGAAGATCAGGGTAATTTAAAGTAATTTTCTTTTATTATGTCTGGTTCTTTTATGGGAAATCCTTTCTTTGGCGGGATCTGCAGCAGTACCTCACTATTCTGATTAAAACATTAACTTAGACTGGTCAATTGAGACCTCAATCCAAGATCTGAGATTAATTCTTCTGCTTTTATACTGTTCATTGATGATAATAGCACTCCTTAATATATTTCTCAAGTGCATATATAGAAGAATCTCATTGCAAAAGAAGCATTCTTAAAGGAGTGCATAGTTGTTATTAGTGATATCAGTGTTGCTAATGTTTATATTTTTATTCTTCCTATACTTGACTTCTATTAAACTTTTAAAACGCATTTTATTTCATTTAGGAAAGTCTCGCTCATGTAGAGTTCCAATCATTTTTATAGTGATGATAGGAGCTACTTACCTATTTTTTGTAAGATGAAGTTATTTTTTCCATGGCATCTTTTTTAGAAAGAGTTGCTTAAGAAGTTCATCAGAAAAAGCCTTTTTACAAATTACATATATACAAATACTGAAACTCCTTTTTGCATCCATTTACAATAACAGGATAAAAAAGGAATCAGAACTATATATCTTTTTATCAAAAAAAAAAGTTCTGGAACAAATGTAGCTGCTAGCTAAAAATAAGTGTCATTTATCGTATCTATTATTATTATTCCATAGCCAAAATCCGAAACACATTTTATTTGGAAAAAAAGAACACTTTCATATGACATATTTACCCAAACCACAACCATTGGCTGACGTATTCTACATACATTTTGTCTTTCAACAAACTGCAAAAATACTGGCACAGTAGGTGTAAAATTTTTTTCACAGTTTTGAATATAAAGGTAGTATATATTCTGGAATTGCTATTTGAGTTAAATCTTCTGTTAAAAGCAAAACACTTTAAAAAGCGAAATGTATAACATTCAGAAAATGGAAATACAACACAATTGCCAATATTAATAGATTGAGATAAAATAAAAGAATCAGATCAAGTATTGTCTATGCATATAAGCACGGACTTCACAGTGCCCAGATTTTACTCATAACTTCTATTTTACTTTAAGATTTTTTTTCCTAATATTTAAAGTATTCTTCTACAGAAAAAAATCTACAGCAAAAGAGTACAGTTTTCACCATATGGATATCCCAGGTTTTTAGCCATATAAGTAACATTGTTAAAAACAGGATTTTGGAAATTTTGTGCCCTTTTTCCCTTCCATACCCTAGAAGACTTTGGAACCTAGCACAGTACCATATTTACTTTATATTTCTTTATTTTCATTGGTATGTCAGCCTTCTAAGCCTCTCTGCAGCATTTTTTTCTTTTAAATTAATTTTGTTGAATTAATTTCTTGTTTACTTTCTAAATTTTTTCATCTCCTTGTTGCAGATGGCTTACATTTTCACATTGTTTTATAAAGGGACTTGCATCTTACTCATTTGTTTTGTCCTCTAACAACATGTGGCTTTCAAAATGTATGTTAAAATGACACACTTGACCTCCTTAATAAATCTGAAGAGGCAGATGATTACTAACATAACTTTTTCCAATCACTCCATGTTTTTCTTTTTAACTGGCATTTATTAATTTAAAAGAGCATATTTCCAAAACATTAGGACTTTAAAGGTTATCTATCTTTTTTTTTTTTTTTTCTGTCAGCATCACTGACAACAAATTATTTTTAGGTTTTAAATGATCAATTTACATAAAATATCTGCATGCAATGCACTATTGTTGTTGTTTACTCTGTAGTGATCTAAAGTATCCTAGAAAAATTAATATGCTGTATTTGCATTGGAGATGTTACAGTCTGTCCAATGGACTTGAATATCAAATACACCTATACTTCATTTCGAGGTAAGAAAAAGATAGGAAAGATCACAGCTCCATGTTACATGTAGTCATGTGGTTACTTGTTCCATATGCTCTTGTAGCATAGGATGTATTATTTTTTATGGTGAAAATAAAAGTGTGTTGCAGATGATAATGCAGGAGTTGGAAATTTGAAGGAATCTGAATGAGACAAAGAGAGAAGACTGACAAAGTTATGTTGTGAGAGCTCTAAGATTAAGTGTTGAGTGGAAGAAATGATGGAAGCATTTGTATGAAGAAAAGAAAAGGGATCTAGAGATAAAAGCTGGAATCATCAGCAGAGCAGGGAAAATTGTAATGAGTAAGTGTGAAAAGGAATTAATTCAGTGCATAAGTAGAGACTGTGTGGCTTACAACCTTAAAAAACAGTCACGAGAAAAATGAACATGAGATGAAACTAGTAAGATGTGAAGTGACTCAGACACTATAAAAAGGGAGGTGACACAGTCTGAGGACCTGGTCTCCTGGAAAGATCATTCTGATGACAACAGCCTGGACTAATTGAAGGGACAGAAATTAATGTTAAAAAAAAAGTAGGTCTGTCACAATGAAGCTATTTGTTGAATTTAATTATATGGTTCCCTACAGAAGGAAGATCTTCTTATAAACAATATGTAAAACAACTTAATGGTCTTGCTGTTTTCTCTGTAACATTGTTAGATGCATAAAATATCATGTTTCAGAAAAAACATTGCATAGGGGAAATATGTGACTGTTACAACTTAGAATTAGCTAATATAAAAAATAGTACAATATCATAAATTTCTCGAAGTTACCACTGTGATCTTGTTTTTTGTTTGTGTTTTGTTTGTTTGTTTTTATGGTTCATGCAAGGCAGTCTACTATTTCCTACATCCTAGAGTGTTGTACTGTTGTAGTGTTCAAAAACTTTTTACACAGTGTTAAAAAAAAAAGAGAGGGAGATAAATATGTCATTATCTATAAAATCCAAGCAAGGGAATTAACATCAAGGTAGCAGCACATTCCCAAGGATTAATTGTCAGAGTTCAAAATGCTCTTTCTAATATCTGGAGACTGCAGGGCAATTTGTTCCCCAAATGGACACAACTCCCTCAGCTGCTGTCTCCACCCCCAGGCAATCTCTCCATCTCAGCCTTCTCTCCCATCTGTAGACAGATTCTCAGACTCCTCCTGAGAGCCCCCACCCCAGGTTTGGACTTTCGTCTTCCTCCTACTCCTCAGTCCTTGATGTTGGTGCCAAGTCTGTAGCCCAGCCTAACCCAGCAGGCTGGTTGGCACCTGCTCTTCCCTGCTGTCTGCTTCTTTGCCTTTCAGTCATTGCTGTGTCCAGGTTCCCTCTGACCACAAAGATGTGATTCCAATTCCAGGCTTTAATCTTGTCCTGAAGTAACAGGAACCCCATTTTTTTGGCTGGATAAGTAATTTCTCCTTTCTGCCTGGACCCAAATTATCTCTGTCATCAGTAAAATGGTTACCAATTCCCACGGTATTAGTGATGGGTGAAGTGAAGTCATCACTATCATGTCCTCATGAAAGGCTGGTTGTAAACCAATACAGAATAATAACACTGGGTACTATGTGTAGTTTACAGTTATTGGAACCACTGTTTGCCTTTTGTATTTTTAGCTTACGGGTAAAACCACACCCTGTCCTCCCTCCCCCGCCCCTTGATGGGCAAACCCAACAGAAACTCTGCAAGTTGAAACTCATGGAGCTTCCTAGCCCTTCCATAATTATTTTTATCCCCAGTCTAAGGGATGATTCAGCCCTCAGTGCTCTGAAGAGAGACAGAGATAAAGAGAAAGAAAAGAGTCTGCTTAATTGCTGCTGAAAGTAATCCTTTCCACATGAAGTAGGACTGGGTTTTAGAAGATGGACAGTCAGAGCTGGAAGGGGAATGCTACTAGGGCTATGTAGAAAGAAGTGATGCATCTAAGGCACTTGGTTATCTTTGACAGCACAAAGATAAATAGTGCCATATAACTACTTAACCAATGCTGGCAGGACAATACACACAAGAAAGATAAAAGAAATCAGTGCTGTGTTGTTTATATTTTTGTTTTTACCTTTATACTAAGGTAGGGAGAGAATTCATGCTACATACGTTTTCCTGGGAACTTAAGGACATTGCCTGACTCAAACACCTTGGGGAAGTAGGAGGTGGAAAAAGGAGAATCATCGAAAAAGAGATACTCTGAAGTATAGGTCCAGGGAAGACTGATGTGGCTGTGTTCATAAGATGGGTTCTGTTCATAAGAAGCCTGGAGAATCTCCATCTTCAAGATGGAGAACTTGCTAAAAAGGCAACAAATAGCAACCAGCTCCAGGTGAGATATCCATGGCAGAAATCACCTCCAGGTAAGATATCTATGGCAGAAAGAAATGCAAGAACCAAAACAAATGAAAAAAAATGAGGAAGAATGTAAGAGAAAGGAGAAAAATACAGACCTTGCAAATAAAAAGCAGATCTAGAAAAACTGACTTAGAGAAGGTCTTGAGTTTTTTATGAAGTGCGTGGCATTAACTATAGGTACAGTACTCTAAATGTCTAATCTCAGTGTGAGGGATTGTCAAAGGTGACTAAGAACCAATAATCCTACTGACAGGTAGGTGGATGTTACTACTTGAAACTGCAATCATGAGACAAAAATAGAAATGTGGTGGCATTTCAATTATTTGATAAGGTTTGAAGTTGACTGTAGAATTCACATACTGTTCTCATGGACTCATCTGCTGCTGCTTACACTCACAAGGTTCTGTGCCACACTGGGGAGTCAAACTGTTGCCTGCTTACAGTGGGTATATGCCAACTTCACTGTGCAATTCCTTACAAATACCAAATTTAAATTTTGTACAAAAGAGAGAAGATTTATAACCATTTATTCAATTTTCTTTTTTTCTTTTTTTTTTCCTCCCTTGATCAAGACAATGCCCAATAGCAATTTTTGGTTGACCATTAAACCAAGCACTGTGGACAGTCTACACATAGATGAGGAGTCCAGGAGAAAACACCAAACAAAGAGATTTTTCAGAAAAAAACTCTAGTTTGGTAAGCTTGGTGTCTGTAAGTAGTCATTCTCTTCATCAATTTGTTACATTTTATACACTTTTCATATGTGATGTTAAAAGGCTATTCAGTTAGTCAAGGGTGGCCTTTATGGAAATAACTTCTAACTTTGGGATCTGACTAATACGATTTGTCCCAGAAGGAGGGATATTTTGTATGTAAATCTTCTTTTAGATTAATTGTTGTTATTCCTTTAATCTTACAGTGTGGCAGACAGTCCCTTGAGTGCTAGTAAATGTGAAGTGGTTTCTAGCTTTCCTCTCTTCCAACTGTTCCTCTTCTTTGAGGACAATAAAATTTACTCACATTATATATATCTAAATAATGATTGACTTTGCCTAAAAATAAATTGATTTTAGGCTTTGCAATGACAATCTTGTATCCTGTAGAAAAGGCCATATTAATTCCTTAGCGGGGTAAAATGTCACCTCCCATGTTCTACCTCTGGTGAAGGGAAATGTCAGCTCTGCCTGGGATATAGTTGTCTTCAGAAGACAGGGCATCCCAAGGTCAGCCATTCAGGAGACACTGGAATGATCTGGATCAAAGCTTGAAGAGTCAGTCATATCCAAAGAGCAAGACTCAGAAAAGAACTTTTGAGAAGGAAGAAGGATAAACAACTTCATCCACATACATACATTTTTTTTTCCTAAAACCAAATAACTTTGTCAAACAAATTTGTGCCAAACAACTGCGTTGAACAATATACAGAGCTGAGGGGCTACTGAAATACTCAGTCCTATGCACAGAAAAAAAATCTGATCAGAAACATTTCTGATGAATTTGTGCAGCAGTCACTAGTGGTTTTCTGACTCACACTGATCCAGGAAAAGTCTTAGATCATTCTTGAAGAAATACCAGTGAAATTTGATCTACCTATATATGCATTTTACAGATAGATGATAGGAACTAATGGCATCTTGAGCCTACTAGTGCCAAGCCTATCAAGGTAATGCTATCTGCACCGGAGTAGAGAGGAATAGGCAATATCTCTGGCAAAGTAGATGGACATTTTATATCATGAATGTTAAAGTTGCATGATGGAAACGGGCAAGAGCAAGCACCATTCCAAAATATGATCATATTGCTGGTGTCATCAGTTTTAATGTGTACATAAAGATCATCATAATTGCTGTGGACTTGAACTGTGGTGAAGCAATACCCCTTGTGATTTGGTAATGGCACTGAACTAAAATGCATGTTCCACCCAGGTCTTGGCACAATAGTTTCTGAAACCATTGCTTCTGAATGGTGTGGGCATGTCTACAGGTCATTAGCAGCTGCATTGAATAGACTTCACCTCATGCCTCAGTACAGGTTGGGGACTGACCTTCTGGAGAGCAGCTCTGCAGAGAGGGACCTGGCTGTCATGGTGGATGACAAGTTGACCATGAGGCAGCAGTGTGCTTTTGTAGGCAAGAAGGTCAGTGAGATCCTGGGGTGTATTAAGCAGAGCGTATCCAGCAGATGGAGAGAGGTAATCCTCTTTCCTCTACACAGCCTCCACATCTGGAGTACTGTGTTCTGGTCTCTCCAGTAAAAGAGGGTTGTGGAACTGCCGGAGAGAGTCCAGCACAGGGCTATGAGAATAAACAAGGCTGTTGATGTTGAATGATCAAGATCTGCCCTATGGGAAAGGCTGAGAGAGCTGGGCCTGTTCAACCTGACGAAGAGAAGACTGAGAGGGGATCTAATCAGGGTATATAAATACCTTAAGGGAGGAAGTGAGGAGCCAGCCTCTTTTCAGTGATGGCCAGCAATAGGACTAGCAGAAATGGCCACAAACTAAAGCATCAAAAGTTCCACAGGAACTTAAGGAAAAATTTCTTAACAGTGAGGGTAACAGGGCACTGGAACAGGCTGCCAAGAGAGGTTGTGGAGTCTCCTTCTCTGGAGATATTCAAGACCTGTTTGGATGCAATCCTCTGCCACTGGTGTGTGCTCTAGGTGACCCTGCTTGAGCAGAGGGGTGGACTAGATGACCTCTAGAGGTCCCTTCCAACTTTAACGATTCTATGATTCTATGACTAGACAGCAGATGGCCTGACATAATCTCCATGACAGTAGTAGCCTCAGTTGACCTATTAACTTTACATTAGCAATGTAAGTATCAATTACAATGTAATTATCAATTAATCAATGATCACCAGCATGGAGCTAGGCATCAATATATGGTTATGACCTTGCATGTCCAAAACTGTAACAGCAGAACTCAATAGCTCTGAACCCCTGTATCAAGAATCTGGAATAAATATTTCCAAAGAGAAACTCATCTCTAAGTGTAGGTATGACCTGTGAGGTGTGTGTGTGTTTGCAGATATGGAAACAAGAGTGCTGCTCTCCTAAGCCAATGACAGCTTGTCACATGAAGGTACTTGTGCATATCCAGAAATCTACAGTTCACTAATCTGCAGTTTACTAAAACTGTGGTTTCCATCTGGCTCATACTGTGGTCTTGTGACCAAGGCAGGTGGGCATGGTGGGATGGAAGACTAGATTTAGAAAGATGAAGGAATGGACCAGAGGTTGGCAATGGTAGTCATTAGTAACTTGGCCATGTTCCCATTATACTAGAGAGTGTCTGGCTTGGCATGGGATCTTGAAAGTCCATTTGATGTAAGAGAGCTGACTTTGAGGTGTCTACTTCAAGTATACTCTACCATGGCTCTAGGCAAAGGCTGTCACCCTTTCTTGTTACACCCTTGGTGTGACCTCTGCTGAGCTTTCTGCACCTCCCTCATCCAGTTTCATGAGTAAAAGCTTGCCTAATTCCATTGATGCAGCAAGACCAGTGTGGATGCTGAAGGGCAGTGAAAGGTAGGTCACTGAGGTGGAGTCATTAGACTGCATTGCACTGCAGAGAGGTCAGGCTTCTAATGTGAGCTCAAGGAGTGGCCAGAGTACCTCAGCTGCTCTTTGGAAAGGTGTCAGATATGCATCAATGATATGGCTCTAGAGAACATCTGGAGGGCCACCACTGAGGATAGGGAAGGCACAGCTTACCTGGACAGAGCTGGAACACAAATTTCTACTGCCCAAGAGCCATATCTAAGGAAAACAGACTTTTATGATTCAAAGTTTAAGACCTGCAGAGGTGTGCTTTCATAAGAGATGCTGAATCATGGTTTTCGTTTAGTGGTAGCATTGGTTAGCATGATCCCACACAACTCCCTTGTTACGGGCATCTTAGACGTCACTCGTCTTACGTTATTCGCTATGTTTTGCAATAAAACATATTTCAACAAACTCTGACTGACCACAGCAAATTTTTTTTTATATATTTTCTCTGTATGTGCATGTTCAGTGGGAAATAACTCTGTCCAAGAAAACTGCTTTAGGTAGGAATTTTGCAGAAATATTTATTGTCCAGTTATTCTGTTTAGTTTGTCAAGAAACCTCCCTGTGCTCCAGTATAGTCCAATTTTACATGAACCATTTTTTCATATGAAAATTAGCATACGATGGTTTCTCTTTTATAGTCACAACAAATAAGGGAGATTAACCAGTGAAAAGACTGAAGCTAAAACCGCACCCAAACTTAAATGAGTATCAGGTTAATGATGGGTGTATTGGCTAACGCAGACTATAGCAGACAAATGAAGGCTGTCAATGAAATCAAGCTATTTCCTCATCTATATTTTAACTACTTTTAATACTTTCAGCATTCCTATAACTGAGTATGTCTGAAGAAGAGAAATGAAAAACTTAGGGATTGCAAAGGTCTGGTTCACTTCTAGCCATGTATTGAAATACTTGACCCTAAGGTGTAGAAGATCCCTCTCTGCTGTTTAGGGGGGCTTAGGTGTTTCAATAGAAGATCCACAAAAGCCAGGAGAGTGCTACATTATGAGTCTCTCTCAGCAGCTAAGGAGAAATAAAAAATTCCAGCTTGGTCAGTGATGGGTGTCAGAGATTTCAACACTGGACTCTTCACTTAACACCTGCTCTCATAAGCATGAACTTTCTCCTATAGAGGAAAGTTAAATCATGTCTGTCCTTAATTAAAATAGTTAAAAGCAAACAAAAAATCCTGCCAAGAAGAGGATGTTTGTGGAGGCAAGACACTTACATAATGCATTTATGAATATTTGAAAGTCAAAGTTATTTAGATACCTTCACCATTTCAGGCATCTTTGGAGCACTGAACTTAAAACACTTGAATGTCAGAATAGTTGCTAATACAAGTTCACTTGTCCTTTTTGTATTTATCTTGAAATCTCTATTGGATCTTTTGCTCTTCTACTGTTGATATATTATTTTTGCTGTTTTGAGGAGTGTCCTTGTTGCGTTCCATCCACCATATTCCTTTGCCCTATTTTTTTTTTCCTGGTACAGTATTTCATTTTGTTTTTCATTTTGGTTTAAGAGGTATGTCGAAAGTTTACCAACAAATACAGCCGATACCATGAAATTAAAAGGTCAGTAAGTTAATTAATTATTATTTTTAATCAGCATCACAATTGTTTTCAGGCTTCTCGTGAACTGGACAAACATGTCTGTATTTATTTTCCAAATAAAATTGGAAGAAAACATTTATACTATTGCAGATGAGGCTAAAACAAAATTATTGTGTGCTAGCACCCAGTCATCGGGAGAGATTGAAATGATAGTAGTGCACTGTCTTGGAAAATAAAGTTAAGGATGATACCTTTGAAGACTGCGTACAGAACCAGCCTACTAAATATTGTGTCCAGGTACATTTGACCAGAGTGAATATTAGTGCACAGAATTGAGAGACATCCCTTTCTAATGAGCAGTTAGAACTATGATAAGTAAGGCAGAATATACAGCATCTCAGAAGAACTGTTTTCATGCTTTTCTTTGTTTTTGCTGCATTTTAGGGAAGGCTCTGACAAGTTTCAAGCTGAGCAAAGCATGAGCCACTACAGTGCACATAAGCCACATTTTAAATTTTTTTCTTCATTAAAGGTAAATTTCGCAGTTGGCATCATTAAGCCATTGACACATTCTGCTCCAGTGTAATTACCTTTACGACTCTGCTCCTAGTGCTCCTTTTACTTAGAATGGGAAATACCTCAAATAGTCTGGTAAATTTTACTACTGCAGGTGGGGAATGTCCACTTTAATGGCCCCACTGTATTACTCTTTGTTACTAATGTGAGCCAAAAAATACACAGGATATAGATGGGGCTGAGTTAACATTCCTGGAATTTCCTGATTTTTTTTTATACTTGATCTTACATCCTTAATATTGTCAATGAATGGGTAGAGGAGAGAAGACTGGGATAGCTTACCTCCATTTTGGCATAGAAAAGGAGGTGAATAAATAACTGGAAAATTAAAAGTAATTTAATCTGATAGGCAATGAGACAGACATCCATAATACAGTCGCATAGCTATACATACATACACCCACCTTCTGCCTGATTTGTTTCAAAATGTACAAAAAGTTTACAGAGAAGTAGCCTAAATGACAAAAAAAAATCATTTGGGAGTCTGAAGGAGGAGTGCACCTATCGATAATTTACATGTTATGCGAAGAGAACTCAATCAAGCATATTTTATGAGGCATGCAGGAAGTCTGTAGCCATGTTCATCAGACAAAGCAGAGGTTTGAACTGGTTCCCACAGAAAAGAACAATCTTCCAAATGAAGAGCCGATAATGGCACTTTATCTAATGAGATGTTTATTGTTGAGGCTCTTGGACTGGTTAGGGAGGCTGGAGAATGCTCCTCAATGCAATTACATTTGGTTTCCTTTTCAATAGGATGCAGCCCTTGGTGCAAATCCTGCAGAAACCTCACCCAGACATGTTTTTGACTCTGAGTGTCCAGAGTACCTGGACAGCCAGCGGAGGCAAGCCTGAGCATGTTGGCTCACTCAAAGGACTTGCAAAACACACTGGGAACAGAAAAAAAGGGGAAAGATCTAGGCAGGAAGCTATAGTAATAGCTTGGTTAGAGAGACGACTCTTTTCAAGAGCTGTTGCTATAAACCATACTCCCTTTTTTTTCTTTTTCTTTTTTTTTTTAAACACATTCTCTGGCTTGCCAAAAGTGCAAGCCATCTCTTTTGTTATTGTTTCCTTTTTTTCCCAGCCTTTTAATAAATCTTGGGCTGGAGGAGTTTACTGGTGTATTGGTAATTTGTCAACACTATCCCGAGCGGATTGTGAATTTCACAGAGAAGTGCTGAGGGTTAACAGTTTCCTTAACCTCCATGTCTCACTTATTACTTGTTCACTGGCATATGCAGGAGATGGATTACATCTTGCTACATCCTGATGGGAGATGCTGATAGCTGCAGCTTTTTCTCCCCGTGTACTAAACTGGCCGACTGGAGGCCAGGTCCACAGCCTTTGTGACAGCCAACAAGGTCCTGTGCTGTGAAAGCGTTGGTAGCATCACTACCATGATATCCTATCTTTACATATTTGAGAAATATTATAAGATCTATAATATTAGATCTACAGTATAAGATTATAAGATCTACAGGCCTTTTTTTGAGACAATGTGAGACTGGATTTTGCTTTGTATAGTGCTCAAGATATTTGTATAAAAAATAACTCTGAGAAACCTGCCAGGGTCAAAGGGCTTTGATTAGTATTTGCAGGCAAGTGGTGGCAATAGCAGTTCTGCCTGCATGTGTGTGAGTTGGCTTTTCTCACTGTTGCCTGACAGATAGTTTAGTGAATCAGCGTTTTTGTTTGCGAATGTGTTCTCCTCTCTGAGGATTTTTCAGCTTCTTTTCTGTACATCTGTCAACTGGAAGCAAGTATGTGCTCCTAACGCGAGTTCTACTGCCCTTTCACACCTTCTTGGCACAGATGCATTTTGCTGGCACGAGCGGTAGCCTGAGTTTGTTGGCATTTTAGGAAGTTAAGCTGATTTAAAAAGCAAACAGAAGAACAAGAAAAGGAAAAACAACAAACAAACAAATGAACGAACAACCGAATGATCACACCAGGAAGGTGTTCCCAACAGATGCTGTGCAGGGCTCACAATTTACGTGCCGGCTTAGCCTTTCCACCCTCGGTCTCTCAGGTTTTCTTGTCTCCGTAGGAGACCAAATGTGGCCTGCAGAGCTAGCAGCAGTTCTCCGCTTGCATGACAGATGCTTTCTGTCTAGAGGAATTCTGGCTCGTGAAGAGCTGGAGAATGTCTCTTCTGCGCTTCCCCAGCATGCCCAAGGACTTAATCAGCACAGGGAAAGTCACTATTCAAAGACTTTTCCAAAGTGTGACGCACATATATAATCCACTGAATTATCTTTTTTTTTTTTCCCTAGGAATCACTGAATATACAGAAGTGCAACATTATGTACTTAAAAACAGATAACTGCCCACCTCAAAAGCTGTGAGAAAAAAAGTTACTCTTCTGCTGGTGAAATTTATTTTCATATGTGGGAAAGCATTGAAAAGATGTTTGAGATCTTTGTCTGGACAATGCAGATTTAGCAGGATTGCCTGGGTCCCACACGTTGCCATCAGAATGACAGTGCACTGAAATGACTAATACAACTAGCTAGAGTATTTAATGAAATTACATGTCAGACAGGTACTATTAAATGTATGGGAGATGCTTTAGGGTACTCTTATATTGCAGCCCAGTAAGGATGGTAGCTCAAATAAATATATAAATGGGATCTTGAGTAAGAACATCTTAACACCTTTAGGAGAACAAATTTCTTCATATTAAAATGAAATCAAAAACAAGTTTTGCTATGCAAAAGGATAATAGGTCATTTTAAATGTGAAGAGAGTATATATTAGATAAGAAAAAAGGCATTCTGTGTGTATTGTCTGTGATGTTTTGAAATGTCAGTCTTCTCTGAAATCAGTTAATTCATTCATCACCTTTACAGAGGTCAGCTAATCAAACTTCAAGCAGTTACACACCAATACGGCTTATTTCCTGTCTTGACGCTTAACTAGTCTTTCAGGGATGGGTTTTTCAAGTTTTATGCTAACATTTTTAGACATAGAAAATAACAGCAAATGCCCAAATTCAAAATTTTCTCACTTCTAATGATCTCTATTCTTATTTTGTTTTGTTTTGTTTTTGTTGTTCTAGCCTTGACTGTGGTGAAGAAAGCATCTGTGGTGCTATTCATGGCAGAGTAGAGAAAATCTGCTTGTGAGAAAAGTTTAAAACGCCAAAATATAGTATTTGGAACCTGATTTGGGCCTCTGTTTTTTTTCCTATTGACTTCAATTAATTTAAGTTCTTTTTATTACGTTATTAAAATCAGAACACACATAGAATAAAGTTTGCTCTCTGCTCTAGTTCAGAAAAAATGAAAGCACAGCCTGTACTGAATGATAGAGTTGTGCTTTAATGTCCAGCCATGTGGTTTCTCCATGGAAAACTAATGAGTTAAAGATGAAATTCCTCTTCTAGTTTGCATATATCTTCTTGCAAGGATTCTGCTGAGCAGAATTATAAATGGAGACGCTTTACAATTGGGTCTTGTACTTTTTAATTCTAACATCATAAGCTACGAAACATCTTTCTTCCCACAAAAACACAATGTTTTCAGCCCTAGACATGCTCAGCTATAGACATTTTTGAAATAAACGTTCACAGAACTACCAGGATCATTCCCCTGAATTGTATTTTGTACAATATGAAATTAACGCAAGCTAAAAATGCGAGAAATAAAAAGTTGTAACACTAATGTCTTAGAGTTCAAAGAATTCTCCTGAGTCTCTGTACTAGAAACTTATTCTGCTCCTTTTAAAATCAAAGGTGAAATAGAAGCAAAAACAGAAAAAAAAAATCCAGCTATGATTCTCAAACTTTTTTTTACTTATTATATTTCATTCTGATTTCATTGGAGTGGGTTCACAACAGTCTTCCAAAATTCACTCAAAGGTACTGAAGATGGGCAAGCATCTTTTGCCTGTAATCAAGCATACAAATGGAAGCATTTTTAAAATCCCACTGTATGGCATAGCTGCCTTATAATACCTATGGTAACTGATAAAGTATCATTTGAAAATATGACATTGAAAACATTTGAAACATTTGAAAACATGACCATTTGAAAATATGACCATCTGATGCTGTGTTCTGTTGCAGTTTAACCAGAGACAATTCTCATCTTCATAATACAGCTATACAGAAAGTAGTTGGAAATTTAAAATCAAATTCAGTACCAGTAGGTTTTTTTTTGCTCTTTTTATTTGTATGTGTGAGATACATGCACACATTTTTGTTGGGTCAGAAATTTTCAGGGAAAAGAACTTCCTTCTGGTCTGTAGCTACGGAGCAAATTGCACTGTGAGTCCTGGTGCCTGACGAGAACTCCAGAGTGCTCCTGCAAAACAAATAACAAAGATGGTTTCCAGCTGAGGTTGGGACCTTTGGTCACAGACATATACAGATGCAGTGGAAGAGGTAGTTCTTGCTAAAAGCTTAACACTTGCACAATCAAAATAAACTCAGCCTGGAAATCGGAAAGAATGCTGCAATTATCACAACTGTCTGAAATGAAGAATGAAAATATTAAGCTGGTATTTTTTCCTTCCCTTCTGAATAATTGAGTAAAGACAACCAGCAGTCTGTTTCTTCAGTAGAAAAGCAATCAGTTAGGTCTGGTTCCATAAGCAACAGATTATAATAGCTTACATTTCAAAGAGTTTTTTTACAAGGTTGTAAGGGAAACCAAGGATGCCACCTTGGTAAGCTATGACACAGCTAGGCATTATTGGGTGGATCCTTTCAGCTGTTGCTGACAGATAGAGTTCATAATGTATTTTTCTGCTCCTCTAATTCATAGAAATCCAGATTTACTTTGGATTTTTTTCCCTCCAGTGCATTTAAAACACTTTTTAATATATATATAACGATATATAAAATTGAAGATATACTTCTTTCAGTGAAGATATTCTTTTTCCAGAATAAGATGATATTTCCTTACTTGTATAGCTTTTTTTCTGTTCTTTTTTTTTTTTTTTTTTGAATGCAAAATCCCCAGAAATGTATTCATTATCATAATGATAATATAACTACCCACTTATAATCAGATTTGGCAACTTTCTGTTGTAGACAAGCCTGCTATCTTTGGAGAGAATATTTTGACAAAAGCTGAATTATATCAAAGATTATCTAGATGTCATCTGTAAGTCAATCTAAGAAATAATTGGAATGGGGAATAAAATATAAAAAAATAAATTTCGTGTTTCAAAGGGAGAGAGTGTACACAAAGTCCAATGAGGGGAAAGTGTGTTGTCGGCCAAACTGAAGGTAAAAAAAATACAGGGCAAAACACAGAGTTAAGATACTTGGAACATGAAAACTGGGTTACTGATGTGTCATAACATTCCTGTGTGACCTTAGAAATCCACAGGCCCAGTTTTGTAAAGAATGCAAGGCAGATAACTCCTAATTTTCATACATAATTAATTATAAAGCTAATATACTGTGTGGCTACTGCTATAGTATGTTTAATTATCTTCATTCATGACTGCTTTTCAAGTATGAGTTTCTAGTTTGGGCATTAAATACACCTTAATTTTAAGTCCCAATCCTGCAAATATTTATTAGTGCTCGCTGTCATGAGTAACTTGTTACCTAGAAGAAAACATTAGCTTCAGTGGAATTACTCATGGTATTGAGTGCTATCATAGGAGGAAATGTTTGAAGAGTTTTTACTTATATGCTTATATAGGTCATTATATATTCGTTTTATACATATATATGCCTATAAATTACATATGTGGGCATACTTACATATATAATACACATTTTATGAAATATTTACAGCAACATTTTTTCTATATATATTCTCAGCTGCCTTTCTCTAGTCCCACGTTTTGGGGACAAACTGAATACAGCAGTTGCTTTTTTTAATTTATTTTTATTAAAATCTTCATTTTAAAATTTAGCGATGCCATTTTCCAGAGCTGCAATGCAACCCGGAGGCCAGTTCAGACACGGTGTGATGCAGGCCAGTCAAATTGGCTGGTGGTTCTACTGTGGATGAGTTAAAGAAGGAATCACCCGAAGCAATGGTAGCTCTCAGAAGGGGGCCTGCCCTTCCACAGTTTAAAGCCTTTGAAGAGAGATTTCCTTTGAGCAATGTGAAGTCTTTGTGGTGATGGGAAACATACATTTATAATTACAGAAGAACACAGTGTACAGTAGGAATGGTATAAAAGCATGCGATTTGCAGTGTCTAAGGAGAAGCTTTGATGTAGAGGGCCCCACTGACCTAGTTTGCTGCTGAAAGCCCTAGAAACATAAGGCTGAGTGACTACAGTTATATAGATGTAGCCTGTGAACAACATCCTTCTGCCTCCTCAGTGCCACCCAGCACTAAATGAATATTCTGTTGCAAAACTGACTGTACAGAAATAATATCTGAATGCAAACTAACTGTGCTTAAAACGTTAATAAAGTTTGCTGTGCCTCTCTGGGGAAAAATGTGCTAAAAAAGACCCATTGTGAACCAGCTTTCAGGCTGGAGAAAAGATTTATCTGGAAGTTTTATTTATGGAAAAAAAAAAAAGCTGAAAACCTCATGCTAAGACTGCTACCCTTTGAGAGAGCGGAAAAAAGGAAAAGACACTAAGTTCTGTTAAGTTCTGTCAACGAGAGGCAGAATAAATCGCAAGAAGTTATAATGACTCTAAATGAACATGATGGTCCACAAGAATGACTGTGTGTGCCAGCAGGCAACACACCATAGGAAGAGAGTATTGTTACCTCTGGAGTGTGTAGTGCTGTGAACAAATCTCTTATGAGGTCAAGATGGCATAATACCTTCTGCACAAAGAGGAGATACAGTGAAAGAAAATTTAGGGAAACATGGACTACTGTGCCAGTCTACCATGTTCCTGACCCTCTCCGAAACTGCCATTTGAAAAAGGGAGCAGCAGAGCTTCAGCAGCACCCACCAAGTGTCTATGAAGAGAGGTCATTAAGTTCATGGCTCACCAGACGCAGAAGGTGAAAGAAAGATGGGACTTTTTCAGCTGACACCATGAGAAGAGTTTGATGTGTACAAGGACTTATTGTGTCATAATAATCACCATGAAATTTATATATGAAAAATAACATGATCTCACTTATCCTATGGTTCCAGGATTTTCAGTGAATTCACCTCAGATTTTGGCACTCGTAGTTTTGGACAGATGTATTCAGGTCATTTTATGATGAATCTTCTTGAGCTTCAGAACTGAACTTGGATTAGAGCTGAGCTGAGGTGGGTATTTGGGGGTTTGCTAAGTGACCACATCTAAATAGTATTGTGCTGAAGTAGCATTGTCTGCCTTATAATCGCTTTGCCTGTGGGAAAGGGCCAATCTGAAGGAGGTCACTGAAATTAAAATGGAAAACTTAATTACATAAAAATAATATGGGTGTGTTGTGTGCTTTGATGGACAAAGGTGATGTAGGAAAAGAAAAATAAAAATGTTCAGCAAGAGCTATTTATAAATCTTACGTAGTGGGAGTAATAAACAACAAAGTATAAATCAGTCACAATTAAGCAATGTTTGTGTCAGCACAGACACAAACTTTTTCAGTTCTAGTTGAGACCTAGTGAATATAAGGTACTCAGTGTGGGATGGGATTGATCCTAGGGATCTTTCTGACTGTAATTCAGTTTCTTGTTTAATCTCTTTTAGTCAGGCTCCAGCTAAACAGCCACTGACCTGATCCTACAAGAGAATCAGCCATAGTGTCTTCTAGATTTTCAGATTGTATCTGAACATCACAGCATCCAACAACACTCTGGCTTCATTAGAGCACCACTGTTGACCTCATTCTATGATACTACAATCCAATCTTCAGGAATAAATAATAGCCAAATCATTTTTTTCAGGATTAGGCATTTTTTATTTGAAATACAGTATTGACTTTGGGAGGAATATAGGAACATTGTCAGAGTATGCAGGAATGCAACAAAGAAGACCAAAGCCCATTTGGAATTAAATCTGATGAGGGATATCAAAGACAAAAAGAGGGCTTCTTTTCAAATGCATCAGTGAAAAAAAGGAAACTAGGGAAAATGGGGTCCTGCTGCTGAATGTGTGCATGTCAGGGGGTACTCTGGTGAAAAACGATTTAGAGAAGGAATAATTACTGAATGTCTTCTTTGCTTCAGTCTTGATGGAGGAGTGGGTTAGAGACCATTCAGGCAAACTTGCTGGCCATGAATCCATGAGTCCCAGTGGGATGCACCCACAGGTACTGAAGAAGATGGCAGATGTTATTGCTAAGCTGCTCTCCATCATCTTTAAAAAGTCATAGAGAACAGAAGAGGTGCCTGAGGACTGGAAGAAAGACAATATTACTCCAATCTTCAAAGAGGACAAGAAGAAAAATCCAGGGCCGTGTTGCCATTCAGGGACACTTTAACTCTGTCAGGCTGGAGAGATAGGCAAAGAAGTTCAACAAAGGCAAGTACAGGATCCTGCACCTTTGTTGAAATAATCCCAGTCACCAGCATAGGCTAGGAACTGACCTGCAGCTCTGCAGATATAGATCTGGGAGTTCTCGTAAACAAATTAACCAATGGGATCCTGACCTGCACTGGGAGGAGGGTTATCAGTGGGTCAAGGGAGGGGATCCTGCCCCTCTACTCAGCTCTGATGAGGCCGTACCTGGAGTATTGTGGGCAGTTCTGAGCTCCTCAGTACAAGAGGGACATGGAACTATGGGAGAGAGTCCAGCATAAGGCTACTAAGATGGTTAGTGGTCTGGAGCATTTCTCCAGAAGAAAGAAGAGAAGAGGCTGAGAGAATTGAGCCTTCTCTCCAGAGAAGAGGCTGAGAGAACTGAGCCTATTTGGCCTGGAAAAGAGGAGATTGAGAGGGAATCTTACCAATGTATACAAATACCTTCAGGAATGGAGTCCAAAGGATGAGGCCAGACTATTTTCAGTAGTGCCCAGCAACAGGACAAGAGACAATAGGCACAAAGTGAAACACAGGAAGCTTCATCTGAGTATGAGGAAAAACCTGACTGTAAGGGTTCCAGAGCACTGGAATGGTTTGCCCATAGAGGTTAAGGAGTCTCTGGAAATACTCAAAAGCTGTCTGGAACCGATCCTGTGCAACATGCTGCAGATGATCCTGTTTGAGTAAAACTAGATGATCTCAAGATATTCCTTCTAACCTCAACCATTCCGTGATTCTGTGATTATTTGTGGCTTAGCATACTGTAAATTCAGGTTCATTTCAGTATGGGAAGCCATTTCTCCAATATAATTTGTAACCCATGTTCATGCTCTTTCCAGCTGCTCTCCCCAGATTTTCCTCTGTCTTGAGCCCCAGGACGCATGGCCCCAAGTCCTGAGTTTCTGGAGCTAAATCATAAAATAATTCATTTTAGTTTATCTCATGGCCTGAGCATTGTGGAGCTGTATTCTCAGCAGGATGCAAAGGAGAATACAGATTATAGACTGGCCAGCAGGTTATGCAAACTATTGGCAGACTTTCGCCTGCCAAAACACCTCATGTCATCACATATGAATCTGTCTTTGGCCACTTACTTGAGATCAAACACATCATTCTCCAGAACCAAGCATACAAGATTAGGATTCGTGTCTTTCTTTAGAGGGTTCTGATTTTAAGCATACATAATTACTTAATAAGCCTGTTTCTCCACAAACACAAAAGTGTATGTTACAGGAAACCATCAAACCAATTAAGAGAGACACAACATGGTTTGCCTGCTGACTCAGCACCAGGGAGAGTTGGAGGTGTGTGAATTGCTCAGAAAGAGGTGTGAAGAGCATAATAAGACTTAGCAAAGAAGCATCTAACCTTTATATTAAAAGCTGGCCAATGTATGACACAAAGACAATTTCAAGGAAACACCCTTTTAACCCCCCAGTGATTCTATTGAGAAACATCACTTCTATCCATCTGCTCATAGATTTTGAAGTGAATATAATGACATAGGTTACTGTCATAAGGCCCAAAGTGATACATTACTTTATGCTATGTATTTTAACGTTTTGTATATTTTTAGCAAGTACTTTTTTACCACTAGACATCAGAAGGCATCTCCAAGCATGAATATGTATAATGCACGTGGATTATGGCACACTCTGTGAGTCAAGGATTACTTTCTCCATTTTATATCCAAGGAAGCTGAGGCAGGGAAAGATAAGTGAGCTGCCAACCTTAAGCTACTGATTCAGTAATAGAAGGATTTGTGGGTCATAAATTCAGGTTGTTGAAAGGATGCTTGAAAAATGTTTTCTGTAAATATATATATCTCTATATGTATGTATGTAGGTGCTTAGTTATATTTATTAATCACAGTTCTTAAAAAAACAATCAATGCTCAACTGGAACAAGATTTTCAAACTGATAAGCTGTAAATTGAAGACTGCCAGTTTGAAATTTCAGTATCTCAAACTGGTTGCTGTTCAGAAGAGAATCTCTAAAAATGTCTCAAGGTATAAATGCAAAATGCCCAACATTTCTGCAAGTTTGGACCTGCAAAGAGCCTTTATAAAATTCAATCTAACTCTTTTCAGAGGTCCACTTCATTGACAGAACCTAGCTCTGTTTTCCCTACCTTATTAATATAGGATCATCCTTACATCAGTTTGTCTTATCTCCAAGGTACTTATTGAAATATCTTCACAGCACAATACAGCACAAAGACACTAGCTTCCATCCATGAGCAGTTTAGGCATACAAGGGCCTGAACCTAATTTAGCCTCACCACAGTGCCATAGTGACTGGGATATATTGTTGCTGGGCCTAGAGCTAACTAGAATGTCTGCTCTCCTCTGCATGGTGCAAACTAACCATGTGTAGTTGTAGGCATATGGTGCTTTCTGAGGGTATTAATTGCTTCTTCTTGGAGCCTGTTTGTATGATCTAAAACTGTACCCCTCAGCAAGCACTACTGAAGTCCAAGGAACTTTCTTCTCAATAATTTGTTTTGTATAAAGTAGACAGGAGACCCATTCCACTCTAGTTTTCTCTTTCTATCTCTTTTCCCTTGAGATCTTACATAGTGTTTTATGAAAGGATTTTAATTTTATTAGGATATTTTTCTGAGTTACCCTTAAGTAACTCTTTTGAGCTCATTCATCATCTCTGTGGTGGAGTGTTCTGTTGCAATTATGGACATACAACAAACTAGCAAAGAGCTGAAAATAGAATGTACATGTCTTTTTTCCACTACAATTCAGACAGTCTCTATAACTGATTTAGCAGTCGGAAGAATCACTGTGGTTCCTCTAGCAAACCAGGACAAGAGTTTAGAAAGCTATTGTGATAATGTCAAGAGGCCCCAAATAGAATCAAGGCCTCATTTTGAACAGCTTCTTCTCTGAAGAATTTATAGTTCAAGACTTAAATCCTGGATTCACAGAAAGACTTCTTATGAGGAGAAAAATTATAGCCCAAGTAAAAAGAAAAAAAAAAAATCTTATATATTTTCCCATTATAATTTCCTGTTATTTCTACTATTTGGGAATAAAAAACTGAGATGCAGAGAAAGTGGATCATTTGCCCATGATCCTATAGGTCTTTTGCTGAAACCAAATCTTTGATATGTAATCCAGTACCTGTGGATGAGACTGCCCTTCCTCTCAGCTGTGGAACTTCTGCGAATGTTCAGGTCTCTTCTAGTATAAACAGGTTGCTTTCTAGCTGTACAAATTACCAGACCTGTCCTGTGCTTCAGTTTAGGACTGCCTACTGCCTCAGGATACACAAGGGCCTTTTTATCCATTTCTGCAGCCTCATTAAATTGAAGTGTCCATCCATGTATTAGTACAAATATTCTTATTAAGAAGTAAAAAAAGAATATTAAGAAGTAAAAATCTTTTTAAGAACAAAATGCAAAATTCAAATATCCACCAATAGCATTCATCAGGTCAGTCTTAATGCACATGACGTTCCCTTACCTTCCCACTTCCCTTTTCTGCAAAGTTGTCCTACTGCTTTACTTTTCCCATTATTTCTGAATCAGGCTTCCAAAAACAGACTCTCAGTACTATTCTTCCAACTATACATGCCTCTGTCTCTAAGAACATATTTTGATAACACACCTCATCCTAGCAGCTTTGTATCTTGCAAGCTTCCTACCTTGTTGAGAAGAATGTCATCACCATGGATGTCACATATTTATGCACTTCAGTGCCATTAGAGTCTGAACTGAGCTCATTATGCAGATGCTTCATGAAAATAAGGACAGAATAAAAGTAGAGAAACTTCTTATCTCTCCTCACAAAGGCCTAAAACCAAAAGCAACAAGTGTTTGAATTCCCTCACTGAGAGGCATCTTCAATTTCTGCAACTTGTGCCCATTGTCCCTTAAGTTTTTGTTGTGCACCACTAAGATGAGGCTTTATAGGTCTCTGTAACTACCCATTAGGTAGTTGAAAACAGCAATTAGATCTCCCTTCAGCCTTCTCTTGACTGAAAAACAAATAAGCACCTCATATACCATGTGCTTATGTGTTTAGAGCTTCTGACACATCATGTGTTCCATGCCCTTAGCCATCTTATAGGCCCTTAACTGGACTTCCTCCAATTTTTCAATGTCTTTTTTTGCACTGGAGTGCTGTTTTCCACTGTTTTCCACTCAGACATTTCAGGATTTTTTGATAGACATTGAGGATGATAGCACTCAGTAACCTGCAGAGAATGCAGTCCTATCCTTTGGGAGAAGTTGGACAAGTACAGCAACTTCTCTACTAGGGGCAGACATGGGACACACACTTGTGCTAATCACATGTTCTAACATCAAATTAGCCATTTGGATTCAGTCAAATTTGAGTGAAAGTGTAAAACAAGACATAGGAATTTAGACTTAAGAGAAGTCTGCACTAATGTGATGATATAGAAAGTTAGATTGAAAACCCTAGCGTAAGTAGCGAGTCGCTCTTGCTTCTCAGTCATTGAGGCAACTGGCAGTAATCTTTCCATGGCTTCTTTGCTTCTCCTGGACTCTGGGCAGTGTTCTGGGCATGTGTCCTAGCAGTGCAGAAAGCCAAATTATGGTCTTCCATCTGAGCAGTAAAAAAATTGCATTGCAAGTCTCGTGTTTTTCAAGTTCCATATGAATGCACCCAGGTTTTTATGAGCATTGTCATTCTATTCCCAAAAGTCCATACACTTATTAGAAATTTAGTTGTTGCTATGACTGGATAAAACTAAATTTGATGTTACTGCTCTAGCTTTGGTTATTCTGATTCTTGAAATGATGACGAGTAGCTTATATACCCACAGTATATTCATTCTGATTAGCAAGATTATTTTAAAATGTGTAGGATTAAATTATCTTTTAGGTTCTTTCTTACAGAATTCTCCAAATCCACAGAAATGAAAGGGAATTGCATACACAGATGAGTTCCTAAAACTTTATTATATTTACTAACCATTGCTACACTAATGTTTTTCTAGTGATTCTAATGCTGTATTCTGACACTCGTTCACAAGAACAGGACTGACATGTTTCACATTTATTTTACCATCTCTTGAGCATGCCTATGCTTCTTCCTGTTGAAGAAAGCTACATTTTCTCCCCCTAACAAAACTAACACAAGGAACCTGCCCAGGTCAGCTCTCATTTTTGTGAGTTTACTTGATAATAAAAACAAAGTTTCCTGTCTTCCTATGTTTATACAAAGTAGGAAAAAATTATTTTGATATCCTAGGCAAAGCTTAGCATATGCTCTTAAGAATTGCTCAGCTTAGATTGTCTTTGCTTGTAATAATGCTTTAAATTATACTTCAGTTATAAATGCTTAGTTTAAGTATTTTAGAAATTGAGTTCCTCATGCTACTATTCATTATCAGGATGCCCACTATCCTCTGTATTTAAGGATAAGCTATGACTTTATTACATTATCTTCAGCAACAATCTCTTCTTGACCATAAATATGCTTTACTCCTTCCTTCGTTCTTTTGTGCAGTATTTGTCCTTGTATGGTCTGGACCATGGAATTTGTCTACATATGATCTTTCTAGCTGGCTACAGTAGTCATAGATCTGATTCTGTAAAGCTCTCTACAGAGGAATAATTGTAGTCACTGAGTATGTATCAAATGATTAGAGCCATAGATAAGCCTCAATCAGCCCTCACTGATGTATATCTAGTGATATAACGGTATTTGTATTCACTGCAATTTGAATACTTCTTTGTGGAACTCATTGAAATATTAGATCCTCACTTGATAAATACTGTCAGAAAGCCAAAAACTGATTTGTAATATGTACACTCTGAAGTGTACTCTCTCTCTCCCTATGCATATATAGAGATATATGTATATATTTGTTTAATGGTAATTTAACACAAACTGAAATGTTTCTGGAAAAGTTACTGCACAAAGAGTTAATTTCCTTCTGTGAAAGGGCTTTTTACAGATCTGTGTTCTTGTGGAAAAAGATCCAAATGCAATAATTCAGTTTGACATGATAGATGGATTTGTAAGTGGAACAGGTGAAAGCATAACTGGCATCAATTAATAAATAATAATTTTCAGCTATCAACTGATCACCAGCTGAAGCATAGAAAGAGATATATACTATAAAAGCAAAGTATATGCTATTGGGAGAAGTGTTGGTAAAAAATACAGTACTGGTAAGAGAGATTCTCCTAATCCAAGCCTGATCCTTGGTGTTTTCCTGTGGGCAGTTATATCCTGCTAGTTCTGATCAGGAAGTGGAGCTGATTCTTCTCTTGCAGCAGAGTTTAGTCACTGTAAGTTGTGAAGTTTAGAAGCTCTTGATTCTGATTTACACCGCTCTTGATTTGGGTAGCATTGTGCACATTAACTGACTACTAATCTCAGATTCCTTCTTTGTGCCTGGCTTTGTGAATAGCTGGAAATCAGAAACTGCAAATGCTCAGTGCTAAAAGTCTGTTCTGGAGCATTTTCCTTAGTTCACACCAGCAGTAGAACCAAGGCAAAGTGAGTTTCCAAGTGCCTTTTGAACTCCCTTATTTTGTCTGGTTGCCTTTTATCCAACATTAATTAATGTAATTGCTACAATTTCATAGTCCAGTGGAGATTAACTGATGATACTAGAGCTGAGCATTCTGTTTCTGCAGTATATCAAAAAAGCAATTCATACAATGCATGGTTCCACTTCTTCCTACCACATCAAATTAACAAAGATGAATATTTCTATTATATAGCTTAAGGTCTGGGAGTTAAATAACTTCTCCACAAAGTTAGAGGACGTGATACATTATTTCCTTTTGCCTGAATTGTGTTCAACCCTCAAAGTTTCAGCCCTCTGAGAAAGTAACCCATGCCCTTTATGAATAAGCCTACAGTCCAAGAATTGGCCTCCAGGATGCTCTCATGGAGAAGATGGGGACCAGACACATGAGGAACCAGAGGACTGCCACTCACAAAATACTACCCTACTGATCACTTACTTTCAGTTAAAATCATTAATTGAGGACAGGAAAATGTTAAAAAGTCTATTAAGATTTAGCCAGTAGCATGAAAAGAGGCTTTGATTACAAATATTTGTATTCTGAAGTCCATAGACATGCTTATAGCAGCATGCCCACATCCTACAGCTGGAGATAGTACTAAAAGCCTGAGGTATTCTCGCTTTCCTTCTGATCCCTAAGAGAAAGAATAGTGAAAATGGAGGGAGCAAGGGAAAAGACTAAACTTTAAATAAATAAATAAATAAACAAATAAATAAATGAATAAATAAATAAATAAATAAATAGGGGGTGGAGAGTTGTTCCTTCAAAAGAAAATAAAAAGAAAATTTTCAGAAAAACTGAGTACTGTTAAAATACAGAGTTCACAGATTAAAATGTGACCACCTTAGCACAATATCTATCTTGTCACAAGGCGCTAGTGATACTTCACCTAATTTATACAAGCTGTACACAAATATGAGTTATATACAGTCAACGAGATGTCACACAATTCTGTTTTGAATTTTGTGAGTTGAGCAATAAGTGATATTTTTGCAAGACACGAGAGGTTAGATTGACTGGAATAGCTGAGATTATGTAAATATTCCACTCCAAGGTAAATCCTGAGTCTGACTTCCAGCCAAGACCATCTCTGAAGTAACATATGCCTAGAGATATAACTTTTATCATTCTTTTTCAAATCAAAAGTTTTGTCATTTTGTGCAGCAGGAGGCAAGACTTCCCATATAGTTTGTTTTTGTATAAACTGGCAAATAATTGTAGATAGAAGGAATCATCTTCCTCATAGTGAATACTAATATTTAGGTGAATGCTAATATGTAGTTACAATGAGGGATGGTCTTCAGTACAGGGACATTAAGTCATTTGAAATCTGATCCATATTACACTGATGCTGGCAGGTGGCCTTGCTTTGTTGGGGTGAAATTATGCTGGAGCTTCCCTAGTTGGCATCGTGTCTTGTTAGAGGGAATGCACAGGTACTGGAAAAGAAACATAATTGTCCTTCCTTAACATGAAGTTATGAACACTCAAATCCTCTACCTGTCTAGAAAGTAACTAAACATCCAACCTACCAGCTATGTAGGGAGACAGAAGAGAGGTGGCTGAAGTATGTAGAAAACCATTGTCTCCTTCCAAATAATCCACATATCACCATGCATCAGACATCATGGGATTTGTGTCAGATGTGGGAGGCCGCCTCCTGTCAGGGGCTTCACAAATTCCTCCCAGCATTGTTTAAATTGTGTCTTAAAGCTAAAAACATATTAATTTAAAAGTTTGGAAAGGGATAGAGAGGGTATGATCAAAAGAGAGCATGACTTTTTGATTTAATATCTCAGACACTAGAGGACAAGAAAGAGTCATGAGATAAAATATAGAGAGAACACTGGCACCAAAACCAGGACAAGATCTTCTTTCTTATAAAGAAGGGTTGTCATCAGCAAGCTGTAGCATGAAGCAAAGCATCAACTATCCCTTACCATTTAGTGTCTCCTAACTTCTTTGCTACACATCGCCACAAAGGAACTTCTAGGAAGGATGTCTAATTTTTCTTTATCCTAAGTGGATCAATCTCTTTTATCCTGAGGAATGAGTGAGAAAGGGGTGTTGATCCCTCCCTTAATGGAATCCAGGTCATCTAATTAAAAGTATCTATTGAGAGCAAGAATAATTTTCTCTCAGGTCTCCCATTTTCCTAGCAAAGAATATTGCATAATGAATGGCAACAGCAATTGCACTTTATGCACCAAATGTAGCCAGTATCTGTTCAGTATGCTTTGATATCATTTTCCAGACCAGAACCCTAGGGAATTGGGGCGGGGTGGGGGAAATTGAGAAGTGCCTCATTTTGGATCTTGGTTTGACTTAAGCGCAATTGAAGTGCTGAGCTGTTCAGTTCTCTCAAGGCAAGGAATTTGGGGCAAGCATAAGGATGCTACCACTTGAGAAACCTACAAAGGAAGGCAATCAGGGAGCACAGGTGCTTCCTGGGATCTGCAGAAGAAGGTTAAAGAGTCACGGTTTTGGCTTTAAGTGCTTAGATTTCTTTGAAGTATCTGTAAATATAAATGGATCTATCCTCTAAGTTCTTTAGTAAGTGTGACTACAGTGCATTTTCCCTACTCTCTTCAACCAGTATGGATATATATTAAGAGAGGAGTAGCCCATGTAGGAGTGAGCAATTCGGTTAACCTGCAACTGGTCGTCCTGCTTGAACATGCTCATGAAGTGGTCCTGTGAAGTTACAATACATGCAAGGGAAGCTAAATGGAAGCCTCTCTTTATGTGTAACATTGAGATACGTGATGCTGGACTAGAACAAACTGATTTTGCTCAAATGTATTGCTGTCAATCAAATGAATTTCACTCATTTAAATGCCACTCAAAATGTTAACCTACTGAGAAGAGGAATTTGTCTGTGAATGGCAACATCCCAAGACATTTTATCTGCAGTCTGATGACTTGCAGTGTTTCTGCAGCATCCATAACGGCTGATATTAAAAACTTCTCTAGTCATTAAAGTTGGTGCTAATGAAAGAAAGGACTTTCCTTCCTTTGTTCAAAGTAGTTGACTTTGTAAATTCTGCATAGATACAGACACATTTCCATCTGTTTTAGGCTTTTTTTGTTGTCAGTCACATATGCTCTGAGAAATACTCCTAATATTTTAGCACTAGACTTGATCAAATAATTTACAATGAATAATTTATTTGAACAAATTTAGCCGTTTCTGCTGTTAGTTTTCCATGAGCTGTCTGAGATTTTCTTGAATGTATTCATTATTCAAAATTAATTACTTAATAATTCCTATGAATAAATTGATGAGTAAATTTTTTTTGCAGGCTGTTTTTGAGCAGTTTGTTATGAGTAGAAAGAATTTGGTGCTGTTGCTCAGTTTTTATTAGATACTGAGGCCATATAACATTTTGCTACCTCGTGACTGGATGAGTAATTTGTAGCTACTTTATCCATGCACAAGTTCAAACTTTACTTTTCATAAAAGCTATCTAGTAATCAGTTATAATGTATTGTAACTGTATACATACAAAAGTAAGTCTTTTTATTTCTACACATACAGGATGTAAATACAGCAAGGACTGAATACCTCTAAAAGGCATTTCATTTTTACACAGATGTATCTAGATGAAGAGGTTTATTTTTTTGTTTTGTTTTATTTTGTTTTTTCTTGGTATGTATTTTTGGTTTTGGGTAACTTACATATATTACTATTGATGTCCGATATTCTGAGTCCATAGCTGGAAAAAGGAAAAATACTAACAATAACCGATCAGTTAGGTTATTGCTAGGCCTCTCGTATACTGCTACTTCAAGAAATATATATTCTATCCTTTTTTTTTCTTTTAATAGCTATTTCAACCTGTATTTTAAAATATAACCTTGAGGCTAAATTTAGGAGAAGTCAAGAATATAAGAAAAAATCTTGAGTACATGTTTCCTTTTGTCCTTAAAAAATCAGAAACTTTTATCATAGTAATAATTTCAGAGAGTCTGACAGAATTTAAAAAAAGATGCTTTTTTTTTCTATTTTAAAGTTGAATAAGTTAATTTTTGTTTCTTTTAGTAAATGTTAGTAAATGCCTTCTCTGCAATTATTTTAATTAGATACATTAAATCTTTCTGAGATATTTATATAGAAAACTAAACACAAATGCAGAGTTGTTTTATGGGTTTCAATATTGTTTAAAGCAGAGTAACCATGATCTTACTTTGAAATTTTCTTCATTGCATGTATAAGATTAATGACAATGTATTATGTGTAGGATATATTTATTTCCGTTTACATTCCTTTAGATATGTCATTTATATAGCTGGAAAATGTTGTGTTTCGGTAAAGCTGCTGCATATTTGACATATAACTAACAGACAATGTCTAAGCATTGTGCAGGGCTATTAAAGACATCATAGAATGCACAACTGCATCAATGCATACAGGGGAAAAGTAAGTCAAGTTTTGTAAATATATCCCATTTTATTAAGTGAAAGTCATAGGTGGGGTTATATGAATTAAGCAAAGGAGGAAGGATGCAAAAGCAGCAAAGTGGAAAAGAAAAACTCTCTAAGGTAAAGTAGCAGGTCTGCAGTGGTAAACTAAAATGAAATATTATACTCTAATAGGGGTAACGCAGCATAAAATATTCTTTCATATGATGACATGGTTCTAATCTTAATCTGCATTTGGCATATTTTCTTCTGGTTGAACGTTCAAAAGGGACTTAAAAGAAGAATTCAGGTCACTTGCATAAACTCATGTGCTATCTCCCACTAGCTTTCACCACTTCTTGAACTGTGGTCCTTCAGAAATTTCCTGTAGAAGTGCAGGCCCTGCATAAGAAATTTGAGCTTTCTAGTATTAGGTTTTTTTTCTTTTATATATATATATGTAAGACCTCTTAAAAAAACTTTACCTTAAAAATCCTTTACATATCCCAGGGGTTCAGAGAGCGGGAAGTGGTAACTAATTAGATATTATAGCTGTAGGGATGTTCCAGAGGACCCAAAGATGTCTTAGAGACAAGCTCTATGTATTATATCATGAATAGTGTTCTCCAGAGTGGAGTGGATGTGACCTCTCTTGGCCACATGGCCCAGCGGCTGGAAGACACTCGCAGGAGCTGAATCACTTATCAGTGCAGATGTCCTGTAGACTGTGATGTGCTAACTGTTGATCTCTGGGCACCTAGGCATCTGTGTCTGGGCTGGGGATTTGCAGCCCCTGCAACAGTTTGCATGGTAACATCTAATTCATTCTAGAGTCTTGGTTTGAATGGTCTACCTGAGCACACACATTAGTGTAAAGAGGGAGTCACAAATTAAATCAGAATAGTCCAACCTGCAGAAGATCAGTTAAGCTATGGGACAGCCTCTTAAACTTTGAAAAAGTAGATGTCACATTGCAGTGAAGAGACTGATGAGTTTACATCTATGTGGACTCTTCTCAGCGGAGCTGCTCAGCTGTAGCTTACAGTGCTTGGCCCTTGTCCATGATGAAAAAGGGAGAAATGAAAGGCCATGATAGTCATTGTCATAGAATCATAGAATGCTTAAGGTTGGAAGGCACCTCTAGAGATTGTCTGGTCCAAACGCCCCTGCACATGCAGGGTTACTTAGAACTTAGAGCTACTGTTAGAAATTGTAACAGTGACCAATTTTTGTTATATCAATTTACTAGTACTGCAGTGCAATTGTGTCTGGGAATTACACAATGAAATCAGTTTAAGCTATATAGTGATATGTTTTTTTAATTCCAATATTTTTTTTTTAAATGTGTATAAATTCTTTTGAAAATCCCTATGTGTTGGTGACTCTTAATAAGGGAAATAAATGACACTTCACTATTGCACAGCTGCTGCAAGGATAAACAAATGTTCATGAAAGTTTCAAAACTTAGGTAATTAGGACCATAGATTTTTAGTCAAATGACCATATACATTATATATATTAAGCCTGATTCCTTCTGAGCTTGGTTAAATTTATGCATATGAGTAATATTGCAGAGACTATATGCTTAATCTCTCTCTTTCTCTTTTTTTTTTAATATGACATTCAGGTCCGTAAAGTTAAAGCTGTGAGCTTCTCCACCATACATGTTGTTCCCTTGGTGAACAGACAGACTGGCCACTGATGTCCCATGGAGTGAAGGCCAGGTTTCATATTTTCCCTCAAAGGTTTGCTTTCTGCTGCGTCTGTGATGTAGCGGTGGCTTGCAAATCCGGCAGTGGCAGGGACCCATCCTGCTATCTGTGACATGACACCTGCTTTGCCTTGCAGTTACCCCTCTTGGTTCCTGCATGCATTGCATCACTACCTACAAGTCTGGCTCTTTACACTGTATATTTATCAATGTACGTTTCTATTGTTCTTCTCATTTTAAGGATTTTCGATTGCTTTTCAAAGAACTCCTGGCAGATAACATGTGCCATAGAAGTAATGGATAAGATTGAAAGACATGTGAGCGGAGAGGACTGTGATATCCATTACCTACAGTCACATGCACCCTATACATATGCAAAAAAGGTTAATCTCTCAAGTAGGATATTTTCCCCCCTGGATTTTAGCTTGAATGTTAGTGTAACTTTGAGTATAATTTGATTTTATTTTTCTTTTGTGATCTCATTTGCTAGTTTTTGCATTGACCCATTTCATTGTGCTTTCAGCTTTCCATTTTTCCCCCTCAGACCAGTTCTGCTTTTGTTTTTCTAGTGACATCATCACGGCAGCACTGCAGAACGGCCCCAAGATCTTCTTGCTTCAATTCAATTTGGTGTTCATGTATTGCTCTGTTTCTTCCTGAAATTGTATTGCCATTTCCAGAAATGACATGGCAATATTTCACTTGAGCTCACTTGCCATTTTAAGTGGACCTTCATGGATTTGCATTAATGATATGAAACCATGCCTAATATAACTACAGTGCGGAGAAAGGTAAAATGAAATTAGCTTAGCTCATTGTCTGCTGTGCACTGAATTGACAGAGAAAATAAAATTGTAGATTGTTATAACATCTATAAAATCCTAAAGGATCAATCCTACAATATCCTCAGAAACTTATGCGAAATACATAATAAGGTTGCTTTACTTTTCTCTGAGGAAAAATTAAAGTTGCTGGGAAGTTTAAAATTATTATTGGTAAAAAGATTTCTAGATTATTTTGCTGCTCTTGAAACATACCCTGTTTTTCTGCTGTTTTTCAGCAAACAAAATGGAACTTTTAAAGATCTCTGATTAAAAGCAGTTTTACCATGCTTCAAATTTTTCAAAAAATGGCATATTGGAATAAAATAAGAAACAACAAAAAAAAATCCACTGTCTGTGATTTGCATTCCTGAGCAGACAGCAACATTGCACAAGAGCTTGAGATTGGAAACAAGAGGGATCCTACATCCAGATGAAACTTCATGGGGATTTCAGGCAGAATATAATTATTTCATATAATTATATTATATACGAGCAGAATATAATTATGCAAAGTTGGAATTTTGTCAGGACACTGTGGTGAGCACCTATGCTTTGTGAAAAGCTTATGGGGATTTTTAATTACAATAAGTGGTCAGAATCTCAGTTTGATGTCTCAGCCAAGAGATGAATTGATATTGAACTAGTAGACTCTCAGTACATGCCTGGGTAGCATGAAAATAACAGAACCATTAGACAGCTTGACTCACCTTGTAGTGATGGCAGAATGGGCTATATCTGAAATCTGGAACAATGATTAAAAAATACTGTTGCTATTCTACAGAAGAACCGTGATTATGAGAGATGTAACTGTATTCAAGATTCTTTCATTCTGAGGGAAAGATATGCATCTGCTAAACATGCAGATATGTTATCTGTTCACTTTAGAAACACTTAAACAACTGAGCATCTATCCTTAAAAATTACCGCAGAATGGAATAACTTTTAAGAAGTTATCATGCTATGGAATGAGTCTTATGATATGAACTCATTATGAGTTGTAGAGCCTTCAATCAGCAAAATGGATATTACATTGGATAGCTGAGTACCCAAAAGTTTCTTAACTGGTTCAGTCCTATCTGTCTAATCTATCTATCTTCTCATGTCACACCCAGCTCGAGTGTATCTGAATGCCTTCCAAGTCTCTCTGGGGCAACAATTTTTTTTTCATTATTTTTGGTAATGCAATATAAACTGGAGGCTACAGTATCATTATTTTATTGCTACCCCTGAGATATTTTTGTCAGATGTTAATTCATAATGTTGCAAACTTCTTTCAAAAGAACAGAAATTAGAGTTGATACTTTGGGAAAATATTTTTGCAGTGCTCATTAGTAGCTTGTAAACTTTTCTATATTGATTGTATTAGACATTTTCAAGAATACTTCAAAAGCCTAGTAAGATTGCTAGCTGTAAAGTTTCTAGCATATATATTTTTCTTTAAGTTAAGAATGCTTATATTTTGTTTAGGATACTAGCCTAAAAATATGTAATCTGATTCAGTTCAATCAAATTTATGACTGGCGTGTTTTCTTATGTTTTTTTTCCCTTTTTTTTTTTAAGGCTTTTTTTTTTTTTTTATAATATTCCCCTGAGTTTGCATAGGTTTGTAAAGTGATGATAATTGTCTGCCTCACAGATAGATTAAAGAACACACAACCCTGTCTGTGTGGTGCCTAAAAAGTATTATGAATCGGAGAAAATTAGATATTTTTTAAATGCTGGAAGGAGGAAGAATAGCATAAGTAAAACTAACTAAATTACCGTTCTGATTTTTCTGTACTTAGCACACCCAGATGCATATACATATAACAGGTAATAAAATGCATTTGTCCATAGACTCTCAAAGTGAGGCAACATGATTGCCAGAAACCTAAACTCATACAAAATATGATCCATACACAAAAAGTCAACTTAACTTTCGCAGAGCTGCTACTGGCTTCGCCGTAATTAAGTGCTAATCGTAGGGGTGTGCTGTTTTGCAAAGCAGTAAACCAGTTTCCTGAGCGGATAAACTGCAGGGTCAAAAGCCAGGGAGTTTACGCCATCAGGGGACCAGAATCATTGCTGAGAAAACCAGCACACCTGTCCTGTTATTGTGATTATGAGACAAATGTGAATAAAGCCAGTAAAACAAAGTAACTTGAAAGTCTGGAAAAATTATGGACATAATTGAAAATAGTGACATGTTGTACAAGCAGCCGACGCTGAGTGAGGCTCTGCTAGGTCACATGGGAGAGGCTCAAGCTCTTGTAAGTGAAGCACACAAATGGGAGTTAGTCATCGGTGCCATCATTTCTTGGGGTGATCTTGGGAAAGTTGTGCCAGTTTTCTACGGTTTTGTTCTCCTAGCTGTAAAATGAGGATGTTAGTAAATTTCACAGGGGTGTTTCCAAGCTCCAATGGCAAATTATGTAAAGCTCTTCAGTACAATTGCACAAAAAGTTTAATTTGTAGCAAATAAAAATATTATCTCTTCCATATGTTTCACCAAATAGCACTGTGCATAAGAATTTCAATAGAAGTAGTTAAAATCACAGAAAGAGCCATATATTTTCATGAACAAGGAGAAGAAACTTCAGGAGTAGGTTAAAATTACTATGTTTTATTTTTTGGCTTCCAGAGAAAGGAAAGGTGAGAGAGACTGTGATTTTTATCACCAAAACACAACATTTTTCAGTAATAATTGAACTATTAGTAAGCACTGTTAGGGAACATCCATCCCAACATGAAGCACAGGGAAAGTACATATGGGATCCAAATTTCTGAGGTGTCTCTCTATGGCAGTTAAGAATGAAATAGTTTGAAAACCAGGTAATTTCTTGATTCTGTGGAAATTTCATATGAACCAAGCTTCTTCCTCAAACACCAAGAACAAACAAACAAAAAAATCCCAACCATTGACATTTCTGTATAATTACATTAACATTCAAAATGCTCTTAAGATGGAGAAATGAGCTTGCAGAACTTCTTGCTTGTAAGTATGAGTGAAACTAAGACTCTAGAAGTTTTTCAAAGGCTGACACACTTCTAATCATAGGTAAACTATGCAAACACATTATTTTGTATGCAGACTTTTTTATAGCAATGAATGTTGTTAAATAATTTAGGGGTATATTTTGAAGGATAAAGAAGATTCAGGGTCTATATGTAGCTCTGTCCCTCTGCCTCTCACACTGTAACTCCTCATGAGATCAGATGCGGTTCACAAAACTGGGCAGTCCTCTCAGATCACTGAGGCACAAAGCACCTGCAACCAACCACTGAGTAAATCCAAAAGTGAAAGAAGATGACATCTTCCTGCCTGCAGAGTTTATTTTTTTATATGACATTTTCCTTGCCTTCTCATCTAGAGAATCTGATTCCAATGGGATTAGTGAAATCATACCACAGAAGTTAGATTTAAGGTCTGCTCCCCCCTAGCAAACTCTGTGAACATAAGCAGTGTTTGTTAGCCTCTACTGTTCACTCTGTGGGTCTTTACAGTGGTGAGATACTCACTTTCTTACATACGTGCCCCTGTGGATCTCACCAATGCATATAAATACCTGATGGGAAGAGCAGAAAAGGCAGATCCAGACTCTCCTCATTGGTGACTGGTGAAAGGACAAGAGGCAATGAGCATAAACTGGAACACAAGGAATACAAGAGAGGCTGTAAAATCTCCATCCTTGGGGCTATTCAGTACCTGTCTGGTCCTTGGGAACTTGCTGTAGCTGATCCAGCTTTTGGCAGGGGAATTGGATTAGATGGTGTTCAGAGATGCCTGCCAATGCCAAATATTCTGTGATTCTGTGAAAATAGCCTTACAACTAATATGATGATTACTCTGTTTGAATAATCCACCTGTAGCCTTATTGCTCAAGAAAATAGAATATATGACATTCACATCTTCCAGATGGAGTATACACTAATAATGGAAAACAGAATTGAGTTATAATTAGATTTTTTAAAATCTAGATGTTACTGATTTTTGATGGTGCAGAACTAATTTATGTACAATGAGTCTTCACTCACATACATCACTGCAGCAATGCTATGTGGTTCCTATAGAAGGCTTTTATTTCTAGATCTCCTGGGGCCATTGCAGATGCGCTCTGCAGTTACCTGATTTCATAGAATATGAGCAAATCACACTGGAAAATACTTTAATCCCAAAGCAAATTAGCCTAATCTGTTAGACAAATCTCTTAGCATTCTCTGAAATAGGTATTCCAAGGCTTACCAAAGAAACTCTACTTGTAGGAAGCTTTTCCTAATATACAACATTAATCCACTTTCCTGTAATTCTTGTTCATCCACTCTGCCATGAAAAATAGGCTCTTTTCAGCAGCATTTCAAGTAGCATACTCAAAGGATGATGTCTCTTCTCTTGACTAAACGAGACCATGTTTTCTAGATCTGTAATCACTCTCACTGACCATATCTGGATGCAGCCCATATATTTCCTTAGTGTATACAAATGACGCAAGTGAAAGGTTTGGCTTTATAGGTGGAGTTATATACCCATATAGAGCTTTTTTTTTTTTTTTTTAAATGAAGGTTGAGGGCAACATATTATAAACCATGCTGGATTTTGAAAGAAAATCAGACTTTTGAATTATTATATAAGGAGCTTAGGGGAGGAGGGGTAGGGAAAATCTTAGACTACCTTGAATTCTTTTTCTCAGAGATAGCACTTGCAGTGCTTTAAGATGTTACTACTCTTCTGAAAGATGTTATTGAAAGAGTAGCAGTGTTAGATTATTCACAGATATTAAGGCCAGATCATGATATTCCTCTTATTTAATCTGTTTTATAAAAACTACATCAAGTCCAAGAGTTGCTGATTGAGCTAGACATATCTTTTAGAAAGATAGACAATTTAGATTTAGAGACTGCTAGTGATAAGGAGCATGCCAAGATCTCTAGATAAATTATTCTAGTGGTTAATTACCCAATTTAATTGCTAGTCTGAGTTTGTCCAGATTAAGCTTCCAGTCATTAGATACTGGTATGTTTTTATTTACTAAACAAATAATCCCCTATTATCACAAATATTTTTCTAGCTGCTCACAAAGACAGGTATATCAGATCTTGGCTCACATTTATGGCCCTTTTCTGCATCTTTTATAATATGCCAGTATTTTATTTAGTGTGAGGATATCAGAACCAATGTGATTCTGTAATCATCTAGTGGTGCATACTCAGCTAAGTTCATCATCCGAAGCTTCTGAGGACATATTGTATTGTAGTGATTCAGATTCACAAACTGGGGTCCCATCCTACGTGGAATTCTCCCTTTTCATGCAGAAGGTCAATCGTACCAATTGTACCATTTTTTCTTTCATTCAGTAGCACAAGTCAAGAGAACTGAGTAGGCAATATGAGAGTTTAGATCCTCTTCTAAAAAGTGAAAGAAATTTTGTATATTGACTTAGAGAAGTCAAGATAAGTCACTTCTTTTAGTTGCAGCCTAGGCTTTTAAGGGCCTTGAAAATTGTTCTCTTAATCTCAGCCAGAAAGAACACAAACAGAATCACAGACATCTGGCCCCACCTTGCCATGGGGAAGTCCTGTTTAGAAGTTGGAGCTCCAGCTTGTCCTCCGGTAGCATTACTAAGTAAGTCCCTTCTGCATGAGATTATTTTGTGTCTGGTTTCCCTGGAAACTTTGAGTAAAAACAGAAGAGGTAGGCTTTTTGTCTATGGAGAATTTCTTGATATTTGGCAGACTGGACAAGTAGCTAATGCACATGTGCAGATTGACTCAAACATGCATGTGCAGTGAGCTGGTTTTGTCCTGAAGAAGTTGGATTTAACAGTACAGGCACTGAAAGTCTGATATATCCCAGACACATCTAGTCTCTGCATCTGTGTTGTAAAATCAGATTGTTTATATACAGTTAATTTGTCCCACCTAGAATCTATTTAATATACAGCACTTCTGTATGGAGCATTGATGCCACTTGGGTTCTGCATGATATGTACATACTGAGAACACTGGGATTTGGCAGTTGTGCAAATGAGTCCAGCTCCCTCTTTGCTCAGTGGCTACGTTAATAACAACTGCAATGGGGCCTGATGGACTGACCAAAAAAGGTGGAATCCGATGACTTTCATTTGTGGGAATTCCTTAGGGCAGGAGTAGTATCTCTTTCCCTTTGATTTTTAATTCACAATAATTAGTTGAGAAAATACTATTATCATTCTCTTGATTAATATCTCAGAGTTTTAAGATTTCATCTAACTGAGAACATGTAGCATTAATGTTGGATTTTTCTCCACTGCTACATCTAACTTTTTCTATTAACTTATCTATGCCTTTTTAATATAGAATCAGAGGAAACTGATTAGAAAAGGCAAACTGACAGGACATTTTACAAGGCCTGAGTTACTTAATTCTTTCTCTACTTCATAAGTTTGCTACCATTGCTCCCCAACAAAATATAGACATTTAAATAGTTTGTAAATACTTTCTCAGATTTTTAATTGCTCTCCTACTATTTGTAGCTGTTAAAAGTCAAAGTGAGAAAATTAGTAGATAAGATTGCCTTGTCCCCCTTGTTATCATTATCATTCTTTAAAGCAATGACAGATAGCACTTCCTTCTATCAAACAGAAGAAAATGGAGCCATCATTAAAAATCCTATCACATAAAACAAGGAAAGGAAAAAAATCCAAGTAATGTGGAGTAGGCCATATGATGATAAGCATCTTCACTGTCTATGCCATACACAGTTTGAGAATAAAATTACTTTGATCTAATATGGCGTTTGATCTAAAGAAATCAACCATCTTCCCTCCTTTTGGTAGGAAACAACTGAAACTGTATAGGCAGGTTTCATGGCAGGATATGTTATTAGTTTGGTTCATTTCCCGTTTTTCTCCCAAGAGGTCTGTACATTTGTGTTACTTTGCTCTTGGTCTGCTCAAGGATAGTCAACTATGTCCATTCCAGAGGAGTGGCCAGGTCCACTCCAGCTGGAGCATACTAACTTTGCTTAGCTTGGGTCCCCTGACTCTGACAGCGTTGCCCTCTCAAGCATCTTTCCATTCTGCAACACGTACCCTTGGTGTCATGCTATAAACCATGGTGGCTGGCCACAGCAGAACTCTGTCATTAGTTCAGGCACTTGAAACTGAAAAAGCTCATAAAATTAGCAGTTGTTTTTGAAGACCAGAGTGGATTTTACTGTACCTTACAATTCTAGCACTTAATAGCGTGGGTTTGAACCAGAGCACACCAGCCAAACAGGGACGCAGGGCTCAGCCTATAGACATAGGTCACAGTCAGAACCTGCAGCCAATGCCAATTACAGCAAAACAAGCAGAAAATTAAATCCATATGTATATATAGGACTCGTGAGATAGGTTTTCCTATGTAAAATTCTTTCCTCGCCACCTATGGTGTTTGGAGCCAGACTATACCACAGCATTACATAAGGCCACAATGCTAAAGGAGTAAAATCTCTCACCTTTCAGTTGCTTTAGTCTCTTCTTGCCCCTTGAACCATAATGACCATTCAGTCCTCTACAATCTCTTCTTCTGGCTAATGTCAAATGCAAAACAGTGAATAAATCTGAGATCATGATAGATAGTGGGTTGATCCCAGAATATGTATCTCTAATTACCTGACAATCAATTTCAACTTGTTCAATCTGTTCTCTCATTATTGTAGTATTTGTAGAAGCTAGTGTGTTACTCAGCTGGTTGTCATTCCCTGCTTCAAAGTGAATGGGAGATCTTACGAGTATGAATGTAGCTGACAATTTTAATCTAGGCTTTAGCCAGACTGTATTGAGAAATATCTTCTTGAGAGGAATATCTGATTACTTTCTGAGAATAAGGAAAAAGGTATTAGTGATCACATATTGTCACATTTTCTTACTCCAGATTGCCTGTGTGCACTGGGTTATATAAGCATTTCATAAAATGATGATTGGACATTCATAATTTGATATTCTGAAGATACTCAAAGTTCTTATTTCTAAAATATAAACAGGTTTAATTTCTATTGCCCTTTGAAAAAGAAACACTGATACATGAAAATCGGTGCTGAAACCCCTTTTTGATGGAAAAGAAGGTATAATGGATTTTATTACATTTTTATATGACGCAGAAATGAAAATTAAACAGGCATGAAGAAATTCTTAACAGAACAGGCAATGAAATGAAGAAAAAGTAGCCACTTTTCTAAACTCTGCTGCTTAGTTTAACACTGTATGGGCAGAAACGTTTGCTTATTTAGTTAACTTCACTATACAGTAAATTTACCAGCCTGTGAAAATTCTCAGTTTTGTGCTTGGAGAGCTAAAACCAGTGCCAGCTAAAATTCCCAGTGAGCGAACAGTAGTTTTGTCAAAACGATGACTTATAGAACTTGGCCTAAGCATAGAAAACAAATGTGAATTTCTTCTTTTTTTTTAAAGATAAGGGGTTTTTTTTATGGATTTTATGTGATAAGTAGACAAAATATACATGTATTTTGGAAATAATCTTCCTTACCAAACAGTTTCTTTCACTACAGGCAGTGCAGTGTTAATGCCAATGTACAGGATCCTGGTACAATGTCAATAGGAATACTTTCCCAGTTTTGTTTATCCACTTGCACAAAAGTTAAACTCAAACTAGACATGGTACAGAAGGAGCTACTTCAGTCCTCTGATCCTCCCTGTAGCTTACAGGATGACGCTACTCAAAAAGTTTCACTTTGTTTTACCTAGTGATGCAGAGGTTGAAAGGGGAGCTATAAATACCATCAAAGGTTTTATACTAGGATGGAAAAAAAAAGTATTATTTAAGCTGAACAGCTATAAAAGCAAATGAGAATAAACCAATGATGAATAAAGTAAATATGAAAATTAGAATATGGTCTCTAACAGATTAGTAGACTAAAAGAGCAGTAGAATTTACCTGTGTAATAAGACTGACAGGACCTGGACTAGGGTGCCCGCTGCTCTCCAGCAAAGCCCATGGACACTGAGGTCATATACTCCTCCCAAACCATTTGACCTATGCTATCTGTCTGGTAAAACAGTACAGTTGAGATTAGACTATGGATCCTTATCTTTGAATTTGGGAATTCTTAATCTCTTTCACTGGCTATTTCTAGAGTACTTTTATTTATATCACAATGTCACCAATAAATTACATGCATCCAAAATTTGGTTTATCTGGTACTATGTTTGTAACAGTCAAAGGACCCAAAGATAGCCTTCCACCTTGAATGAAATAATATGTGCTTGTATTCTCATACAAATGAAACCCAATCTACATATCTTGTTTGTGGTTGCCGGTGATATATGTGGATCTGAAGGTGAAGAAAACATAATTAAATTATTCTTGTATTTTCAAAAGTCATTGGAGTACACAACTGATGACATATCACCAAAATTTTCACCACATCTCACCAAAATATCTGGATTTGCCTTATTCAAAAACCATATAACTTTATCACAAACATTGGTAACTGGAAGATACGATGTCAGTTTTTTCCAGCTTTTATTTTGGCACATATTTCTGATTTTCATATTTATAAAGATTTCACTGCAGTCTCCTTACTTTGTTTTGATTGTTTTGAATTCCTGACCTAGCTTGGATACTTTTAACATCTTTCAGTTCTAAAAAAAATGATAAAACAGTCTGTCTCTTCATAATCATAACATAAATTATATTTTATGGTTAATATAAGAAAATTATGCATTGGAAAGAAAAGCAACATGTAATTAATAGCAAACCTGGCAAATGATAGCTAAAATAAATCAAAGCATCCTGCAGTCCATTGGATAGTATACCTGCTTTCAGCAAACTACTAACTTCCAAGCAAATTAACTTCTTTCCTAACAAGGGATCTTCTTAAGTTTTATAGTGAGAGACGCTGATTGAAGCTTTGATTCATTAATAAGATGATAGGTACAAGTCATCAAATTATGTAGGTGATGCATGATCTTATTTTACTTTATGACTGCTGAAGATGTGGTACTTATATGTCTGTTCAAAAACAACCACTGTTATGCTAGTTATGTTCAGTGCCATGTGTTTAGGACTTAGCTAGAGGGCTAATAAGCCAAATCACAATGCTTTTTAGGGATGATGTTGACCATTGATTTAAATCAGTAGCCATCAGTTTGTTTTACGCATCTCTCAAATGCAAAATGATAACTTACATATAATTTTTATTGACCTGTGGATTTTTTATGACAAAGAGAGATTGCAAATACTATTTGAACTTTCTGTGTAATACATTACATGGAATTCCTCCAGTTAAGAGAGTTACTGGACTCTATTACATGAGCAAGTCCTATCAAGAAAAGTCATATGCAGCTAAATTACAGCTTATCCAACCTAGAATCAGTTTGAGATCTTCAAAGGAATTATAGGGAGTTAGCCAGGACAAAAAATTTGATCACCTTTCTACTTTTAAGACTTTTACTATTGAGTTGACTCTGTAGAAGAACCAAATCTGCAAGAACATTGTATCAAAGTAGTAATTATTGGCAAAATTATATAGTCTTGGAGACCTTGCACAGTTCTTAATTTTTTATAAAGTTCTCCCTGACTGACTCCTGTCTGTATTGTGGTTGACTGCTAAGTGAGTCATTATGAGGAACCTGCCATTTTTCTATGCCATTATCAAACATTTTAAAGATTGCTTTGCTGTTTCCTCTACCTTTCCGGGTCTTTCTCCCACATTGATTTTTTATCTCATAAGTACTCAGCAACATCACGCTTCCTTGCCCTCAGGGGCAGGGCCTAAACTGAACACAGCAGAATTACAGGGTTTCAAGAAGCCCTCTGTTCAAAGTGTCCTCATAGCTGTGAGTCAACTTTCCTCCACTGATGCTGTATTTTCATAGCATTGTTCAGCTCTAATGATGAGAAGCCAGTTGCACAATTAAGATAGATGCAGTCTTGTTTCCCTGCTTACTAATCTGAAGAAGCTGTTGTGCTTTATGCTTCATCTAACAAGAAGTATAAGGTGGAGCTTTGAGAAGATGAGAACATGTTCAGACCCATTTTCTGATGGAGTTTTTTCAGACAGGTCTGAAATCATATATGGCCATCATCCATCATTAATAGCTAGTTCGCAACTTCATCAGCCAAGTAGCATTCTGATTTTGTTCTTGTGCTGAAGTATAGAGGGAAAGAGAGAAAGAAATGGAGAAAAATGCACAGAGAGAGAGAGATTTGATTTAAAAATCTAGCTTTAAAATACAGATAATTCATGATCTCCTACTTTGTATATTTGGAATTCTTCATAATATTGTTTCACACCTTCATAAAATGGGGTCATCTTCCTTATTCTAGATTTATCTTTATGCTCCTTATTCATTGTGATCATTATATATTACTATATAATTTAAACCTACTCAATCAGAATTACTCAGTTTTGCATTTCTGATCTTTAACCTCTTGTTGTCCTGGTCAGATGTAAGTGCAACAGTAGAAGATTTCTTTCATCATGTCTTAAGAAGTCTTTTTTTCTTTTCTTTTTTATTTTTCTTCTAATTCAGAAAAAATGCTATTGAATAAAAATAATTATTTGACTTCATACTTCTACGGCTTAGAAAGTGTTACAGTAAATGGTTTCTTTACAGATATTCCACCGGCCTTCACATCCGAAGAAAGGCAAATCGTGGTACTTGTGTAAAGTAAAATAAACACTTCTGTCATTTGCATAGGTATAAATCTGGACTCATAAACAGACCTTGATTTTGGTTTACCATCATACCCCAAGCTGGAGTAGTTTTTAAGGGACTGATTCATGAACTAGTTAACAGCTAGTTCAAACAGCTTGACCCTACAAGCAGCAATGCCAATCAGAGAGGCAGGGCAGGGAGCTTCACCTTGTTCAACATTAATCACTGCCTTGTGCCTAAAATACTGTGGTCTAAATGTTTGGTTAGTAAGACGATGAACCTAAGAATTGAAGACAAATTCCATTTTCCATCGTGGCTAAAAAGGTCAAGACAGCATACAGAGTTATAGATAGAAGCACTAGATTATTGTGTACAGGAGTTAGGAAAGAAAGAGGCTGAGAACAGCTTGTTAAAGACAGCTATGAACTCCAGCACTGGGGATGTCAGGGGCATGGCAGAGATAAGATGGAGGGCAGAGAAAACACATTTTTGATGGCTAGGTGGATTTGAGGTTGTGCTGAAGCCCAGGAGAGACTGGCAGACCTGTCAGGCATGAGCTTTACGGAAAGGAGAAGCGAAAGGATAGTAATGGCTTCCTATAGAACCCATGTGGGAAACTGATCCAGCCCCATGACAACCCCTAATGACTACTATAAAAGTCACCTTATCTTCATCCTTCACCTACATGAAGGGATGGATGGTGTATACTGTCTGCCACAGGTGGTTTTTTTCTTTTTTTTTTTTTTTTTTTTTTTTTTTAAGAACTGTGCTTTTTTTTTTAAGCACTGTGCTTTTTTTTTTAAGCTAGATGAAAAATGTTTGTTCCTGTTCATGTAATATTTCAGAGCACCAACATCTGTTTTCTTTCTAAATCAGCACAAATACAAAATTATGTTGACATTTTCCACATACAGGAATTTCTGAACAGGAATTGGAAAACTGAAAGGGATTAAAAATTAAAAATTCCAAGGGAACAAAATAGGCAGATAACTAGGTAACCAGGCCAAGGAAATTGCTGCCCAAGAAGCATGCCAGGTCAAAACAAGAGCCTGTTTTCTATCAAAAGATTTGACAAAACTGCTATGTTTCTCTGAATATTTCAATATCTCTGATCACTCTTGTGTTGAGGGAGTGCATTGTTCACACAAGAGGTACCAGGCTGAGATTACAAACGCGTACCTACTACCCACTATGCTACAAGCTGGACAATAGAGAAAGCATGATTAATATGGATTAAAGACAGATCTTTTTTTATGGAGGAGAATGAGTCACAAAAGCAGTATATGCTGCCTTTTCCCACTAAGCAAAAGACAAAAGACAGTGTCAATTAAAATCAAAACATTACTCTGATGTACACTGAACAATAATATCCATAGGTGCTAATCCAGTAGAAACCATATTTGTGTAAGTCCTCTTAATGTTATTGTGATAGTAATTCAGTGAAAAGGAACAAAAAACATAACATTTTCTTTCATAATGAAATTTGTCATATAAAGCATGCTAAAAATTTGGGTAATAACAGCATATCATCTTTCTGTTGTTTACTTTCATAAATCTGTGGTGACTCTCACACTATATTTTCTCCTTCACATAGAAAAAGTCATTTTCCTCTGTGTGGATAGTTATTAGAAGTGAAATATATCTCCTGTGTCTGATTACTTTTTAAAACAGTGTGCATCAAACCTTGATGGTTTGCTCAAGTTTGCTGATATATTTGTATCATATTAGAGAAATGGAAGTCTAGATGAGGATTTGAAATTGCAGATACTGATAAAAGTAGGTTGAAAATTTACCAGTATGAAATTATAAGACTTATAAGTAACTTACTAAATAAAGATTTTGAAATTGCTTTTGAAAAACTCTGCTTGGATGGATGTGATACAAACCAAGGCTCATCACTGAATCTACATTTGCACACCATTCCTTCGATTTAATCTTCGTTATGGTTAGCTAACTCTTTGAAAGGGTATTTCCTGCAATTCAACTTGCTAAAGAGATGGTTTTTTCTTCATTCTGCCCTCAAACATCTTCCTGTCCTCAATGTCTTCTACATGGATATGTGCAACAACCTGTTTGTTAAGTCTGTGATGGACAGTGATTCAGTCCTGCATCAGTAACTGGTTTTCCACAATAACGTGTATGTTGGCACTATATCTTATTTATCAATCTATAGCTGTAGAGCGCAGTGATTTTTGTCACTCTTTCAGTTTCCAAACATCTATTCTGCAGGCACTTAAATATGAAGGTGTTAAAAAATAACCTCTCTCTATATATGTTTACATATGTTCTCCTACAGCATTTGAAATACCATTTTCTTAGGAGTTAGCCTAAGCATATTACAGAGTGGCTACTGAAAACCAGGACATGTTCAAATGATCAAGGGGTCCTAGCAAAGGCATTTAACTGACACTTCTACATGCAAAGCATATGACTCAGTGCAAGATTGCCTCCCCAAATTCCTCTCCCATAAAGAATGGGGTGTGGCAAGGGAAATAATGTGTGATTGCTTTGGTAAAACATGTTAGCCATATAAGTTTGGGATGGCTGTATTTTTTTGGGTGGCAAAGCAAATGAGTAAGTTATGTTGGTCATCCTGAATACATACCAGCAGAGCCTTTGCACCACAACACAAGGTCACTTACGTATTATCCCAAATTCAGTGACAAACCCAGGCCCATGTTTTTCAGGAACAAAGAGTTTTAAAATTCTTTGTTAGCCCAGGTTTTCCTCATAAAAATATCTTTTGCAAGACATGTAAAAAGGAAGTTTCTTTGAACTTAATAAATGCTTCTGGACAAAACATTGCATTCATTGTAAGATATGGTATTAATATTTTAAGATTAGCCACATGCACCACATCTCTTATATAATTCTCTTACTATTTTGTCAAGCTAGTAATGATGAAAATGAAAATGTCATTTTTTATTAATGATAATAACATAGGAAAAAATATAATTTGTTTCCAAAGCTTTGGTTGGTGTATTTAGGCTAGCATTTATTTGTAGGGAGGAAATATTTCATATTTTTTAATAGAGTATATGATAGAGACCATCCTGAGGAACAACAAACAGACAAACAAAAACAAACAGGCTGGATACTTCATAGCACTGTTGTCTGTTGTTTAACAACGTAGATGTAGCTGTTGAGCAGGACCACTCTGAGATCGATATCTCTGTTCTTTAGACACAATGGAGTTGTTCAGAGTGAGGGCAAAGCTTTTCTATGCAGGAAAAACGGGTTTGCGTTATGGTCCATACTGAATGATGCAATGCATACTCATGAAGAACCACCTTCTTCTTTCCAGAAGTTTAATGCACTTCTCCCATCTTTGCTTTTGTTGCGAACACTTACCACAAGAAATGGAAAATGAATTTCTTTTGGAAAGGAAGGACATGTGGAGAAAAGTTAACTTAGCATTCTGGATACTCCTGGAGGCAATTCAGGTGTTAAGGGATGTAAGCAACAGAAACTGGCTCAAGCTTTGCAAAATGGCAGGTTTTGAACTTTTCAAATACTTGTGCTGATCTGTTTACTTTTCTTAGTGGTGATCTACTTAAAAGAAGTGGTCTTATTTTATTCATTATTGTAATCCAAGACTGCAACCTTCCACATACCTTTTCCCCATCTTCTACTCAGAGATCACAATGGAAATTTGGTGTCTAGAGTAGCTTCAAAGTAGAAGCCAAGAATTTAAAGAAAGAATTAACCATATTTACTATTTTTCTATTAAAAAAAAACTTTTAAAAGTACAGAATGCACCTTTTTTTTTTCCTCCTCTAATTTAATTTCAATTTATGGTCTTAAAACAGCTTATAACTTAGGGTTGGAGAAGGGCACACTCTCTCCTACCTTGGCAGACCAAAGGACCAAAAATACAGTTTGCCCAGAAGCTGTGAGTCTGGGAGGACTATTGACCTGGAGGAGCACTGGACTGTACAAGGCTTCACCTGCAGAATGCATAAGACAAAGGAAGATACTACGCTACTTCAGAGGACAAAAGTGGTCCACAGTCTTGGAGAAATATGGAACTTTCCGAGACTTTTCTTGAGGTAATGGGAGTCTATGAAGATGCCTGTAAGTTCATTGCCATGTGAAGGGAGTAAAGTCCATGCTTTGAGAAATTGTCTTCAAGAAACTAAGATAAAGTCCAAGATGGACAGTTCCTCAGCAGTACAGCAGCAAGAGAAGCCAGTTTGGAAAGAAGGACAGTCAGCACCCCATTGCTGCTCTAAGGAGTGCTCCTGATGTGCCACAGTCTTAGCTCTTGACATATGCAGTATATCCACTACTGGTGATCAAGTTTTCCAAACTCTTCCAAATTCTTTCTTTTTTGCCACCTCACTGGAATAAAGCAAACAAACAAACAGACAAACAGACAAAAGACTCTCTTTCCAGTGAATTCTGCAAGTTCTATAGGAGTGAGTCACTATTAGTAGTTTTTCTATAAGCTTCTGAAAATATAGTTTGATTCTGAAAAGTGACTCTTTCTAAAAATGTGACTCTAAAAAGTGATTCCCTTCCTTGAGAAACAGGCTATATGCTGAATGATTTCTTATTTTTGGGTATCAATGAGTAACTTTTACTATCTTCCTTCTAGTTTTGCAGGGCTGAGAGCAGAGAGAGAACCTGAATTCTGTTCTATCTGTCTCAAGCTTCTTCAGTAGAATTCCCACTAACATCCAGTCAGCTACACTTGAATAAATTTACTCACTTTACCAAATTTGCACAAGTGTCACTGAGACTTTAATGATATCTCTAACGATATATTCTGCTATGTGCAGTACAATGTACAACTGCTATGAGATATGTTTCAGGGCATGCATCAGAAAGCAATTTAGATTGCAGCGCTCTCTCTTGACAGATCTCTTGTAATCTTTTCTATACAGATATGTAATGCCCAAGAAGAAACTATTTCAGGGAATTTTATCTGCTGAAATTTCAAAAAATTCTTCATGCTTGAAAAGCAGACTTTCTTCATGAGAAATGCACACATTTTACCAAGATTTTACCTAGGAAAGTGGCTCAGCTCCAGAGGCTTCTGTTCAAAATGAAAGGAAATTCACTAATAGTGTAGTAGTCAACAGTGCAATGTTCAGGACACTGTAAAAGCCTAAGATGCAGTTTCAAATATTTGGACTGTTGCATTCAACCCTACATGAAAAAAATGCATGAATAATAGCAATTCACAGGGTTTTTTTCACATGTGACTGATGATTGCCTGGGCTGTCAGTGGCTGGGCTGCCACTCTTTTATAGTAGGTGTTTGACAGTAATACAAAGTAAAACAATTTTTTAAATTCTTCAGTCCAGGAGAGTACATGTGACTTGGTAACCATCTGCTAACTCGGCATGGGAGAAGCTGAAGTTCAAGGACTACACTGTGATTCATGTTAATTTGCACCTTCTCACACATTAGGGTTTTCCCATCAACCCTTACTCTAGCTAAGCTTTAGTGTTGCCCCTGTGATAACACTTGGCAGGAGGTGTTACCTCTGTTGTACAAGAGTTGGAAGGCTATTTCTCCACCAGCCTGTGCTCAGGATTTACCTTAAACCATTTCAGTATGGCCTGTGCATTGCCATGAAGCATGAGGATATGACATCTGTACGATCAGTCAGATCTAGATTACATATTCATACAGGAACAGAACAGCTTAATTAACCTTTATAAAACTCCTAAAAATTAGCTGTCTCACCATTCTATCTCTGCAGGCAGCTAAACTTCAAATCTTCTATTTTGCAATTATATTTGCAGATGTTCTTAATGGGCAACATTCTCTTTCAACATCCAGGAGCACAGAGAGAGAGTGCAAACAATACATCCTCTTTAATGGTTAGTTCATGATCCATCTTCTGCTCCCCCTTGTCAATGGCGGGTCTGGTTTGCTGACACTGCTGGACTTGGAAAATCTCAGAGTCCATTTAGCCAAGGGAAAGTTGAGTATTTCCTCAGGATATTAGGATCATTTGCCATCTAAATGTCAAATGAGAGGAAGAATGTAGTCCTTTAATGTTTCTTAATGAAATCTTAAATTCTGAATGAAAACAGAGTTGGATTCCTTCTGCTTTAACAATATGCCTATGTTTGTTATTTGGCTCTCACAACAATTCTGAATTATTTACACTTCATTTTAGTCAGATTCATTTCCCTCAACTTCTCAAAACAATTATAAATTTATATCTTCTGGGGTTTTTTTTCCTTTTTTTCTCCCAGCAGTGCTTTGGTATGTCCCTGCATCCTCAGTTCTTAGGAATATGGCTCTAGTAATTATGAATTATTTGAATGTTAAATGTTGTTAGAGATATTCTTTACTATTTAAGTATGGACATATTTTGTAATAAAGTGATTGCAAAACAAAACAAAAGGTTTACACTGACAAATGTTTACTCTTTTGAAATATTTTCCCATAGCATGTTTCAAACTGAAAGTTCTATCAAAAAAGATCTCTTCACTCAAAGTGTTCAATTTTCACCAACCAGTGTTTGTTGGTGAAAAGAAAAAAAAGAAAAAAAAAGTTATCTGAAGTTTCTTCTTCAGCTCCAAGTTAGTCTTAACTTCTTATCAATGAGATATGAATTGAATTGTGAATAAGATTGAATTGTGACCGGGCCATTACAGCTGTTATGGTCTGCTCTCTGGATACTTTGTCTAAACGCTTCTTTGAAGGCTTTATAATTCCAGTGTCACTCTCTGGCAGTTTTCAATTCATGCTCTAACTTTCCAGTAGTCATGCAAAAATTTAATGTCTTAGCAGAGAGCGCAGTTTCATTTCATGCCAGATTTGGCTCTAGACGAGTGATCATGCCAATTTCTGCGCCCCTGTGCCAAACTGCATTCTCCTGCTTTCTCTGTACCCATTCCTGGCAGGAATAATTGCCTTTTCACACCACTGGAAAAATCTCCCTTTGTTTTCAGTTTCTGTAAGAAGTGAAAGTATGTTACATCAGTTTTAGCAAACAGACTTTTTTTCTTCTTTTCTTTCTTTTTTTTTTACATTTTTTTCCTAAAGCAATAAAGAAAAATAACTTATTTGGCAATCAATTAAGACAGCTAGAAGAAACCTATCAATTTCATCTCTTTCAACTGGCTCTTGAGAAAAAGGATATGTTCAGCTGACAATTGTGCTTAAGCTATCCTTTCTTCTTGATTTAGAAACGTAAGATTTATAATATATCCTGGAAAAAAAAAGGAAAGAAAAAAAAATCTAGTTATGATGCCAGGCTAATATGCGCAGTGAATCAGGACTATTCTTCCAGAAGCTTTAATTTGTATGTCTGCTTTCTGGAAGCTTTCCTAAGTCAGCTAAGAAAATGTTCCAGATTCAGCTTGTGTGAATGTACATACAGTAAATGCCTCTTGGATCATAAAATGACTCCTGTAAGCCAAATACACTCCAGTTAGAAGCCTCACCCCTGATTCTGATCTCACACCACGACTACATCAACTCAACTGAGACTTCAGAAACAAGACCAAGAAATTAGAAATTCCTTGTCCATTGACAATAAGTAGATTTTTTTTAAGAATTCCACAAGTCTCTATAGAATTTTCTCTGATGGACAAGTTATTTATTGGCAAAACTGCATTATTTTATGGCCCTGATCCAGCAGAGAACTTAAGCGTGTGCTTACTTTTTAGCGTGAGATTAGTCCCATTGATTTCAGTACAGCTTCACATATTTAAACCTAAGCTGTGTTTAAGTGCTTTCCTGGATTGTGGCCTGTTTCTTCTGTCAATAACAGGAACTCAGTGGAGATTATAGCTGCTATGAAGAGATGATACAAGTTTAAACAACTGAAAAAGATCAGACTATACAGGGTTGTCAAGATCTATGAACTTTGTATGTATTTTAGAGCACAGAGCACTGACTCTTCCTCATAGAAATTGCAAATACATTTTTCCCCTTTGAAAGGCATTCATTTCTGTGTGTTAATTTTCCTGACTGTTTTCTTTATTCAAATGCACAGGAGACCTGATCATATGTGATCATGGCCTTTTGTAGCTGATACAAATGAGAATTGAAAGATCTAGAAGGTGAATGAAAGACTGTATTTTGGTACCTATTTATAATCTAAAGTGTGGCTTTTCTATCTCTTTCTTTACCTACACTAAACATGCTAGGTTTCCAATATGCTTTTCAAATAAAATAAAATGGAGATTAAGGAGATTTTTCCATGCAAGGTTCCTAGTACAGTGACTTAAAAATGAGCTTCTGAGTTGTATTTCTCTTTGTGACAGAGTGGCTTGTACACTTAAATGGCGATTTGCCACGTGAGATATGCAACTAGTAGTTGTACTGTTGGGTGATGTTGTTTCTCTGGTTATACTCTTAATTCCTTTGGAAAGGAGCCTGGAGATGAACTGCTGGGTACTGGCAGATTATCATTATTACATTCTTTACAAGAATGTACTTTAAAGTTATTAGAAAATGTGACACAAATTCACTTACACTTTCTACTTCATCTTCCCTACATTACCTCCAAGGGATATTACAAACTGAAGCTGCTCAGTTATATAAATGTCTGTAAAGTTATATGAATTACTAGGTACTATTAACTGCCATAACTAAATTGCTGGAAAAAAATAATTTTCTTTTAATGATATTCATGAAACCTCAGACAGATCATTGTATCCTTACACCAAGAAGTGCTTGATAGGTAGGCCAAGAAAATGCAGGTATCATTTCTAGTGTCTCACAGTAAATTTCTAAAGTGATATTACATCCTATATAACAGATGTAGGGTAAATGAGCTGAGGCAAAATATCACTGTTGTTCAGTCTCCTCCAATTTATTTTATCAGAAGGGCATTTACTACAGTCACCTCAACACTGTCATACACCAAAATACAGTCCTCTGAAACCATCTTCAATGTAAAGGTCAGCTACAGGTGTCTCACAAATCTAACAAAAATGCCTTCTGTGTTGGGCTTTTCAGACAGACAAGACTGGCTCTATTTGAAAATCGGGCCACCAAACAGGTTGTATGATTTGCTAGTTACTGAACATCTCAGGGCAAGATTTTTATTGCTACGTCATGAACTCAGGTGATGAGTTTTCAAGTTTGAGCATCTAAATAACAGCACTGAAAAGCCATACCTCTATAGTTGTGCTTTTATAAGTGCTGCATTCAAATGTATGTTGCTATATTTCATGTGAAATTCATTAAGATAGGCATAATCAGTGGCTGGCGCCTTGTTTAATAAGTTGCCTGACTTCTTGGCTGTGTGTGGTTGGAACCCTGAAAAGGTGCTGGAGAATGACTGTGTCTCCAGGAATCTGCACTGAGTCCTCATTAAGAAGGAGAAGGGCAGATAGTTTTGTCCCTCCTACCACAACCCCCAAAAGCGAGCAAGCAACCAACCAACAAACAAAGCCCTCATTTGGACTTTTAATGTGTCTCCATTCACCAGCTGAGTTGAAAACATTATAGAAGTAGTGTATCTACTGAAACAGAACAACTCTAGCGAGCTGTAGAAACAACTGAAGTGTCGAAGTTTCCTCAAAAGGAATTTCAAAGAAGTGGACGGTGAGTTCTTTGGAGGAAGTCTACCTATCTGAGCATCCATGCCATCAGGCAAACATTGGCTCTGAATTCTTTTTTAAAATTAGAGCTATAACCATACAAGATCTGTGTGCTGTTAACAAGAGGAAAAGAGAGATTCAGCTTTAGTTTTTAGACATCTTTTAAGTTGGCTCCTGTTCCACAAATTAAGGAGTTGATTTGATGAAAAATGCATTTTTTATGTCTATAAATCTATAAATGCTATTGACACAGGAACAGTTTAAGGATGGAATGGAACACATGGTTGCTGAAATGTCCTTCTGACCTTCAGTATTCATATATATCCTCTTAATCATTCCCAAGTGATGTTAAACAATTCTTCTTTTAATATGAGATATAACGGATGGATTTAATTTAAGAAAACATCCATTATAGATTATTTGTTGGAAGGCAACAACAATAGATCTGGATGCTATTTAGCTACCTATAGGGATTGACAAAACATTGTTTAAAATTCCCATAACTCTAATCAGGTATTACCATAATTTAATGACACATACACACACACACAAAAAAAAAAGGCTGAATAAACATCACAAAATCACAAAACGTTAATGAAGACAATAAAACAGCTTGACTATCTTTGTCTAATAGCTGAGCTCTTAAGCAAAGAAAATTTTAATACAGCAATACTGAATTCTGAAGAGAAACAAACATAGATCTTAATGACTTTTCATTCGGTCCTAAATGTAGGATCGGATGCATCATTTTCAAATGTACATAAATGCAACAAAATAATTCTTAGCCATCTGTCCAAAATTGTGTACTTTTTGAATAAAGTCCAAAAGTTGAGAGGATTCATTCAAGACATTGCTGAATTCATCTACTGGGAGCATAAACCATATATATTTGATAAGTCACTATAATGTATTGTGTCCTAGAGGATTGACTTATACTAGTGATAATGATTAATAAATCCTAGCATTTAGTATTAGATTAGTATGCCATAGTAAAATACTATAGATGATAAAGAACCAGTAACTTCATAGTTCACATACACCCTCCAAGCTAAAGGTATTTTAACCAGCCTACCTGACTGCCTGCTTTCCTCTCTGCCTGTCTTCCTCCTTTTTCTTTCATTCTTTTATTTTCTCTTTCTTCCTCTTTATTTCCTAGTAGTTGTCAACAATGCACAGCTCTGGTTCACTCATGTTTTATCTTTGCAATGTAAATTTATGCATCTTTCACAGAAAGTCTACACTCATTTCATGCTAGTGTCAGAAGTTTTTGTGAAAATATTAGCTTTTTGGATTATTGGAACAGTTGAGCTTTGCTGTTTTCTGACTTCTTCAAGACAAAAGAAAGAATAAAGCATTTTGTTTCATTAGATTCATTAAAATCTTAGATTTCTTTGCCTACATTTACATTGGTAAGATCAATGAGATGATTTTAATAATTGTAGTTTCTTTGTTGTTTTTTATTGATAGGTCTGCTTGATGAAAAAATATTTTCCAAATTCCTCCTTACGTGCTATTAAGGCCAATATGTGTTAGGAGTTATTTGCTTTTCATTCATTCCTATTTAGATAATCAGAAGACACAGTTTAAAAGACAATCTTTAAAGGCGACTAGTCCATGACATAATTGCTCTCTCACTTATTTTAGAACGAAACCAGGTAGTTATTTAATATAACAATGTGATTTAGGTTTTTTTGTTTTTTTAACAATGGGTGGTCAAATGACTGATTAAAAATTTTCCAATTTTGGAGACTCTAATTTTGTATTTTCTATTCTATAAGTGATAAAATTTAACTTCAAAAAATAATAGCTCTCATTCTCCATATTTTTTTCATAATATAATCATCTCTACATCTTGCAGGCAGACTATGTTGCTATTGTCTTTGAGCATCCCTTGAGACATATATAAAAAGAATACTGCTTGCAATAACTAGTGGTGCTATATCCTCAGAAGAACTCACAGACTTCCATGGTAGCATTCATCTCATTGAAGTTTATATGCCTGTTGTGTAGAGGTTTGCACTTGAGCAAACTTTCTAGACTATTCATACAGTCAAAGGAAAAATGAGGCACTGAGTTCAGTTGTTACTTCATCATGGAGAAAATATTCAAACTATGCCAGAAAAACCTGTCCATAGAATTGTTACTTTTCCATACTAACCAGTGTCAATTGGACTCTATAAGTGCAGACTAGACATTTAGATCAGGTATACACCTCTAATTTTCATCTTCTTTTTGAAGTCCTGATTAAGGTAGCTTAATAATCATAGATACAAATATTCAAAGTACTTGAATTATTTTTTATTCTTAGTAGTAGAACTTTTGTTTCCCATCCTCCCAATTTGTCTCTTCGCTGGGAGATGTCTTACGTATTGATTTGGGTATCTTAAAACATTTTTTTCTTTTTGGTCCTAAACGTTGCATATCTTACTGCTGGTCAGATGCTCCGTTGTCAGGAAATATTTTCTTTCTCTCTGTTCCCTTTACTATGGATGCACATGAAGGAGAAAGGAGAGGAAATGAGCCTTTAAAGCATGCCCTGTGAACGGATAGCCAGGAGTCAGATATGTATTTTGTGCAGACTCTGCTGTTTATTTTATGATAAGTTTATGAAAGGAAAACAGTTCCTCATGTATATACAATTCTAGCAACGCAATTCTCTGTTTGAACAATTCCTCTCAATCTGGTGAATTTTGGGGTAGTTCACACTTGAGCAGCTCATGTGAACAAGGCATGAAGAAGGGTTGAGTGTAATTCAAGCACACTTAAAGGTTCAAAGAGTTCATCTCATTGTGCTCACGCACAGGGTAAACAACAAGCGAAGAAAACTCATCCATTGTATAGAAGCTTTTCCAGATGACCTATCTGCTCTCATTTAAAACTTTTCTTACACAGGTAGCTAGAAAGGAGCACAAGGAGAGAGAGAAAAGAAGCAATTCTCATAAAAATGTTATTCTCATAAAAAGGAAAGAAAAAACATAGAAAGAAAGCAGTGTGCAGCCTGCATTGCCCTGTAACAACCTGAAGGTGTTGGGAGATCAAAGGCTGTACTGTGAGCTGACGAGTTTGATACAGGGCTGACTTAGGCACACCTAAAGGACCTGTACTATCTATTCACTCTGTTGGCTGTAGCCAGATGTAGCTCAATCTCAAAGCAACCACACCGTTCTTACAAACTACCAAATCAAGAAGTGGCAATCTGTGCTAAAGAAGGGCCATCTCAAGTAGGAATTCAAGCATGAGCTCACAGCATCCAATTTCCTTAAATTTGCTTTCCTGGGAGTGTTCTAATTTTGAGAAGACATTTAAAGCTGTCAGAGGCATTCAGCCTCTTCAAAGCCCTAATTCTCATGGTGTAAAAATGTATTTGTAAAAGATCTGAATCTGAAGGACCAGGCATTTGTGAAGAATAAAGGTCTATCTAATGCTCATATTTCCTAGGAGCCTGTTGCTACTTCTGTTTTCTTGATCCCAAGCTGATCCCAAGCAATAGAAATAAAAATAAGTAGTGATAATGTTATATTCTCCTTTAGCCAGACATGCAAACATTAGACCTCAGAAATATACCTATAGAACAATTTCCTGTCTTCAAAGAGCACGTGATCTCGGTGAGGTTCAAAAGATCAGTAAAGGAGGGCTATCATTGGGTTTGTGAATTTGGTTTAAGACAGCTGAAGCTGTTGTAGTCTTTCCACTTTTCAAGTTGCATCTACAAGAACGTAAGACTCACAAGAATACTGCCACATCTCTTCTTTGCAGTCAGCTGCTCCAAAACCCCATTCATTATTTCTTTACAATATGGATCTAAATGCTGCTGTTCTGTGTGCACAGAAGCAACTCCATGAGGAGTTTCCAGATCTGTCCTGCCGTTTTTATCAACCCTGTGCACAGATATATCCAGGCTGCTAAAAGGCCTTCCACTCTTCCCTCTGGAGAAAGTGAATTGTTGCTTCCATTATTAGCTCTGAGAAAAATGTCAAAACTACAACTAGTGCTGAATACAGCATCATGTTCACTCACAGGATTGAGCAGCCATGCTCATATTACACCCCCTTGAGCCCTTCACGTTGGCTGCCTATAAACTAGAGAATTTATTTTAAGCAGTCCCTGCTGGTTTTCAAAGCTCTTAATGCTAAGGGACCTGGTTTTTGCAAGACTTCCTTCTTGAGCCTCCTCCCAGCGCATGTCCACAAGCTGACACCACACACTTCTGAGCTGCGCCACTTAGGCTCACTCACAACGTTAGCATGAGCTTTACCTCCTGCTGTGATAGCCAGGGAGCATTTCACTTCTCCAGGCTTATCCCATGTGATCAATAGTTGTCTCTGCTTGCAGTTGTTCAGTTAAGGCATCTCACTGTGAAATTAGATCCCCTGTAAGGAATCTCAGGCCTATCTCCAACCCTGACACACTTTAAATGAGTACTGAATTTTGGAAGTTTAACAGTTGACCATATTTTAGAGTCTGTAGCATCACTGTTCTTTCCATGCTGTTCGCTTCCAAAAGGGTAAGCATACATATACATATATACATGCATATATATATATGTAAATATATAAGCAACAACAATACCATATGGAGCTCTCTCAAGAGAAAAATACGATAGTGTCTAATTTCCTGTCACTAGTAATGAGAAAAAAACTCTGAAATGCTTCTCAAAAGTTGCTGAAGAGAGAATAATGATGTTGGATGACAGTCCTTAGCAATGTTTACTGCCACGGTTTTCAGTATGTGATTGAACCAGAAGAGGCATATCTGAAGGAGAGCTCTTGGAAAGCTCCACAGACTTTACAGGTTGGTCCACTGCTTGATTCTGATATGTTCGCAATCTCTCAATACTGTTATTATTTATAAAACCTGGTAAACACTCCCAACCAAGCTACAGGACTTGTTGATTGGATCAACATGAGTTTGTAGTTATTCTGATTGTAGGTATGGTGTGTGGTACTTTCCAAATCAGAACATATTGGCGTAACTGAAAAAGAGTAAAAGTCCTTCCTGTTTGTGCTGATGTTCTCAGGCCACAGCTTTGAGTGGTGAAAGCCCTAAGGCAAAGTCATCATGGTATTACTTTATTTGCATGCAGAGTCCCATTTCCACAAGCTGCTGTGAATGACACAGTAGGGCTTGGTGGCAGCTCTGCAAGGGCAGCACCCGCCCTAGATACAGCCCCTGACACAGGCACAGAGCTGTCACTCCACTACTCATTTCTGCTCACCCTCATCCATGCATATAACCTTCAATCCATGCTTGTTTCAAAGTCCAAATGTGTTTTGCCTTTGAGTTCTGTGGGAGCAGCATCATGATCATAAGCCATTTAACCCAAAGCCGCCTGGGCTCCACTCAGACAGCCTGGCCGTGCTCCATCCAAGGTCCCTGAAGCTTAAGGTCACTTCATTTTTCCTGCCTTTGTGGACCAGAAGTAAGTGTTTTTGAATGTGTTTGTAGTAAGAAACTTTCCATAATATACCTTAAAATTTTATATATCTCTATATTTTCTGCTGTTTTTCCTTATACTATAATACTCCCGAGGAAGCAATGCAGGCCAAATTTCCTTTAGCTGTTCTTCTTTGTAATTTTTTCCTTTCTTCCTATTTCTTTCGTTTCCCCTCCTCACTCAGTGCAAGTTGTTTGGAAAGGGTTTCGTTTTGTTTTTGGTAAGAAAACCACCCCTACTTTGTCAGTGCTTGACTGAGCCCAGCACCAAAAAGTGTGCTCAGCACACACACACAAAAGAAAGGAGCACAGAGATAAGTTTTGGAGAGCTCGCTTTGAAAACCCTCAGAGTGGAGAATGAGTAAAGATGTGCCAGGCTTGGACGAGCCGCTGCTGCATCTACCCAGCGGCTGCGCAGACAAAAAGACCTCCTTGTGCTTGCGGGTCCCTGTATTAACCCGCAGGGTTCAGGCACCAAACACGTGTCCTTTTCAAAAGCTGCCCTTTTCTCAAAACTGCGGTTTCTCTATCTGTGGTTTTGAGCAAACTAAGCAGAGTTTTCTGCCAACGTTTCAGGCTACCCATCACACTGAGGCATCTTGTCAGGACTTGGCCATCTCGGTGGAGCTGGTGGGTACTACCCTGCATTTCACAGACGAACGTACCTTTTTTTTCTTTTTAGCCAAACCATACATCACATCCCTACTAGGGAAACAGGACAAAACTTTCCTAGTTTCTCTGATTTTTTTTTTTTATTATTTCTTTTTGCAAAAAGGAAATGGTTTTAAATGGAGCCCCTGCTGCATTTAAGTCTCCTACTTAGAGCTCTGCCTATGAGCCAGGAGCAGTACAATATCTGCTGCTAATCCAGGAGCAATATGCTGCAGTCATTAAGGTAGTTACTTACTACTGCACTGATGAATGCACAAAAAGAAACAGAAAGGAAATTTGGCAGAGCAGATGGAGGATAATGATAGTGACCGTGGACAAAAATACTGTCAATTCTTGTGTCTGTTGGGGAGCCCATTCCCCAATGTAAATATAAAGTAAACATGACATAGGTATTAGGTAATTTTACAATCTACTGTTTTTGGCAGCTAGTTTGGCACTGGTCATTGTGTCTATTTTGGGGATCAGCTGTATGGTCCCAGATTGCCATTTTTCCTCTGCGTTTCTTTCTCTTAAATTTCCTACAGTATATTATCACTTCATTTTAGTTTCACTTATTTCCTCTGACAGCAGAGCAGGCCAGGCACTGACTGCAGAGTCACTTCCTCCTCCCTAAAACTCAATCTGTCTAAATGTTGCAGAAATTTTTCAAATGAAATGCTTCATTAAAACACATCTGCATTCAGTGATTTACCCTCTCAAAATATTTTTTTCTGAAGAGTGCTGAATTTTCTAAGGTTTCCACTCTTTCTCTGTTGCACGGTGAAAGATCCTGTCTTTCTTAGCAGATACTCTGCTTGGCATGTAGGACAAAGCTGTGACACTCAAAAATGCAGTTTGGCATTCAAAAGAGCTGAATGAAGGCTTTTTTTTTGTGCATTTCTAAGAACATTTTTTTTCTCTCTCTCTTCCTGATTTCAGTTTGCTTCACTAACTGTTTTTCTGGCAGATATCAGTGGAGTTTGGGAATTAGATTAGGTCACATAAGTAAATGAAAATTAGCTTTGCATCAAAGGTTATCTGCTTTCCTTGTTTTTCATGCATTTCACTCTCCTCTCCTCCCTTTCAGTGCAAACTTTTCTAAAGGCTTTTAAAGATAAAAGGACAAATCTCAGTAACAAGCTTTACTGAATCATGCACCGATCAGATGATGTCTGCTTGCAAAGACTTTTTTCATGCCATTTTACACATCCCTAATTACAGGCTATTAGGGATCAATTTAACTAGGTCAATTAATAGATCCCAGAACTGAGTTATAACACATTCATATATGGGAGTAGTAGCTGGGATTAATGAAGTGATTCCATACTAAAACCATCGGCAATTATTATTTTCTTTGGAGGCTGGGGGTTGGGAAGAGATGCCATACAAGCTGAGTAGTTCTGCTGCTAACCCAGTGATTTAAAACAGAGGTGTCTGCACATAAAACCTAATGATTCTCTCACAAAAAGAAACAAGATGTGTCAGCTTTTCTCTGAATTTGCATAAAGATGGGTATTTATATGCATTTCTGTGTGCATAGTCATTCCATTCGATTCAATGTAAAATCCAGGCATTTTAAAACATCCTAGCTAATTGTTGCTATTTTTTAATATTAGCGGTAAGTGCAAGGAAATTTAGAGGGACAATAGGGTAGTGTCCTCCTGGCTGCTCAGCCTGCTCCATTCATCAATGCCTGGATTATTTTCAGATGATTTAGTTTACTCCTGGACAGGGATTGTAGAGTGGTCGGGGAGCAGTGGAGCCCTTATGCAGTAGAAATGATCCGTGGCCTCTCGGGGCACATTAGGCCATCTAAGTTCACAGGTCTGGCTTTGACACCTCGCGGAGCTATTCAGCAGCAGCCGGGCCTGGCAGAACAACCCCTTCCTCTGCATTTCCTCTGATAGATGAGGTGACTCAGAGGGCTGATCTGAGAGCAAAAAGAGATTAGGGAATACTTTCTTGTGAACCTTCTGATCGTTAAACCCACCTAGGTCTAGGTAGGAAGATGCCAAGCTTCTTCAGCCTCTTATAATATTTTTGATGGCAAGGCTTTAAACCTAGATAGTCTGGTCAACCAGAATAACTCTTCCTGGAAATGGAGTGGAAATAGATATTTCATCACTACACAGCAAAACTTTTCTAATGCATGCCAGTTTTTGCTAGTGCGATTGAAGTGCTGCAATGTTTCAAATTGGGCAATACTTTATAAAACCAAAAATTTCCATTATGCTTATTATTAAAAGATTATTTAGAGAGAAATAAGAACTTTAAAAAATATATCATTACTGCTATTTCTTATAGTCTTATAGTGCTCCTTAAAACTGAAATTGTACTTACGTATGGTGAAATAAAACGTTCTCTTAGATCTGGAGCTGATCCATATTCCAAGAAAAAATATTTTTATTTAGGTTGTTTAAACTTTCACTTCGCTTAGTTTTCTCTCTCTCTCTTTTTTTTTTTTCTGAAATTTGCCAGTCTGCTTCAACAAGGGTTGGAAAAAATGACTAACTATCACAATACAGATTGTCTATGAAACACCACTGGATTACTGATTCACACATACCATAACTGTTACATAAAACTCATCATTCTTTAGAGTATTCCATCATTTTGGATGAAATTTCAGCAAATATGACCCTAGAAGATTCCTAAGAATACATCTGAATTTAGACCATGATGAGGTACTTTGACTTGATCTGTTTTGCAGCCACAAAACTTTTGTGCAGCCCAAAATACTTTACAAAAGCGGGTACGTAGTACTGTTTAAGTCCTGAGTAACTCATTATTTGAGTTAATACAATTTGAGAAGACTAGTAACTGGAAAAGGAGGGAGAGAAAGAGAACTGGATAAATATGAAGTACATAGAATGGGAATGAAATGGATAGCAGAAGCATTAAGAAGAAAAAAAATCTTCCTTGGTTTCTGTCTTCTCATGGAAGACAACCGCCACGTTTGAAAGTCTAGCTAGTCATCACTGCTTTTATACTACAAAAATACTTAGTCTGTTAAGGGATAAGTGACATTACAGACTGTAAAAGATTTGTATGTATATACTTCAGGTGTTTTTTACAAAGTTGTAATTGACATTTAGACCTTTTGAGGAAACAACTTTTTTTTTTTTGTATGTTTACATTTATTAATGTCTACAATTTGATTTTATTTGCAAGCTTACAGAAAATGCTAAAATATATCATTCTGAGGTATGAAAAGGAAACTAAGTAGGTGAGTGCAAACATACAAAATTTTGGAACAATGCAATCAAACAGGGAAATGTGGAACATAATTCTGGGGCTGGGTGAATTCATTGATGTGAATTTCAAGGAAGATAAAGTTTGATTTTTTCCATTTCATAACAGTTTCCAGGCTATTTCCTTTTAAAATTGCATCTACAAAAAAGAGTTGCATGTAGAAGCTTTACTATGAAGTAGTATTATATCACCAAATTCTACTAATATGATATGAAATTTGACCTAAACATCGCTTAAAAGATTATTTTCTATGAAGTGAAATAAATCTAGAGAGTCTTTGACCACAGTATAAATCTCTAGGGTGGTCTTAAAAATATTTGGGGGACCAGTCATTGAACATCTAAAGGAGGAGAATAACAGTCCAGTCTGGGGAAAAAAAAAAAAAAAAAAGACATTCCCAAACACCTAACTGTGTTAAACACTCATTTGGCACTTTGAACTGATACTACAGATATATTACTTCTAGCACATAAACACTCATATCATTCATGATGTTCCTTGATATGGCAGGTGCATAGGAGTTTCAGCATCTTTGGCAGTCTCTTCTGTGCTAATTGTCTTCCAGAAGTAATTTTGAATCCAAGGAAAGGGAATGGGAATGAAAACACTTTGTTCACTGCAAGAATAATAGTGTGTATTTCATAAAGCTAATTATCCCACAGGTAGTTTTTACTTTGGGATAAATGACATTGGCTGAATTAGCACCATGTGCGGCCTATATACACTGATTGCACAGATTTGTTAGGAGCATAGGAAGCCACAGCCCTGGTCTCCTCCCTGTTATTTAACTCACCAATGTAAAGTGAGTTTAGTTAGTTAGTTTATCCTGACAGTTAACATTTACAGTTTCAACCTATGAAGTTTCCATGCACATCTAATGATTTTTAGACAAACGTGAAGTTTATGAGAGAAAGTCACAAGATCTGCACTGCACGAGAAACAATTCTAGTCAGAAGGATCAATAGGCAAATAAACAAGAAATTTGTTATCCTTGATCTCAGAATATATGATACTAGTCTTCCAGACCTATGAGCTATTTAATATTTTTATGCTCATTTAGGTAAACAGAATTAGTAAGAATTATGGAGTCCAACCTTTCTATCACTGGTTCTTTTGAAGGGACATGTTTTTGTTTCATTTCATTTTGTTTTGTTTGTTTGTTTATTTGTTTCATTGATTGATATCACTAGACTTCCATTTGATTCCAGGCTAAATTTATTCCCAATGTGTCAACCCTGATTATCAAGCTGAAGCCTCAAGTACCTCCTCGAGTTAAACTCTGACACATTTACAGACAGAAATTGTATGAACTTTCAGTCAAATTTTTGTTAAGTGAGTTGAGTAATGCCTTTTCAATCTCAATAATGTAAGTATCATCTGACTACTATGATCTTCTAGTACCACTTCTCGCAATTGTTCCAGGTTTAATTCTTGAACAGGGTAACCCCTATTCAAAGAAATTTCCTATGCATTGTGAGATCTTATATAGGTTCCAGACTCTTCTAGAAAGAAATCAAATTCATCTATAGGCAGTAGCCTTTCCTAAGTCTTCATAATAAGAGATTGTCGTAATCCTGCAGCTAGCTACTCCATCTGGGTCCTTCTGCATCTTTTCCAGCTGAGGAGCTCTGATCTCATAGCAAACTTCCTGTCACAGGCTACTTAATGCTCAGGAACATCCATCTCTTTTATATGATGTCTCAATTGTCCTCTGGTGATAAAAAGGATATAGGCAAATGACCAGTTTATTCTCTTTCTTACTGAGGAAAAACAGACATCAAACTATTAATCATCTCAAGACAGCCTTGAAGAATTCTACTAACAACTTATCTCCAGCTCCTCTTCCAGCATTGCCTGCCAATTTCTTATCCATTTTACAGATTCTTGATTCAGTGCTTTCATTTTAAATGACACATTTCTTAGTTGGTAGCATTTCCTGAAGTCTTGATATATTAAATCTATTGCATTTCCTTTGTCTAGAAGTCTGTCTAGGATGATCTACATTTGATTAAATCCATGTTGTTTTACATCCTGTTAAGTTGTCTTTAAATATCTTTCTTTCAAAATCTGTCCTAAAGCAATGTACTACACAGAGATACCCGCTTACATATGTCTCTTAACTTTCTCTTCCTTTAACTGCAGGCACAGTATTTGGTCCTCTACAATCATAATGAAGTTGACTTGAAAGGTGTCTTTAGAAATGCTTTTTACAAATCCTGCAAGGGAGACCACCTAATCCCCCAACTTGAGTGCATTAAAACCCATGAATTCTGTTTCCATCGCCATTGTGATAACAAGGGTGTGGGAATGAAAGCTCCCATTAACTACCCTGCTTTTCCTCCCAGTTCAACATAATTGTCCTTTTTGAAACCTGAGGCAAAGTTTGTTTCATTTTTTGGCCACACCTAGATTATCTTTAATCTCTATGTTATCCTCACTGCAAAGCCTCCTTACTTCTTTCCTGTACCTTTTTTTTTTTTTTTTTTCAATTTATATGTCTGAAAAAGCAAATATCCTATGGTTATCTTCTATGTGATATCTTTTTCAAGACCAGACTAAGATTCCATTTTGACAATTTTAACTTTAATCTTTTACTTCTTGATTTCTTCTATTGTTTTTTTACTGTTAAATCCTCTTCTTATGTCTCTCATGCTTAATCCTCATATCTGTCTTGGGGTGGTTATTCTTCGATTTGACAGCTCTCTAAAATTTTCTACTGTTTGAGATATACTATTCTGTAATATTTAACTTTTTGACATTGAAATTTCAAGCCTTTTCTCCATGCAAATCCCTCAGGATTCTCAATTTAACAGACTTTATTAAACAGTTCTTTTAGTTTATCAAAGCTTGTCTCTTTGTATTATAAGTGCCTAGTTGAAGATCTGCTTTTTTATCATTCTTTCTTAAATGGAATCAATTAATGTTTACATAATTTGAGTTTCTTCTCCATGATCAGCTTTTATATATCATTACTCCCACATTGACTCTAATACAAAGGTTTTTTTAACTATGTTCTAATTTTATATTACATTCCATTTCTAGTTGGCTTATTTTACCATTCTTCTACGAAGATATCTTGCCCAAAAAAGTAGTATTTTCAGTGTTATTAGTGTTCTCTCTTATTTCTTTAACTGAATTTGGAGCTCCAACTTTCCATTTTTGTTTTTCTTGAAGACTGCATACCCTTGAATATCTGTGTTCCATTTGGAACTACTTGTCTTCTGCACTTTTATCTCTATAACACTGGTTTCATCTCCAAAGGGTGTAGCTCAAAATCTCTCTGAGGAACACAAAATAATTTATAAGCATTCATTAGCCTCATAACATACCAATGAAATAACTAATTGCAATGGTGGAAGGTGCTCGTGGATTGCATCTTGAGAAGGTTGAATGTAGAAACACCAAAATTCCACGAACAAGTCCATCCTTGTTCTATACAGATTCCTTTACTACTCTTATCACCATATCTGAACAACTTCAACAGCGTGGTAAGGAATATGACTAACATCTGACATCTGTTTTCTCTTTCTTTTGTCTTTCTCCTCAATGATATTTTTATGTCACCTCTTCTAACTTTTGAAGGGAGTAAATGATCGACAAAGAATATCATCTGCCATATATGCAAAAGATATAAGATTTAATTGACTGTGGTTCCAGAATATGGTTTCAGAGTCCATGAGACCACATTTAAGTATCTTCTTAGATAACTGTCCTTCTAAAAAGTTTCTTGCTTTGACTCTACCTATTAGAGGTACCCAAGCAATCCCACCTGCTTTTGAGTACTTTGTATCCTCATTTTGATTTGCAGATAAGAATTAGAGATTAATTTGCTGATGTGCTGCTTCTGCCACATCCATCTTGTCAGCTCATACAAAAGAAGAATATCTTATGACCTGAAGCTATGTCTCTCATAAAGTTAATTGTCATCATGCCAAAGTTCCTAATATGATTTCAGTCATACATTGCCAAAATTGCCTTTATGCTTTACCTCAGAAAGGAATCATTTCTGTTTGGGGGAAAGGAAAGGAGGGAGACGAACAATGATGTGAATGTCTTTTGGTGTTATCCGCTGCCTTGCACCCCATTTCAAGTCTCATCTTTAGGAAAGCAAGCTATTGAGTCAGTCAGTAGTCCAAGAGGTTCTGTTGGGATCTCTCATCTGGTGTCTGATTAGGTGTAGACCAAACCCATTTAGTTTTGTCCCTCTAAGGCAAGCAGAAGCATGAAAGGGTTATGCAGACCAGAAATTAGGCCAGACAGTCTGACAGACATTCAGGAGTTATCCTCTACAGTTTGTTTCTTTCATTTGGCATTTGAGGGTTTACAGCTTGCAAAGCCTCATTGAAGCCAAGGCACAGACAGCCTTTTGACAGGCTACAGATGCTTTGGAAAATGGCAATAAAGCCAAACCTGCGAAGTGCAGGTCTGCATTCAGCCTGAAGTGTCCTCTGATTCTTCCCTTTCAAATTCTTGCTGCAACTTTGCAATGCTACCTTCATCATCCTGACAAGCTCTAGCTTTAAGCTGTAAATAGAAATCTCCTTACCCTGAGGTCACAAGTAGCCACGATAAATTTATGTGGGGATCTCTGAGATTTCTGCTGATACTTCTAGTAAAAGGAGTACCAAACTGAAAACTGACAGACTTTCAGAGGCCTGCTGAAAGTTTTTATGTATTTCACCTACTAAATAGCAATAATTGTACTGACCCTGTTAGAGGCAGAGATCTGTTAGAGATAGAATGAGCTACAGAAGTATGTAAATGAATAAACTGATAGATTTGTAACTGGAGAATGTCTCTTCTCTCTGAATAGGTCCATAATATCATCACTGGTTCTAGTCTTTGTGCGTAAGACAGTTCACTACCATTATGAAGCACTGCAACAGTCACAGGCACTGTTGTCATCATTATGCCATTGTCTTCTGTACTCTGCCGGGTATGTTATGTTATGTTCTCTCTGTTTCCTAGTTTGAAGGAAAAAAATTGGAGATTTTTTATCTTCCCTATTCTTTCCTGATTCTTAAATTTCTTATGGTAGGGAAATAAATGAGCTGCCACCCTAATTTTTCTCCCTAATTTTCTAAGTAGTGTATCTAATGTATCTAGATAGCCCTTGCTTGCTTTTTCCTTGCTTTGCATGTCACATAAGCACCATGAAGAACACTCTGATTAGACAGAAGAGCTGAAGAGCTCCAAGGGGGGCAAAATGAGAAAGAAAAACCTCTAAATGCAGGAAGAAACATCTTCAAATAACCTTCCTGTACCTAAAAAGTCAAAGTCTATGATGTGTTAACTTGGATAGTCAAATGAGATTTTTTTGTACAGTGTACAGTTTGTTTGCGTACAGTCATAAAGCAACAGCTCCAAGTGTGCTTTCAGGATGAAATTTCAAAAACTCTCTGGTTATTGGGAAACAAACTTAATGAGAATTTAAATATTTAAAAAGTCTTCTGCCAAAATTACTTTTGAATAACAATATGTTACAGATTTAAGGTATAACATTTTAAAAATGGTCTTTTTTAGGCCCATAGTCCACATGTGCAAGTAATTATGGGTGCAAATGTGGATATGTCAACATCTACATACATTAATGTACCTGTTAATCTGATAGTTAAATGTGTATGTATTGTCAAATAACAAAACTGGCCACAGTTATTTGTGAATGTAAGAACGAAAGCCATGTCAAGGCTTAACCCTTAGAATTCCAGGGTGAGACTTTTCATTGTGCACGAATAGAAATTACGTTAATATTACCAATAAATATACCTGCTAGGGGGGAGACATTTACACTCACTCTCATTCAAATTTTATTCAGAGATGTGTTTTCCATCAATGCTGTTGAAAATTTTAGCCATCTTGGGAATATGATTAAGGCACTACATTGTTGTGTTGATCATAAAAATGCAAACTAACAGCTACTCCACTTCCAGGTTTGACTTGGGAACGTGGTGGCTGCAAAACGCTTAGCCTCAGTGCTAAGGAGGTGCTTGATGACATACTGGTGAAAACCTTATCAAACTGGTTAGTCAGAGAAGTCGCCTTTGCATGTGCCAAGATGTTTGTTGGAGCCCAGAAGCAATCTCCTTCCAGCAGTCATTCTCCACTGCCTCAAGGTGCTGCCATCCCAGCTCTGAGGATGTGGCTGGTGGGTTTTCCCTCACTGAAGCTCCCTGAGTGACATTCAATAGTGGTCTTACCTTGCAATACCTCAAGGACCTCGGCATCGTCCATGCTTTGGAATTTCTGGCTTCTGTTTATATAGACACACACAAAACCCTCCCCAAGGCACTACAATTGAAGATAAAACATTAAAACGCATCAGCCCAAATTCTTGCCTCTCCCAGCCCTCTGTGGAAGCGCTGTGGTGCAGCCTGTAATTACCTGTGTTGTACACGCAGTTCCCCAGCATCATCTGTGTCCTTAACTCACACACGGAGCGGGACGGTGCGAGCTAGGTGAGCTAGGACAGAATAATGAATGGAGTTGTGTTGTAAACAAAGTTGGAGAGGCCTCTTCCTTTGTGCATGTCAGAAGTTGAAGGTGTGTAATCAAAACAAAACACTGTGGGATTAAATAAAAATAGATGATTCCCCAAGGAAATGGATTCTCCTAAAGTGAATGCCACTGTGGGTGACACTGAAGGGTACAATGTAGAGATAACTGGGTGGCTTAAGGAAGAGTTTTGCAGCAGCACAACCTAACTTACACTTTTTAGGCTAATTTGAGTACTATTCGAAGCCTCCGTATGCAGTCCACTTTGTACATCTGGGTTACCTTGACTAGACCAAAATTACAATGTGGAATATCCCTAGAACTTGTCTGTGCTGCTCAGGCAGTTGCACACATCAGATTTTGCTAAGTTGGTCACTCAGTCATTTTACATCCCTCATTTTCTTATTCATGGTTTGCGATACTCATCTTGCATATGGGCTCAGCACATATAACGACTGTAGGTTTTGCTGATGGGAGCCATACACTGACCACACATTTTTTAAACAGGCTAAGTAATCAACAAGCAAACTGATAATCATTGCAGATATTTTCTTACACAAAAACAAGATGACTGTCTTTGATTAGACTGGTTATCCTTAGTCTTTGAAGCAAATGAGCAACAAACAAAAAATAAGAAATGTGCACAACATCTGCACAGTAACTGAATATTATTTTCAGGAGTATCTTTGAAAAGATTTATTCTCTTTGAAAAAGAGAATAAATAAATAACTAGTTGTATATAGTAGGAGATTTAAGTGTGTAATCAATAAAGAATGGGATCATAACCCAGTAAAGATAAGTGAAATTTCAGGAGTCATCTCATCTCTTTCTGGTGAGAAAGATTGAGATTCTGTGTTAGTTGCAGTAAGGTTGCATAGCTGGCTGTCATTCAAGTCTGTATGTGATTGTTTTTTAGCATGAAAGATTTAAAAATGCAATCAATGCTGTTTGTATGATGAAAATGAGGAGTAGTTGTATACTTCTCCTGTTTCAGAAGAAATCTTATTTTTCTAGCAGGTAAGATTTTCATTCTAATCCTTTCTTCTTCCTGTAAGTATTCCCACCCTGTAGTCCATCTGGGGAATTTTGCTGAACTGCTCAGAATCCTCCATGCCTTGCATACTGAAATCATGAAACACTGTATATCTCTCTCTAAAAGGGAAAAGTAAATACTGAAGTGTTCTAACTGAGGTCATACTTTCTCATGTCTAGACATCACTGGTAATCTCTGCCTTTTATATTACTGCTGTGCTTTCCATGCAGTCAGCTGTGAGGAAAGCACTTTGAGCTTAATTGCATAAAATATGCTGAATTTCCAGACAACTTTCAATACAGCATCTCAGATTGTTTAGGTTGGTGTGTGTGATCTTTTATGAAATCAGATATTTTTCTCTGGAGGAGAGTAGCTTAGTAAACTGATGGCAAATTTGGAATAAAAATATGACTGATGTGGTTGCATAATGCCCAGCTTGTTAAGCAAATGCTGTTGAATCCAGTCCCCAGTAAACAAGCTAAACTTCTTGTTCCACTAGAAACATATTTTACTAAGAATCTTTGTAGATCATTCTTTTTATGTAAAAAAGAAATGTCTCAAGTGACGGTTTTGAGCAGAATAAAGCGAACATTTAATAAATGAAAACATATGCTGAATCAGTCTTTGCCCTTATATTCTCACTTCTTAAATATTAATACCCTTTTCTAACTCTTTGTACATAAATAATCTTTTAAGAGAGTAACAATGAAATATAGACAATCCACATCAAATGAATATGAACTTTTGATGTAATTATCAAAGGTCTTTTGGATTCTGTTTAATTTTAACAGTATTGGATTCTACCCAACAAATTTAGATCTCACGTGGATTTTAAAAATCCAAACATTATGCCTCTTGCATTTGGGATTTTTGCTTAATTTGGCCCATCATAAGGATTTTTTATTAGAAAAAAATTAAGCTCAAGATTAGATTTGGCAAACTAATAGCTAAGATGTTACTGTAACATGTGTTATTGCCACGAGTGAATTGAAATGCTGGTAAAGTTTCTTGATCTGATATATTTTTCAGTATTAACTGTTGGACAAATTCTTCAAGATTTAGAAATACATGTATATTATAGCTTGAAATTCTTCCTATTTTTAAAAAATCTTGACCTGAGTAGATCAACCATATTATTAGGATTTTCACTATCTAGGAGTGGTTCTGAGTGTTGCAAATAACTTCTTTAAACAGAGCTGTTACGTACTGATTGCAACATGTTCCTATATGCTCTCATTGGTTCCAATCCACTCTCCTGGGGGACCAGGAATTCCCATTTTACCAGGAAAATGAGCACATTAAATTCATCAGACAAAGATCATCAGGCCTAGAGGTGCCTATGAATTTTGTAAAGAGAATGTAAATTAGTTTTTCTTTTCTTTTCTTTTTTCTTTTCCTAGCTCTTTAACTGAGGAGGAAATGCCCAGAACCAGCTAGCAAGAAGTAAATCATAGGCTGTGGTGCCAGAAAGGACTATGTATAGTTCTCATTTAGTCTCTCTAGCTTTTCAGAGGACCTCATCTCCCAAAACAACCTCCTCCCAAAGCTGCATTGGCCCCTCACATTCTCCCCGGGATCCAAGCAATACCCACAACTCTATTCATCCTCCTCTTCAGGATGCTGTCTCCTGGAAAGCCTTCCTTGGGTTGTTGCTTCTGCAAAAGATGAGCTCTGTCCCCTACCCTGGTGGGTCTCTGCTGCTTTTCATACACCCAAGGACTCATGGGACCTTCAGCCTGTGGCTGTGCAGGGCAGTTTATCTCCGTGAGACACTTCCATTTCCTCTTCGCAGCGCTTCTCTGTATTTAAATTCCTGTGTCAAACTGCCATCATTTATCCTGGTGGTTCAGGGCAATCCTTAACAACGAGCTTGTGCTTATTTGTCACAATATCAATTCTGTATTTCCTGCAAACTGCACCCAGATTTTTTTTTTTTTTTTTTTTTTTTAAAGACTTAAAATGGTTTAGGACCAAGGGTCCTGTTGTGTCATGTTCAGAACAGCCCATCTAATTAGTACCTTTCCATTAATAGATACATTTAGAGAATTATCAGTCACTAGCTTTTAAATCACTTGTGTGTGCTATTAATTACATATAATGCAGGATTTTAAAGCACAATATCATGTGGTAGTAAGTCATATGCCTTGGAGAAATTTAACTGTACTATAACAACACAAGTACTTTTATCAACCAGACCTATAATCTTATAAAAAAAAAAAATCAAGAAGATAACTTGACAAGACTTGTTTTCTGTGAAACTATGTTGAATGATAAAGCTCATAATTCCATGTTGATAGAGCCATGAATTTGTCTGGCTTTTCTTTTTTCTTTTTTTTTCCCTCTCTTTTTCTGAGATTAGTATGAGGATAACCAATCTATCATTTCCTGGGCTGTTTTCTTTAAATGCTTGAATTGCATTGGCGAGTCAGCAAATCTTTGGAATACCCACCCTTTCTCAAGACTTGTTAAAGAAATTTAATTGCAGTACTCTACAGTGCTCCTTGGTTAATTCTTTTAAGTTTTTCTGGTGAAAACTACATGGGATTCATCTTTCAAATATTCTGTTTTAGAAGAGTGAAAATAACTCTTCTGACAAACTAATTGTTTCTAGTTTCCGCTTAATCCTTTATTCTAACTTTTATTTATTTATTTATTTATTTATTTATTTATTTATTTATTTATTTATTTATTTATTTATTTGTTTATTTATGCATGGCAAATATTATCATTCATTTAATACTTAAAAAAAGAAATTAAGATATCAGGTTACCATTCAAACCTCAAGAGAGATTCAAACCGTGGGTGATACACAGGAGAACCTGATCTGGCCTAAGGGTGGAAGTATGGATTATCCTCACAGCAAGAGGTGAAAACAGAAAATGATCATCTAAATAAATGAACTTGTAAATGAAAGCTTATCTCATGCAGTGCTGGTTTGGTAGTTGGATGGCATTTAGGTAAGCACACTGGAAGAGTTTGAGGGGATGCTTTAGTGAAATGACTGGTGAATTTATTTTGAAATAGTATCAGTAAAATCCTTTTTTCCCTTCCCCCAGTAGATCTCCTTTATATCTGCTACATCTCTAGGTATGCTTGTTCTTTGTCTACCTCTTTCATTGGACATATTTTGCTGTCCATTTTTTCCTCATCGTTGTTATTTGTCATGACATTAAGCAAATCACATGATATCAAGAAAATTTTGTTTTCTGTTAGTGCTGTAACTTTATAGAGTGTGGAAAGCCTCGAGGCCCTAGGAAGGACTGTGGGTCTTTCCAAAGCAAGCATTTACTGTATGATGATGTGCCTGGAAGGAGTATATCTTGTGAGTGTTGCTTGTGGTGAGCATCAAAGTACTTCTGAGAAACTGCCTGCCTTAGATATTGCCACCACTTTTTTTCCAACCTGCCATTTTACTGAGTATGACAAGAGGTGACTTCTGGCTTTGCTGTTTGTTTGTTTGTTTGTTTTGATCCAAGTGGCTCACATAATTAAAGCATGTTTTTGTCACTCTGATCTTAGAAAAATCTTGAAAATGTGCACCCTAAAAGGTTGAAAGCCTAGAGGCAAACCCAGAAATTCAGATTTCATTGTCTGCAAAATCTAATTATTACTCAAACCCCATGATTTCCTGCAACTTACTATTTTCAAATTTAAGGGCTGACACAACCGACAAGTTCTGAATATATATATATATATTAGGATTATTTCAGATCTACTGTCCAGACCTACTGTCTCCCAGAAAACTGCGAGTATATGTCACACTCTTTTTGCTGTTTCTCATTTTCTTTCTCTTTCAAGTCTTTGTCAGAGATAAGTTTCTGTGCTGCACGTACCTTTGGTCTCAATTAGTATAGCTGTTCTTAGTTTAATGGTCTAGAGGAGCTTAGAAGAACTGTATTAAAGGGAAACTCTGACAACAAAGTGAGAAATGTAATGATACTATTTGGAAAATATATGATAATGAAAGTCAAAACAAAATATCTTTGCTTTACTATCATAAAAATGATAGACTGTTAACAGTGAGATTGATTTAGCCTTTGATAAGGGGTAAACCGACATTCATTATTTCTATTATGTTTTAACATATCTAGTTATTAAGGGAGATGCTCACTCCATTCTTAGTAACGGCTTTTATTGAAGTAGTTACTCAAATCTCAGTCATCTGTTCTTCAGCACATAATATCACTATAAAAATGCAATGTGTAATAATAAACATACTAAAATTACATAATGGCCAGGTTAAAACGCAAGTCAGTTAACTTTTAAAAAGTGCTACCACGTAGCTCCCATTCCCTCTGTCAATGGGCTCCACAGTGCAGGTAGCAGTTGTTTTCTTTGTTTAATCATGTCTTTGACCACCGCCCAAAAGTCAATATTCTGCTGTCAGATGCAAGCTTGCATGTGAGGAATAGGTAGGGAACTTAACTAGGAAGCTTTGTGAACAGGGAATTGAATTTGCATCTAATTCACTAGGCACACATGTTTACATGACCTTTAAAAAAAGGAATTAAAGCAGCTGGATCATGAGCTCTAGGCAATCTGAATTACTGGGGTGATTTTATCAAGAGACCTAGATACTTCTTGTAAAAAGCTGCTTTGAAATAGAATGATTTTAATTTAGGTATAATTTCATATTAAATTCATAGCTGTGTTAGCAATGTGAAATGGATCTAAACCATTGAAAATGACTGTCCAGGAGCTTGTGGGACAACAGCAAATGGTTTCAGGCTGTCACTTTATGTTTCTTGCTGCAAAAAGGAGTAAGAAGAGGATTGTAGAGATTTTGTGCTAGAAGAAAATGGCTAGTTATTTTCTCACAGAAAAATGCTATTAAGAAACGCAGACGAGGCCATGCATAGATTCCTTGCCCAGCAAGTTTGGATTATTATTTAATGTTTACTAAGCTAAAATTTATTGTAACAAGAAGTTCTTAGAGGAACACAAAGGCTCGTGTAAATTATCTAAGAACATGTCATTTCTATTTTCATTCAATACTAAACTTTCATTACAACATACAACAAATAGGATTTTAACCAAACAACAAACAAAAACACCTATCAAAAAGGAACTGAATTTCTTATAGAAAGCTACTAGAATTTCTTATATCTAGCTTCCCCCGTATGTGTGAAAACACTTTGTAAATACGTGTAAAAAACTCCTCAGCCCAGGTAACTATAGATGGTATTGCAGTATGTTTCACGTTTCTCAGGCTGGATAATACATCAGTTATGAAGGGTAAGGAAGGATGTAAACAGAGTGTCTATAGGGTCTTTGGCAGACAGCCAGGATCTTATGCAGCCCTTGCTTCAAACTGACTAAAAAGTGTGTGTGTGTGGTGTTGATCAGTGTCGTGCTAAATCTAACTAATAGACTGTTCATTCATTTATTAATTGAGCCTTGGACTAGTCTATCTGTCCACTGACACAACCATATAGTTTCTGCTCAACTTGGAGTGCCGGCAAAACAAGCTCACAGTTAACCACAAAAGCAGTTGCCAAGTCATGCAGTGTGAGGGATCTATGAGATAGATAGATCACCATTGGTGTCAGGACTGTTATTTTACCTCTGTGTTAAATGTAAGGTTAACCAGCAAATATCCCCACCCAAATCCACTCAGATTCCCCAGGATAAGAAGTGTTGAGGAGCAGAACAAGAGTAGAGGATTTCCTCTCAGTTTTCATGGCTCATTAATAGTGGATATAAATACTGTAGGGCTGGTTGCACTTTCCTCTTGTAAAGAGCTCCAGACATGTGGAGCAATGCATCCTCTGGTTCCAGAGCTTGCCTGGTTTATTGACCTTTCCTTAACGCAGAAGCAGCCCCAGCAAGGTGACATCCTACCCTGCCCAAGAGCTTAATTGTCCTCCATTGTTAGGCAAGTTTCTCTCATTACAGCAAACCAAGTCCAATGTGAAGACTAGACTTTTTGGTTGTTCAGTGGGACAGATAAAGGACTTTGGAGAGAGCAAATAGAGTTATGAAATATTTAATGTTTGTTTTCCACTATAGTATGATTAGTAATCTGATCTGGATTGTAGAGAGCTTTTAGGGAGTTCTCTAAACCTTTCCCAAATCAAATGAATACAGACTTCTTATTGGTAATTGTTTGTAATGACATCTCTTGTAAAATCTATACATTTTTGTAAGTTATAATATTTTACTTAATATTCATAATCTTCTACTTATACCTACATGTGATTTTTCAGTTACTGAATATCTACCTTGTAGGTTAGAGCAACACCAAGAGAAAATACTGGTTTTGAAACAGGGTCATACATATGTATGCAGTACACAATTTTAATGAAATTGGGTACAGACTGGGGACTAATTATGTCCATATATATAATATCTAGCAGACTGGGAAAATCTAGTAGTTTTTAGTCCCTGGGTTTTAATACAGTCTAAAGAATACCGTAGTCCTTACTGCAAGGCTGGATAAAGCCCCATAAAGAAGAACACAATAGAAAGGGTACTGTGAACATCTCTGGTTTTCTGTTATGTGCCATACCACACCTCAGCAGAAAGTACTAAAAGGCATTTCACATCCCCGTCATGTTTAAATATAATGGACTATGATTAAAATAACTATTAGTATACTTTTATTTTTCTTTTTTTTGTTGAAAAACTAAATTTTCATGATTGAATCACAGAAGATGGGATCTAGCTCAAAAGTCAAGCTGGAAGAAGAGAGGTGAACTGTGAAGAACTTTAACTGCTTTTCAGAATCTACATGCTTATGGTTTTAGTTACAAAATTGAATTTTTCCACTGACTACTTCAGTGGCCCTTCTTTTTCTCTACTTATATGGTATTCTCTGCAAAAACTGCTCTTTCCAAACTGCTCTGCTAATAACACTATCCAGAACACCTTCACATTAAGTACTTCGCTTGGTCTCTGGTCACTTGTATCTTAGAATGATGAACTTCTGCAATTAGAGACATTTGTTACATTACAGTTAGATTTCAATGTAGCTGTCCTCAACTGAGTCTTATGGAAAGTTTTTAACACCACTAAAGTCTTTTTCCTTTGGCTAAGGGATATGTTGAAGGGATAGGTTTCAAGTTTGGCCTCCACCAGTCTTGATGTCTGGTGGTATGTGTACAGATGTTCTGGGCTAAATACAAAAATTAAAATGCATGTGAATGCACAGACACCAATGTTCATTAATGGGGCAAGCATTATTCTTAATAACTGAAAAAAAATTTAACTTTTTAACTCGATTTGTTATTTCTATCTGTTTGCTAATTAAATACTTTGTATTCCTGAACTACTTCAACGTGATTTCATCATGCAACATAATTTGAAATTGATGTCTTCACTTGGTCATAAATATGTGCTGCTTCTCTCTTCTCACTGGTTATTGGCTTTGCATGAGTCAGTAAGCCACAATATCAGGATTACAGCCCGTCTTAAAAATATATTAGGAATTATAACAATGATGATGCTATCAAAATACTCATGTTTTATGTAATTAGTTTCATTTACACCTCTGCAATGTTCAGGAACATTGCCAAGTTGTTGTTCTGGCAAGTTTACTGAACACTGTATTTCTACTGAAAATGGTCTAGTCTACATGCTTTGCTATATATACCATCCTGCCTAAGAAGAGAAGAGCAAGTCACCTATTCATATTCCCCCCCTCCTTTTGCAATAGAGTGTGTGTATTGTTCAATATTGCTAATATTGGTCTTTTGGTTGTCTTCTGCAAGACCTTTATCAGATACTCCACAGAGTCAGGAGAAGAAAAGCTTCCTAACTTTGTTCACTCTGAAACTTGACAAATTCTTTTACTATCCACTTATTTCCCCACAATCATAGGAACTTTTAACCCTAACTATCAGGGCCTGTAGCTGTTCCAGTCTCCAGAAGGGAAGTTTCTTAACCTCTGAGCACTGTGTGATCACGAGACATCTGCTCTATCACATCTGGGGTACCCATGCTTTCTAAGCACCATCTAGCTCCTGGTGGGTAATTGCTGACTCCTGGGAGACGCGTTGTGTCGGCCTGGTTCCCACACAGCAAACATACAAAGAAGGGTCTTAAACAGATTTCCGTCTCCTACTTCTGGGGGTTTAAATTTATTGTGTAACAAAACCCTGGCAGAAATCCCAAGCAAGCTTGCAATCACTCGAACTGAGACTTTTCTTAGGCTGATTTACTTTAAGGTCTGATGTAGGATATTCAGTCTTTTCCCTCAAGCTACTTTGTTTTGGAGAACCACTCGCTGTTCCTCTTTCTGATTCAGTGCTGATAAAACCCAATCAATCTATCAAGATGAGTGAGCAGACTAGGTCTGCTCATACCTCCTCTCCCCACACACATACACAGCATTAAAATGACAACAAGCTGCATGTCAAACATGCATGCAGAACAGCTACGATAAGTTAGAATGATCGTTAACATTCACAGGGCAATTCAAGTACATCTTGTACATGACTTTCCAAAATTATTTTAATAACAATCATCTTTGACTGCACAGTTGAAGATAGTTGGATCACTTCCTGCAGGCACGTTCCCACAGTAATATCCATGGCACATCCATTACAGACAGTTCTGTTAGTTCTCATTAGCTAGGACAAACAAGACAGTGAGTCACCATCTCCCTGCATAAAGGATCCCATTGTTTCAAACCGATAAACCAGAGATTCTGCTCCATGCTGGTGTAAACCTGACATTGATTAGTTTTCTGGGATGTTATAAAGGCAGCCTTTGAACGGATGTGGACCTGAGGTGTCAGGGGGAGAAATCTGTTACAACGATACAGGCGATTTATATCTTTTCCAAAAAAAAAAAAAAAAAGTGACTTGGCTTCTCTCAGTGCCGGGAGAACATATTATATTTGCTACAAGTGCTTTTCCAAAACTTAGTCTGAAACTAAAATAGATTATTGTACTGAATGCGTCCAAAGCATACCCAGTAAAATAAGTGGTTATTTATACACTTCTCACTAAGCTGCTCATTTCTGTTAGGTAGCAATTGCTTCCAAAGCATGCTGAAATGCATCTAATTTATTGTAGTATGAGAAAATATTCTTCCTGTTATGCATTGGCTCTTGTTTTGTTGTTAGGTTTTGTAAAATCTTAGCACTAATGGTGAAAGCCAAATGCAGAAATATTTTTACCTGCACTCTGCCAGTAACATCAAAAGAAGTGCTATTATCTCAACAGCAATTTGGACTGGTTATCAAATGATAATCTTGGAATAAGTGAGTATGATTTGTGATGGTACTTATCTTTTGTAGGTGTGGTTGGCATTTATTAAAATTTTTTTTTTATATATTTTTTTTCCTGCTAGATAACATGCCAAAGACTTCAGGCAATAAGTAATTATTCCATGTAAAATATTTATTCTCTGCCAGTCATATGTCTTTCTTAAAGATCTGACTTTGCAGCAACCATTTAGGATGTAAAGCTTAAAGAGAGGGCCAAAATGAAACCTGATATAAGCAACTACAACATAAATGAATTTGTTGTGTGTGCTCAGCGGTAGCTCTTGAGAGTGTAGACCATTTGTAATTATTTCCTGTATTTATTTGGCACCTTTGGGTTAAATTATCAAACATTAGGTACTCAGTTTGTGCTCCATCCACAAACCACGTGAACATGCTAGGAACTCATCAAGGTTTCTGATGAAGATCTTTATGCTTTAAAACTACAAAATGAAGAGTCGGTTCCTTTTCTTTTATGTGTTGTGGAGCATTCTCTACCTGAAAATGTTTGTTTGTGTATGTGTGTGTAAAGGAAAAACTCCAGAATATTTATGCATAATATAAAATCAGATTAGCCAGAGCAGTCACAGGAAGATGCTATGCTTCTGAACCATAATTACCGCCCTGTCAATGAGCTCCTCTACAACAACTCTTTCGACTCAGGAATACATATTTTGCACTGTTACATACCAGAAAGGCTAAACCGAGTACATTTGTATAAATTGTATTAGCCTAAATTCACATTGATTTATTTAAAGTTTAATTTACTCAAACTAGCATTGAGACTGAATTCATAATGTGAGCCCTAATTCACAATTTTAAAATGGTACAAAATATTTTGTTGAAAGAAAAAATAGTGTAATAAATGTGCATGTTTGTTCTGTAATATCCACCTTCTAGAAAAAAAATAGTTTTCCCTTTAGTACTTCCATATCTATATCCTTTATGCTCACTTTTCCTGACTCTAATTTCATCATGTTTATATAAAGACTTTTTTTCCCCTAAGATCCTTTGAAAGAGTATGCAACCAGCTGCTGCTGCATTGGTGCTTGCCTACAGGACTGGGCAGGTTGTTGTACTGAGAGGTTTCAGGGCACATATCTTGAGATATGTTGGAGAACACAAACCTTTCCTTGAGTAGAATGATGAATCAAAGTGAGGAGCTACAGAAGAGGAACAGAACTTCAGAAGGAGACAAAGCTGCGAGCAAAACTGCAGTTGCAGAAAGTTGCAAAAGCAACACACATTCCTGTACATACAGAGTCACAGAATGGTTGAGGTTGGAAAGGACCTCTAGAGATCATCTGTTTCAACTCCCGTGCTCAAGCTGGGACCCCTAGAGCATGGGGCACAAGGTCATATCCAGGGAGTTGTGAAGATTTCCAGACAATGAGACCCCCACAACCTCTCTGGGTAGCCTGTTCCAGGGCTGTTGTATCTCTTCAGTGCCAGTAAGCTTTCATTAAAAACATCTAAAATCTTTCATTTATTTAATTTTTGCATTAGAGAATGATTTTCTGTTAATATTAGTATAATTTCACTTACTTACTAGCATTACTTCTGCATACGATGTTGTGATAGGTAATTCAGATGCCTAGACATAACCTGTATGTTCCCACCTCTTCTGCAACGATTGTTAAGGGACATTCATCAATGCTGAAATCTTAACATAATAAAAAAGCCAAACCCTGCCCTTATTGCACAGATAATCTCTTGCTAAACCTTTAACGTGCTAGGGCATCTCAGCAAGGTCTTCCTTATGATCTTGAAAATCAAACACTTTACATAATAAATTCCCATTCATAACAGAATACTGATACCAGTTATTTAAATATCCTTCTGCTTTATAAAAACAGTTAAAGGATAGAACTTTTAATTTTAACTTTTAGCTTTCTTAAACAGCTGGCTAATGCTATTGGAGAACACTGAGTGAAAATGGAGCCTCAATAGTGCCTGCATGGTCAAATATTTTGCTACTGAGAGTGGCCAGTGTCAGGTGTTTCCCAAGGACATAAGAGCATGGAAATGACTGAATATTTGACACTTGTCCATAATCTTTATCCTGCAAAAACAGGGTCCTTGGACAGAATAATTACAGGATCTATTACACTTCAAAAGGTGTGGTTAGGATAGCTCTGGATATTCTTGGCATTGGTATAATAACTGAAAGACTCTCATCAATAACAAGGGAATGACCATTGCTGACATAAGGATGTTAAATTACTTGGATGTGGCTTGATAGTTTACAGCTATTTTAGTCCAAACTTTGTACTCACCTATAGAAAGTAGAAGTTCTTCTCACTGAGAAAACTTTCTCAACTTTCCCAAACTTCACTGAGATGGTATACTTCACAGATATGTTTGAAAACATGAAAGTTTTATTAATTTTCATATCAATACCTCTAATATCAAACAGACAAAAACTTAACCTTTTTATTATTTGAGTCAGTTAACAAAACACTCAAAGTCAGATCAGCCAAAGTTTCAAGATACCTACATATGCTGAAGACAAAGCAGAGTCATTGGATAAAATTACTGTTAGCTTGTGTTTATCAGCTCAGACTAATATTTATTCTTTATATCTGTTGAATTTCAACCTTTCTCCAATGCAATTACATTAAAGATTATCTCAGAAAGTCAAAATAGTGGAATGTCTAGCATAGAAGTGTCATTATGATGTAAAAAAATGGCGTAGTTTAATTTCAGAATCTGACGCACTCATTATAGCAATCACTGTTTTTATTGGTATCTATCTTAGCACTTTCACTGATAACAGCAACTTCTGAAGCGAATTTGATAACGTCATGTATGTATTGGCGCAAAACTCTTAGACTGGCAAGGCCTAAATTTGGAATTACGCATAGTAGTGTCAAGAAGAGGAAGACTCAAAGGGTAATAGAGATCTTTAGACAGATAGTGAAAGAGAGGGTAGGAGATCAGAATCTATCCTAAATTTTCTTAGAAGAATTGTCTTTTGACCCATGCACTGCACTTCATGTATGCTAAGCATCACTTACATGAGTTAAAATATATACTTTATATACTGAAGTTTATATTACTTAACATTTTTAGTATGTAACAAATTTGTGTTCATTCAAGAGTCTGAAAACCATTCTGAATTTGCTTTTAAGCTGCCCTTTCATAAGTAACCAAAAGCTTTGCCTAGGAGGACATCCTGAATTTTTGTCTGTGTATGTAACTCAATCATAATGCAATTGTCATTGCCATGTAATTCTAAAGAAAGTGCCACTTTTGCAGATGAGACTATAGTTTATTTGGCTTGGAGACCTGATGCTATCTCTCACTTCTGATCACTTGAATGTGGAAACTTTTCTGGTCTCCATATATTTTGAAAGGGATTACATACAAGCACAGAAAGCAATATTCAAAGTGGAAAATTTCAACCTGACTTCAAGAAGTGTTTGGCAAGGGACATTCAGTCAGTTCAAAGGGTTTGGAGTTCCAGACGGAAGAAACAGGGTATGCAAATATTCAATTAGCAGCAGTGCTAGGGTGAGACTTTGGAAGAAACAGAACAATCTAGAGATGAATCTCTGGGAGAATTGGCAGGGAGGTAGGTGACAAGGAAGTCTTATAAATCATGTCATGAAAAAAACATGGAATGTTTGATAGCAAGGAACAAAATGTCATATAAAAACAGTGCAATACATTACCCAATTAGAAGCAAATGCAATGAGAACATTTCAGGGTAATGCAGGGATCGGCTTACTTCTAGGCAAGAGTCCAGCTCACACATTTCAGAATGGCTACCGTGGAAGCAAAGTGTGTACAGAAAAGTGGGTGTGAAGATGATTAAAATAACCAGGCCTGCTCATGATTGCATGGGATGAAGACAGTATAATTAACTTGGCTAAAGGAGTGTCTTATCCTTGTGATATATGTAAACTGATAAGAGGCTAAACAAGTGGAGGCAGCCGAAAATTGAATGAGATGGAACTCAGACTTCAGAACAGCTCCAAGAAACTTGACTCATTTTGTTGCTGTAAAACATGTCCATTTGATCTACAACATGGAAACATCACTCAGTTAGGGCTCTGTCCTGAAGCATTTCACATTATAGCGGTGTTTGGGTACGAGCAGGACTTTCACAATGTAGTTTGGTCTGTGCTCAGATCCAGCTAAAAGCAGGAGATTACCATGGAGTATTTGGCAAATTTTTCTTGAAAAAAAATTTTTTTTGAGCAGACATCTAGGCAAGATGGAGACAGCAAAACAGTGGTTAGAAGGGGAAAAGTATGTAAAATATATATGCAGGTCATGCTATCTGAAATGAAAATTCCTAATTGATTTACTGATATTATTTTTAGAAAAGTTATAAGAAGCAGATGTAAGGAAACCATATTTTATTTTCTCCTTTGTCATCAATGATACCATAGTATATTGTTGCAGTTTTGTTTCATTTGGCTTTTTCAAATGAATTTTTACAACATAAATAAAAGAATTCTAGGACTCAACTGAACCTTGAAATTCTGATGTAATGAAGATTAAAAAGAATCTACTAAATAAAGAATAAAGATAATTGCCAAGAGATCAGGAAAGAGCTGAGGAAGGAGCTATGAGATTTAGAACACACTGAATAACCTTTTTGTTTGTCTGACTTTTCCGCTGAATGATAAAGAGCTGGACTAAACAAAATTTGATTTTTTGTTTCACATTTTCTGACTGAAACAAAAAGAAAAAAACAGAAGAACTGAACAAAAGTTTTCATGTGAACTGAACTGTTTTATTCTGAGTTCATGTAGTAAGCACTAATGAAAACAGACTTTACAAAAATCAGGTCAGATATCAGCTGACCCCTCTACCCAATGTTTTCACTGGCTGAAGTACTTAAGAGGTGAGAGAACCATGGGTCCAATTTCCTCCTTTGCTGGACAAGTCATTTGCCTTTTCCTAGTTGCCAGGTAAATACACTTGGAAGTTGGACCTTGTAGTTCAGGACCCTTCCTGAGTCAGATGATGATTTGAAGCTTTAGACTGAAGCTACCCCATGTTAGTGTCATTAAACTATTCACTTTAAAATATTCTGAGGCAGAATATTTTACAGTGCTTTTCTTGGAGAAGGTTTTTTTGGTTTTGTTTTTGGTTTTTTTTAGAATGCATGGATATTCAGAGAGGCACTTTTAAATGTGGTACCAAGACACTAATCTAGATCTCTTCGTCCTTTTTCAAATGAGTACTTAAAACAAAATGGAATAGGTCTAAGAACAGACTCAGACTTTGAATACTGAAAAAGCAAAGACTAGCAGGTGAAGCTTCTTTTCCATTTTAGCCATTTTCATAGACCAGCCCATAATCTATGTAGATTTGGCTGTGGTAGCATTACCTTTCTTCCTCCTAATAGGGTTGACTGCAGTGCCTTAATTTACCTGAAGTGTTCTCTAAAACAACAAGAGTCTGACCAAACACCATGCTATTTCTGTAAAAATGCACATGGAAAGCAGCATATTTTAGTGTCTTCACATTTTCAGGTCAAACTATCAGTTAACAGTGAAGTTTAAAAAGAAAGCTAAAAAAGTTTAGAAATAACTTTCAGTTCTTTGAACGATCACTTTACAGGTAAACAGGAAATGAAAGAGTTAGAAGTTACTTTCTTTTTATGTGGGCATATTAGATGTTTGTTCCAAAACCTGTTTCAGTCACCCTCATTAACTATTTTTCTCTGTAGTGCATATTGGGTGATTTGTTTTGAAAAGCTGGTATCCAATGCAAAACTAGCATACCACACTGAGAAAGTGAAGCGTGTTTCTTTTCAGAGCAAGTTTGCAGTCTAAATCTTAAGCAGTCCTCCTAGTCCATGACCCAGTGTGGCTAGTGCTTGGAGTTTTTGAAAATGCAAAACCAAAAATGAACAGCTATATAATCTATTTCTCTAAAAGCTTCACTTCAAGGTTTTAAAATAGGACAGTATGTTTGCTCAGATTCCTTGGATTCACAATGCAGATGAGTTGATACAAAACTGTTGCCTTGGTTATGGTAAGAATAATACAAGTACTTTTCAATAGTAATGAAATTGTTGGTTAAAGGCCATAAAATACCATTAAAGGTATTACAGCCAAACAAAGGAATTGATACAGAGAAAAACATATTCTTGGAACCTGAAATGGAGAGTGTAAGATCTCAAAATGGCCCTAAAGTAAGTTGATGAATCTTGTCCAGTCTCATTTGCTAAAAGGCAACATAGTCCACTTCAGCTCTGGTAGTATAACAATGCAGACCCATGTGTCCTCCAAAGTATTTCTTGGCATTTTTGCTATGTGCCTTCACATTTATGAAGGAAATGGAATGGAATAAACAGAATAAAACTAAGGTGCGTTCACACTACCTGTGCATTATCAGCACAGACAATCATTTCAGAGACCCCTTTCCCAAGACATCAGTATTTTTCATTTTACCAGCACTGCTCATGGGATATGCTACAATGATTTTCAATGCTTGTCAAGCTTCCTGACAATGAAAATCTACTGTGAGCTCTAAAAATTAATGGTTTTCTCTCAGACACTTAGATAAATTTTAATCAAGATTGTACATTGCCTCCCTTTCTGGAACTGATGTGATGGGAGGTCAGGATCTTTCCTTGGGCTTTGTTTCAGAATTTTTATGGCCAACTACTGAATTACTTGGAGCTTTGAAAGAGTCAGTTTTCCAAAGCTGAAAACAACTAAAGCCAAGTCTATTGGGAGAAAGAATTTAAACAGAAAAATCTGAATAATTGGGAACTGTTTAAGAATATTTTACTAGATGTCCAAAAGCCACAATCAATAAAGAAGGACAACTACACTGGTAATAAGCCAACTTGGCTTATAAAAGAAAGCAGTTCTTAAAAATACACATGTATACAGTATTTATACGCCTCTGTATATATTTAAACACATAAACTGAACAATACCCTTAATAAGTAAAACCGAAAAGAAGGGTATGAGGAGTAAAATATCTAAAAAATAGTAGGGAATTGATAATGAAAGCTAAATGACAAATCTGAAACCAATATCCATAAAATTTTAAATACATTCTGAGATGCTTTATAATGTATTAGCATTTTTTTGACAGGGTATTGGTGCTGTACTGAATAGAAATAACATAGTCTGGAACAGAGAGAAGGGAATATGACAATGAGGCCACATAATTTCCCTCACTCGGTTAAACTGGATGCAAATGAAAAATAAGTGTTTTCATTCGGCCAGATATTTTTCTGTTGATCTCAAAATAAAGAACCCAGACCAAGTGAGCATTCACTTTTGGGGGACAGTACAATGTCTAGAGCAGTAGTACCCCATTCTTGCTTGAACTCTGACCTTTGCCATAATTAATTCAATTATTAATTAGTATAATAAAAAGAAAGCAAATATTACCAAGGTTTCTGGTATTATTGTGGCTTGAAACATAGCCATGCCGGAACCTGTAATTTAAGAGATACTTGTAAATTGGAAAAGATTCCAAAAAGATCTAATAAAAAGGTTAAAGGATTTGAAAATGAAGTGATACTGAAAGAATCAAAGAGCTCTCTTTCTTTAGTTCAAAAATTAGAAGGTTAAAGGAAAATGAGGCTACAATTTATACATATACACATAGTCAGGCATACATGGTGCTACTAGAGAGGTCTTAACTGAACCACTAATACAGCATTACCATTTGGGTAGAAATTGAAGAAGAAAAAATCATATATGAAACAAAGTGCACATCTCTTAGAAAAGAGGGTGATTAGCCACTGAAGCAATCTGCCACTGGAGGTTTATATCCTCTACTACTAAAACTTTTTTTAATCTCCAGTTTCGATTCCTCCTGCTCTTTTCCTTCCTCCAGGAAGATAGACACTTGTTGATTCTATCAAGGAAGTCAGGCTAAAGATAAATGCAGTGTTTTTTTCAGGCTTTACTTCTGTGGCTCCACGTTGAGTTCTTCTGCCTATGTTTGAGAATATTATTAGCCAACATCTGATTTGTAGGAGGAGTATATTGGAAATCCTCACCTAAGAAATGAATCTGTTCATTTTTCAAACCTGGTGCTTGAAGTCAGTGCATTTCAGAGCCAAACACGAACACAATGGAAGCCATAAACTCATCAGATCTTTCACCAAAAAATGAGCCAACTGAGGAATTTGTACAACTGCACTGTGAATCACATCAAGGAACTGATATAGCTAAAATAAAAAAATGTTAATGTTAATCTCGATCCATTTTCCAGAAAGACCCGGTCAGCATGAAGGAGCAGGATGACAGGGTTGGGAATGAGCAGCCAGCGCCAGGCTGAGGCCAGACAGCTGGCGATACCAGCTCAGGCATATTTGTGACAGGAATCTCCCATGAAAGATTAATTTTGATGATGAAAATGCAAGTAAATATTAAATCCCTTAGCTTCACAGTTTCAGAATATCATGACTTTTCCAGCAAGGCACTCAATTTCATTATTTCCCAGTAAGGTCAAGGTAGTCAAGAGCTGGGAGCATCTAACTGGTAAAGAGAACTCCCAGTCTTTAGAAAGAGTAAAAGACTTATTCAAAACTGAAGAAGTTATTTAAGATTTTGCATCAAGGGCACAAGGAAACAAAATACAATATTTTGGAAAAAAGATATTCAAATAATTAATTTTGACAGAGCTGGAAAATTATAATAATCAATTTTCATTTCATTCATCTTCAAGTTGATGTAAAAAATTCAAACCAGAAAAAAAAATCTTAACTGCTTATTCAGTAGTTACTTAAAGGGTTTTCATTTCTTATCAGACTTGTTTTCAAGATTAACAAGAATCTGCATAATATTTCAGCTTCACAGAAATAACAATTTAAAAGAACAATTGTTTCTTGGAAAATAATTGCCATCTTTGCCGTTCATATTAAATGATAATGTCACTTAAAATCAACTTTGACAATACCTTGAGGAAACAAATAATGCAATGATTGTAATATTCAAGGAATATTACTTACATACAGAGAACATATTAGAACAAATTGCTAGTAAGCTATGTGGTTTAAAACCTTCTGGAGTTTATAACTTAGTGTTGAATTCAACATATATCTTTTATTTTATTGGACAGCTGTCGTTCTTCTTTTCCATTTGACCAGAAAATATTTTTCATATAATGTAATCTAGAAGAAATAAACTTTGAATATATCTATTATATAACAAAAGGATTGTTAGTCTAACTTTTGTGAAAGTGATTTATAGAAAACTCCTTATTATAAGAAAGTTTAAGAACATACAGACAGCTCAAAAGACATAGCTCAAAAAAAAAATTAAATTTTTCTTTCAATCATTATGTGATTGTTATATCAAGAAAATCACGAAGGAAATACCAGACAAGTTAATAATAGTTCCTGTGACTCTTTCTTTTTATTGTTGAAGTCCACAAAGTGTGTGCTTTTTATTTTTTCTGTAACTGAAAACAGAGAAAAGGAGTAAGGTGAATCTCGTTGAATTCTACAAGAAATTTGCCATTGTTTCATATTACAACAATCTCTAAAAATGATTATTATAATTCCTATTAGTATTGTTTGCTATTCAATACTCAGCTTCTTATGAAAAGAACCTAGTGTGTGCTTGAAAGCATGTGCAATCTACTTGATTTTTACAATAATTAAACCTTTTATTCATTACATTTAGATGTGTTGGTACAGCTGATTATGATAGTTTCCCCACTGACAAGAATTCAGGACTCAATTTAAAGCAAAAAAATTTTTTTTTTCCTAAAAAAAGTATTTTCTTAAAAGTTTTTTTGTGCATAAATGCTTTCACTGAGTCTATATATAGAAAATGTATGCATATATGTGCAACCTAGCATACTAATGCAAATATATGATAGCATATCATAGAATCATAGAATACTTAAGGTTGGAAGGGACCTCTACAGGTCATCTAGTCCAACCCCCCTGCACACACACAGGGTCTCCTAGAGCATGCGGCACAGGGTGGTGTCCAGGCGGGTTTTGAAGATCTCCAGAGAAGGAGACTCCACCACCTCTCTGGGCAGCCTGTTCCAGGGCTCTGTCACACTCACTGTTAAGAAATTCTTTCTCAAGTTCCTGTGGAACTTTTGGAGCTTCAATTTTTGGCCATCTCCTCTAGTCCTATTGCTGGCTACCACTGAGAAGAGGCCAGCCCCATCCTCCTCACTCCCTCCCTTGAGGTACTTGTACACACTGATCAGGTCTCTTCTCAGCCTTCTCTTCTCCAGGCTAAAGATCCCACCCCAAGATCCCATTGGTCTTCTTGGCCACGAGGGCACACTGCTGCTTCATGGTCAACCTTTCATCCACCATGATGCCCAGGTCCTTCTCTGCAGAACTGCTCTCCAGAAGGTCGGTCCCCAGCCGGTATGGTGTCTGGGGTTATTCCTGCCCAGATGTAGGACCCTGCACTTGCCCTTGTTGAACTTCATGAGGTTTCTCATCGCCCAGTTGTCCAGTCTGTCCAGGTCCCTCTGGATGGCAGCACAGCCCTCAGGGCTATCAACTACACCTCCCAGTTTTGTATTGTCCGCAAACTTGCTGAGGGAGCACTCCATCCCTTTATCCAGGTTGTTAAGGAACAATTTGAACAGGACTGGACCGAGGACTGAGCCCTGGGGGACATCACTAGCCACAGGCCTCCAACTAGACTCTGCACCACTGATTACCACTCTCTGAGTTCTGCCATCCAGCCAATTCCTAATCCACCTCACTGTCCACCCATCTAACCCACTCTTCTGGAGCTTGCCCAGGAGGACGCTGTGAGGGACGGTGCTTACAGTTGCTTACAAGTCTAGTTGCATTACTACTTCCTTCCAAACTATGTCTGTGGGAGAGAGAGAGAGAGAGAGAGAGAGAGAGAAAAGTGTAGCTCAGAGTTTGTAGATTGGGAAGATTAGAGATTGAAACTGAAAATACACGAATAGAGACTTTCAGAATCAACAATAAAAGATAACTGTTGACCCCTGAATTCTGTTCGTAAATATTAATCCTGAGAAATTACCCACACAGGTAATTTTACCTTATCTTTCTGAGCCCTCTATTACAGAGTTGGGTGTAGACTGTATCTATTACTCCTGGATTCTTGAATTCAAGTTAAGATGGCTTTTAGGATTTCAAGATACCCTGGAGACAGGAGTCAAGAGCTGAGAACCTATCCAGTGCTGACACTTGTTCGATTTCAATTAAAGGTGAAGTTTTTAAGCTTATAAAATATGGACATCAATAAACCTATAGGTTGGGAAACCCGGAAACGACTACCCCCTCAAGCAATTTTGCAAGGAGACTACTAAGGATTCAAGGAGTGAAATGTCAGGAAACTTAACAACCAGTTCCCCAGCAAAATACATGTAGGACCAGTTTCCTGACAGAAACAATTTTCATCAGGAGTTTTTCCATCTATCTCTAATATACTAGTACAGCCTAATGTTATATGTTTTTCTCTCACACAGATACTGTGTAATGATCTTTCAATAAGCATACCTTTCCCCAAGAACTTCTAACTGAAATCAGGGAGTCTTCTACACCTTGTTAGTGTGCATCCACCTGAACAATTCATCCACTTCTCCTTTTCTATCCTTCCTCTTCCTCAGATGATACCATAGAGTTATGCCTGGAACTTAATGAACTGTACATCAGTATGTTCCCAACCATCATATTTTCTGGGGGTCCAGAAACCCTTTCCATTATATGATAAATTCATAGCTTCGAGTTATATGATATGACACTTCTAATACCAACATGTTAATGAAACTGGGTAACACCAATGGAATTTTCTTGGCTGCCTTTCAACTCATTTAGTTTTTTTAAAATAAAATATCAAGAGACTTACCTTTAAAAGAGCTATTTTTTATATTAAAATGATACTGAAGTAAGGAGGATTTCAATGAATCACCACATTATTTGTAGTAGACTGTTACCTGGTTTGACATCCTTTCTTCTTTTTTTCATCACTCCGTAAATCCGAATGATAAGTGTCTGAGATCGTATTTTCTAATAATCTTCTATTATTTATTAGTTGGAACAGCCTTTTTGATGAATTAGCCTATAATCACATCTGTGGAATATACATGCCTTCAGGCTTCAGTGGCTGAAACTTCTCTTGAACGATTAGCCTACTCCCAGAGAGTCTAGCAGAGAAGAGTAGCAGATACTGTTTCTGGACAGAGTATTAGGTAACTCTGAATGTATTCTGGCATATGCAGGAAAGAGAAATATCTAAGGGAAAAGCAGCAGAAAGTTGCAGAAGTCTTGGCAGAAAGAGTATTTTAATGTCTTCACTGGATTGTGTATTGAACCAGTTATATATTTATGGATTTAGTATTTGAAAAAAGAATATGAGTAAAACTAATAATTCTATAAAAATATTATGCAATCACTAATGTGCATCTTAAATTATAACAATCTAGGACCATTTAAACCCAAATAGAAAAAACATATATATCCCATGTCACAGGAGTTTAATTAGTTGTTGAACATATGAAAAAGTCCAGTTAATATGAAAAAGTATTTCTCTCATTTCTTGAAAGTGATATCCACATTCCCATGACCTGGTATATAAAGCGCCAAGCGTAGCATTTTCCTCATTGCAACTGCTAAGATGTAACAGAAGTAAGTAACAGTATTTTCTGTGTCTATTTTCCTCATCCTACTGTGATGTACTTCAACATGGCAAATACCTCTCTAAAAGCAGAAGTTATTATAAAACTTAGTGTTAGGTAGATAGTTGCCCTAGAGCTCACTCTGTCATGGGTTGTCTAAACAGGGAAGAGTTATCTCCCCAAAGGGATAAGTTATGTGGATTCTGGTGAAGCTAATCAATCTTCATCATAGGCCTGTATCTTTCAGAAATTTGGCTAAAACAAACCTATTCAGGAACAGATGGTTTGGAACAAGGGTATTAAGCAATTTCTTTCATTCCCATGATAACATTTGGAAGGCCATCCAGTCCTGAGGAATAGGTGATGAAGTCATACATGAATAATGGGAAGCTTTCCCATGTTATCATATTATGTAGCACACAGAATCACAGCATTAAGCTGAAGATTGGGCAATCACATCAGCTTGTTCAAGCTTCTGGCTCCAGTAGTTGCATTTCAGTCATGCTGGATGAATGAAATACTGAATAAACACTTGTGTAGTGCAACAATGAAAAATTACCACCCAAGGACCTCCAGTGGATGCAAATCTGCTCAGAGACTAAGATCTATGATCTGAAAGATGTGTGGGGATTATGTCAATGAGGACAGCAACACTGAACTGATTTCACTGAACCTGCACTTTTGAGGTTTCACTGAACCTGCACTTTTGAGGTGGACAGCTGCAGGAAATATAATAAAATGGATGAAAATTATGCCCCCAAAAATACAAAACAGATTCCATGTTTCTGGGAATAGGTAAGATACAATAATTGTGGGTATTTTTCAGAAAGAAAGAAGTGTCTAAGCTAGGGTTTCACACTGTTTCGATTTCCGTTACATTCAGGAAAATTGGATTGTATAAATATTCTTATAAGTGAAAAAATTCTCATCAAAGAAACATCTAACCCCATCATTAAATCCATTTGACAATATGCACTTATTATCACTAGCAGTAGTACTTCTGCTTTAACACTCAGCCTTCCATGTACTCCCCACTTTTCCCAGAACATCTTTCCCCAACTCTTTCAATATTCCCAGTTTTCAAAATGAGAAAGTTTCTCCAATATTCCTAGGGCTCAACAAAGTTAAGGATATTCAGCACAGTTGCCTTTCTCGTGGCAGTAAGATAACTATAGTACAATCCACTTCATTATTTTATACCTTTCAAATAGAAAAAAAAAAAAGGTACCTCAGGAAAATAAAACTGCTTTAAATCCAGATGTCTAGCATCTACATGCAATGAAGGATCATAACTTAGGCAAGTGCCAAAAGCAGTCAGCAAAAACATCACAAGTTTGATGCAGAGCAATGCCAGATCTGACAACAGCAAACCACAAGCAATATATAACCTTATCAGCAGTGAGGCATTCAATAGAACCTACATCATCAAGAGCTGGCTAAGTGCAACTTTAGGAGGAAGCCTAGTGTATTAGTAATTTTGAACCACTGTTAATTTTCCATTCTTCATTTGTTATTGGTCTTTCTTTGTCTGATTTTTTTTTCTTGGTTCATCTGCATTGACATTGTCCCCTGTGCATCTCCCTGCAATCCCCTCAAATATGATGTCATGACTCCTTAAGAGTTATGTTTAGCTACGTATCTCATTCAGTAATCTAGCCCCTCCTGTGACAGGTAAAGCAATCTTAGAGCAGAAATATGTAAGACAGTTGTAGACAGAATGAGCCTTTCTCCTTCTTACAGGTCGAGCTATCCATTGATCATGTCACCTTGGGCACCGATGTTTCCTTTCAGAATACTGCCCTTTTGTCTATACACTTGCAATGGCAATCTATGCACTAGCCATTCATTTTGTTCGCACCACCTTAACATTTCTTGTCTCCTTAGGAAAAGAACTACTTGAAGGAGGGAAGGTTACAAACTGAACTATCATTAGGATTTTTATTCTGATAGTTTTTTCTTTTTCTATAATAGGAATGATAAAAAATCCAGACCAAAAAAAAGTAGGTTCTACTACTTCAGATGGTCAGGGCTATGTCTAATATGAAATATTATAAATATTTCATGATTTAGAAAATTTCAGAAATTAGAAAATTAAAAATATAAAAAATAATTTAAGAAGAAAGGAAAATCTTGATAATTCTTGAATGTTTGACAAATTAATTTCCAAGTATGTTAATCAACCAGCAGCCCTTAACACTGTCTTTGAGCTTAGGCCATTCCACAGTTTTTCTGACATGGTCTGATACGCAAGATATCAAGCTTTGTTTTGTCAAATAGCTTCTTTTTTGGCAGACATCTTTATAAATACTGCTAAACACCTCTATGTCATTTTATAGAGCTAATCATCAGATACTGATTCACAAACAAGACAGAACAGAACTGTGAACAGAAACACCTTGAAAAAGCTTGAGTCCTTAGACAAAACTGAACTCTATCCTTCCATCTCTAAACCTTTAAATTCTTGTTTCTCAGAACCTCTGTGGCCTCAAAGCCTCAATGAATCAATGCAGATCAGAGTCATAGTTACAGAAGAATCTAAGCCAATTTTATATATTCTCATTAAGAAGTATAAAAAATAGCATCCATTGTATCCCAATGATGAACTAGCTGAGAACGTTGCTAATGAAGAAAGATAATTCAAACACGGATGGATGTTTAAACGGGAAGAGAGGGAAGGAAGGAAAAATGGCCCCTTGGGTCTCACCAGTGATCAGTGTAGGCAACACAGTTGGACTGTTTCTCATTTCATTTGGTTAACTGCTTTTTGACTGAGAACCTGACCAAACTGGGTCACAGAAGACTGCAATTGCTCTGATAGGTAATGGAAACTCACTAACTGTTCTTCATAACACTCTTCTCTATAAAATTGTATTTCCTAGAACTTCAAGCTACCTCCATAGCCCTCTCTGGGCACTGCATAGTCTGATAATGTGGCAGAAAAAGTGCCCTGACACATGTCTCTGAAGATCTTCAAAACCCACTTGAACATCACCCTGTGCCACATGCTCTAGGTGACCCTGCATGTGCAATGGGGTTGGACTAGATGACCTGTAGAGGTCCCTTCCAACCTTAAGCATTCTATGATTCTATGATTTCTAACCGGCTAGAAGATTGTTGCCAGCTGTGAGAAAAGAAATAGAAGCAATGGTGCAAGATGATTACCATTCAGACTTAATATTGCAATTTTCAACAGAATGAAATGATGCATTCTGATAAAAACAAGATCAAGACAAGTATCATGACAAATCTGAAGAGTTGAGGCTATGACAAAGCTGTTTTGGTGTTGGATTACTGCAATGTATCTGTGAGAAAGCACACAAATGGATTCTTTCAATGGATAGACATCATGTATCTTTCTGTGACTCAGGTTGGCAAGGATGACGAGCACTTCTTCAGATTTAGCAATGCTAAAGCTCAGAAGACCTGAAGGGGCAAGTGAGTATATGGCAACTAATAATGGTGGAGGGAGATAAGAAAAGGGAAGTAATGAGAGCAATACCAAGTAAGAACTGATAGAGCTATGCCTCATGCAACTATGGAAGCGGACGTGGCACTCAAAAACCACTGTAGCAACAGTATGACAAAACAAGGCACTTGGATTGAAAAACGTTTCAATTCTTGGGAAAGGATATGAAATTATATGTCATAGTGGATGCTAGAAACCTGGTAGGATAATCATCACCTATAGAACACAAAAACTGGAGATTTTTCTGCAGAGGGAAAAGATTCAAACATATGTTAAACTAGTCAGTAACATTATATAACAGATTGTATATAATATATATATATGCATATGTGTGTGTATATATATGTGTGTATATATATATATATAAAATGTAGTCCATAATAGTCTGCTCATTTTACCAATCTTTTTTAAAATGATAAGAACTATTCTAGTGGGCAAATTCGTAGAGTCAGATTTGTCAAGCTTCCACATAGGAAAGAGAAAAGCATATTTTTTCCAGTATTTTATCTTTCCCCAGTTAGAATACGCTCTGGAGTTGGGTGGGGGGGAAACTCCCATTAATCAGAAGAGTCAAAACGACAAGCTGAGTCACTGTTGTCTTTAAGTGTATTGGGAAAAAATCTATATGGAAAAAATAAGTACTTTAATCTGTAATAAAATATGAGTTCATAATTTATATGAGAAGGAGGTTTCTAGTAGTCAAATGTTCAAATCAAAAATATATAAAAAAATATAAAATATAAATATATATATATATATAAAGCTTCTATGAATATTCAGGATTTTCGTTTATACAGCAACAAAAAAAAACACTCTCATGGAAAAAATTCCATGGAACTCACTCCATGTTCCTCTCTTTCACAAAAACATATTAATTATACAGCAACAATTAATTTGGTGGTCAAGGAGCACTGAGATTTTCTTCTTTTTTTTCCCTTGGATGAAATTTATCACAATATTCTGGTGATATTGATTAAATTTAAGAAGGAAAAGACATGAAAAAAAGGCTAGCTACTACCCCTTGATAATGATAAATCATGTCAGTGTTCTGAGAAGTGATTGAGATAACAGTCATTTCAGTTTCTTGGGCACTAACAAAGCTGCTCTTATGAGTGACTAAGTTGAAATTGACTCAAATAAGCATGACAAAAAATGAATTCTACTAAAAATATACTGCAAGTGGTTGTGATATACCTTGAGATTTGTGGTATAATTTATTTAAGTATTCCCTTAAAAATTCTTTCTTCTCTGCAAGCCACATGAAAAATCATGGTGTCACTTAATGCTTTTTTTTTAACCTATAAAATATTTTATTGTCAGTTAAGTGCATGTAATTTGTAGTGTAGTTTGGTTCACATGGTGGTGACTCTTCTTTTCTGCTTTTCATTTGGTCTAGGCTCATTATCATTAAAGAAGTGAAATATAAGAGGCCAGATCAGACATCACCCACTACAACTGGTGGGTCCTTATCCTATCCCATCATGGAGTCAACAGGAGTTTCCTCAGTAACACCACCAAGAATCAGATGGTCAGTAAACAGATTTTGCATGTGATTAGATGGGTGTCTTTGCATTAAGAATGAACTAGTTCTGAAAGCTGAGTTCAGAAAACAAGTCAGCAAAAGTAGAAATTTAGGAGGGGGAATTTCCCTTCTTTCCATCACAGACAGTATTAGCATAATTCCTCAAGTGCACACTATCTAAGATACCTGTGAGTTATTTATTAATAGTTAAAGAAGTTATTTGGCATCCATCATCAAATGTAATTCTTGAAAAGGTCTGACAGCAGAATACACTTGTTAACTAAAGACATGCCTAAACTTTGCCAAGAGAAATACTGAACTAAATATGCACTCACTGAAGTAGAGTGAGTCTGTGTTTCTTTTAAGCCCTTTTTCATAAAGTTTCCCTTTCCATCTTGCCTTATTTCTCTTAATTCAGATTGCTAGTAACAATGGAGGTAAATCAGATTAACAAAGAGTTTTCCTATTATACCATTTATACCATGCAAAACTTGTCCAGTGTTTGCATTTTTTTTTATTTATTTATTTTTTATTTTACTGAGGTGATAAATAGACGAGCTTTGCTTGGATAAGGGACTGTTAGTGCTAGAAACTGAAGTTCTCTGTGTATTCATAGGCCAGGTATGGATACTGAGAGGCACAGTGCAAGTATATCTGTCAGTAATCATGAAGTTGGCCTGAGGGAGAAACACTGTTAAGTGGTGGGTATTAAGTAACTCCTTGATGCTTCATATCTGAGACCCTTTCCTGAGCTAAAATAGTCAATGTCACCAACCCGTGACAGAGTATGTGAAAGCCAGACAGGCAAGTCCAAGATAAGGGTTGACAAGTAGACTGTTCTCAAACTGTATGAGCTTCTTTCTCCTAATATGTTTTCCATATGAAATAGAAGTATGAAATTTGATATCAGAGACATAGTAATTCATATAAAACTCACAGTATGGCAAAACCACTCAGGCAGAGCGGTCTCTGGAGCACTCTGAGCCCTACCAATGCTCTGCGTGGCTGTTGAGCTCCTCTCCTTTTGGCTGCCTCTCATACAGCCGGCTTCTCAATCAACCTGTAGGCTATTTATCAGGGCATACTTGGCAAGGAATTAATCTCTCTGGCATGCTTGGACACGCAGGGTCCTATGCACTCATACAGGTACCCTCCAGCATGTCTGAGCCCACGCTTACAAGATTGCTGTCTAGTCTTGATGGTGGTTTTGAATCCTGGAATGGCCATCAAACAGCAATATTCCCTCTAGTAACATTCACTGCTGAAGTGCCTTGTTTAATTGTCGACAGACTAGCAGATAACCAAGAGCCTCCACATTGTCATGCGAGTCAATCCAATCCTATCTATTATATAACTTAAGGAAAAAAAATGCCAAGGAAAGATCGAGGAAGATTCACAAGATTTATCCTGTCTTTTGGATACTGGGAAAATGCTTTAAAAACTTCTGAAGCAGCACCACAGATGTCAAAGGTCAATATTTTAAAATGACATTCTCAGAAATCAAATATTCTATTTATTTTACTGTGACATCCACATCTTTTTTAAGTTATTTTTGCAAATCTGCTGACAGTAGAACACATTTCATTTGTAACTGCTCTTTTGCAGGAAAGACAGGAGATCAGGATTAGGGAGGACTTCCGCACACATATATACAAAATATTTTTCTGAAAATTCTAAAGATCAAATTTGCATACATTTCTGGGACTTTTTTATTTATTGTTGTTTCTTCATTAAAAATAGCAGTCATTACAGCTGAGGAGGAAAGAGAAATCCCAGTATCTAAAAATCAAAATAAAAAGATTATATTTATAAATTTTGAGAATAGCAATCATTTGTATTTTCTTTTCCCACTGGAAATAAACATGCTACATAGGGCATTGTTAAGGCATTACTGGGAGGAAATATAGACAAATCCTTATTATATCTTTTTAATATATAGTTATGTCTCTTTCAACTCTTTTTAATTCTGCAAACATTATAATTTACAGTAGCAATTCTCTACTAATCAAGAGCTATTATTGTAGAGATTTTTTTCCAGGACATTTTAGTGTTAAAAATTATAAAAGATGTCAGTCAGCTTTGAGTGCAGTGCAATTATTTTTATGACTGATAAACTGAATGAATAACTCCCTGTGTGCAACATCAGCAGAGCAGGTTTGAACAGTCCTTGGTCTGCTTTAGATTTACATGTCTATACAAAGATGTACAAAAAAAAAAGGCATTACTGCACAATAAAACAATTTTGGGGCAGAAACATTCCTACTGAATATGTTTGCTATCTTTCTCATAGCACGGCAGTTGCAAGAATGTATACACACATCAGGTCAAAGCCTTTGTACACTAAAGTACAGCTAATGAGATTTCTTCTTCTAAGATAAACTGATGGGATTGTGAAGATTCCTGGAATGATAACAAAAAGGGGGTGTGCTATGGTGGGTCTTGACGTCACTAAAAACAATGTGGGCAGATAACTTTTAGTTGGCACCTGAAGCACCAAAACTAAAGATAAAGAATCTTTGAATGACAAGAGGCAACATCTTTCCTGAACAGGGATTATCCTACAGAGCCTCAAGAAAACCCCAGGGCAAAGGTAAGGGAAAAAAAAAAAAAACAGCTTTAATGCAACATCCCTTAATTACATACAGATGTTTACTAAGAAATGTAGCTATATCATCTGCATGGCAGAGAAAAACAGGAATTTTATTTCTCTGTCTGTTATCAATTAAATCATCAAAACAAAATTATCATTCAAATTACAATGTATCATTTCACTTTTAGAATGTATAGGGAGGAGGCAATCTACGAAGCAGAAATCTGCTAACCATCAAAGCAACAAAGAAACATTAAAGTTCAATGGACAGTTTGTTCATGCATGTTTTAATCTAGTTTTTTAAAAATGGAAACCATGTTCACGTGGTCAAAATAACACTTGCGTCAAAGAAGCCTTTGAGGTTCTATCCAGTGAAGCAGTTGATTTTTTTTCTTCTTTCTTTTCTTTCTTTCTTTCTTTCTTTCTTTCTTTCTTTCTTTCTTTCTTTCTTTCTTTCTTTCTTTCTTTCTTTCTTTCTTTCTTTCTTTCTTTCTTTNTTTCTTTCTTTCTTTCTTTCTTTCTTTCTTTCTTTCTTTCTTTCTTTCTTTCTTTCTTTCTTTCTTTCTTTCTTTCTTTCTTTCTTTCTTTTTTTATTTTTTTTTTTATATTTGGTAAAACCCCAAAATGTTTTCAAGAGGGGAAAAATGCTCCCTGGAGAGCCTAAGAAGGTGGCATTGCTAGAGTTTCTATGTGGGAAAATATCTTCAGCGACACAAGTTTGTCATAAGCATAGAATATCAAATGCTTAGCTTCCAACTGTATTCCCTTGAAAAACAGTTGCAAATGGGAACTGGTTTCTATTAATACTGAGATTCTATTGTTTTCCGTCATACAAGTGTTATACTTGCTCAGTATTGCATTTTATGCTACCTATGTTTGAAAGTTTTTTTCCAACTTTAGAAGCATACTTAACTGTTACTTTTCTACTGCATACACATCTTGCATTAATTAATTAAATGACACATAAGTAGCTTCTTATCATTTTTAAACTGGCAAGATTGAATGTTATAAACAGATATATGCTTTAGTGGGAACATAAGAAGTGAAAATCCACTAATATTCACCTTAGGGTCTTAGATATCATCTCTGACTGCTTCTCTTTTTCCACTACCATTTATTTTGGGAAACTATCCCCTGCAAGGATATCAATATTTTCTCTTGCACTGAAATTTAAAACCTTTTTTCCTTCTTAAATTAAGCAACAGGTATTCTGCTGCACTCTCTGATGCAATACTTACCTGGCACAAAAGGGTCATATTCATAAAAGAGCTTTCTGTGGTCAGGGTTCTTTAACACATTCCTTTTAAAGATGAAAAGAAGGACACAGATGATTTTATTAGAGATACACAAAAAGTCATAATTATGTAGTCACAGAGATTATTGTCTCATTAAGGTAACCTTTAAGCAGGGATGGATTTTTCCACAGACTACACATAGAGAGACTGGAGAGAAGCCTCCATCAGTGCACACACTTATGTGCTCCAACATCGACTCCAGACACACAATTAACACCCACAATTTAATCTGAGCATTGCTGAAGCTTTCCCACTTTCTGTACAGAAAGACAAAATAGTCTGGAAAAGCGAATCTTTTTCTCTAATATTCAGACATATTCTCTCTGCAGCCAGCTGCCCTTTCTCATCAGATCGGGCTGCCTTTGTCACATTCAGAGGTCTACCTCGAATATCTTACATGGACATTACAATTATAAGGATGAATGATGAGCCTGGAAAAATAACTACTAGAGAACTTATTGTTGCATTTACTTTGGAAAAGTAAGTGCATACTACCTTAATTAAAGGTCAGATTGGACATATGCATGTGTTATCTCCTTGCTCCATGCAAACATGCCTCTGTGTGTACTCCCAAAGCTATAATTGCACAGCAGTACCAAAGTGGCTCATACTAAGAGCAGGGGTAAACTTTCACCTTCTAAGTGCCTCATGCTTTCTGTCAGACCAGTACTGCAAAGAAAAAAAATTGGAGGCCACAGCAGAAGTGAGAAAACTGCACAGATTTGGGGAGTTTGCTTCGATTTGTGCTGCATGCCTGAGGGTGTGTTAGCTCCGACAGGTGATCCCCAAAAGATTCTGCCTCGCTGTAGGCACCTTTCACTGCCCCAAAATAAAAGTCAGGAGGATTAATTTTAATTCAGGACTTGCGTAGCTTTCTCTGTGCAGTGGCATGCACCTTGCACACACCTTTAGCCGCTGTCGGAAGTGCAGAGTGACGGTGATTTGTCACCGTTCACTGTACGGTCCATTCTCCCTTGCTCTATATAGCAGCTTGGGAAGAGCTGCCACAAGAGACTGAAAGGAATTTATTGTTTTCCTGATCTGGAGACCGTGCCTATGTGGGTAGTGGAGGTAACGCACTGCTGAGACTAGCGTGTATTCCAGCTGGCTCGGAGGCTAGACATGCCTCCAAACTTTTATCTTCTTCAACTTACTTCCACGTGCCAAGAGGAGCTCCTGGGCATCCTCGGGAGCAGGCCCAGTCCTCTGCCTGCCTACAGCGTGTCTGAACCTGAGTCGGGTCCCGTGGCGAGCAGAGCACACCTTCAGACTCGGCTTTTAAATCACGCTTTCCACAGACTGTCAGCTGCAAGGCTCCAGATGATAAGCTTGCTGGCAAGCTTTGTGCTTCTTTGCTGAACTTAAAGCCTCGGGGCGGAAAGGCGGCATGGATTCCTGGCCCTTTCATCCTCACTATTAATTGATCTTCGAGCACCTCACACAAGATATGCTATTACAGCACCACAAAGGGTCATTAAAACACTGGCTGCATTAGCTGGTAGTTCTGTGATGCAATGTGAGCCCCAGCTCTTCACAATGAATATTTAATTCCTCTTTAGTTATTTTTGCCTATTGTTCTTCTTGCAGAACATGCCTGAAAACAGGTAGTTGCCTTCTCTCATATACATTTACTACTCAAGGCTCTTCTTTGAGAAGCTGCAGAACTTGAATACACACTAGAAGTACTTTATAAGAAGCACTAGGTTACTGGAGCTATTTTCATTAAAAATATACAGTAATCAAATTATCATAGCACTTAAAATCAGTCTCAGGGGTTAAATACTTGTAATTATGAATGTGAAGTTTTACTTTCTGCAAAATCTCTGCAGCGATGACTTGAAATGCACTGTTTGATGAATATATACACTACAATCTCATTTCCTAGAATATTTGTTATGCTTATGGATACAGAAGCAATGTTTTACAAACTAAGCATTCGCCTTTTGTGCCACTCCAGAATAGATACAGCCAAACTCAGATTTCTGAGGCCTAGGAAGCAAAGAGTTAAATGACATGGCCCTGCACCCTCATTGTGCCCTCTGGAACTTGTAATTGCTGCTGGGGGGTCTCTGGAGGCGTTTTCTGATGAATTCAGTGCATTAGCCATATCTGCAGAGACAGAGGGATGTGGTGGAGCAGCGTGGCATGACTGTGGTCTGAAGCGTTGGGGAGCAGTGGTGTCTCTGGGTGTGTATATGAATCCCTGCAAGTGAGCCCTGTTTCACAATCAAAGCAAAAAGATACCAACGCACATGGGAAGATCCAATATACCTTATTTCTGCACTGTCATGTACATATTGTGTCAGTGGTAGGGTGCTGAGTTCGCCAACAGCTAAATGGGAGATGTGTGTGGTCTGTGGGTTTAGAGGCTGGTAACTGAAAGAAAAGTGTTAGACTGAGTCATCTGTGCAAGGGCGAAGGCCCTGTGAATAATGAATGCAAAAATCAGTTGATGTGATACTCTTTCTATGGAACAGACTGTGTGTTTGTAGGGCAGGCACAGGTAAATTCGCCTCACTAAATCTCATAGGGGAATTACACAGACAGCATTAAAGCTTAATCTTGAATTCCCTGTTTTTCAGAAATTTAAACTGAGATGTTTGCTCATGCATCTCCTAGTTTTCAGAAGCTCAGAGTTTACCAAGCCTTACTCTCAGAAGGGCACAAAATACCTCTAAATAATCCTAAATTTGCATCAATAGAGGGATTTGTTGTTGCTGTGATTTGTTCTGGTCACTGAATCTGCTCGGGATGAGTTGCTTTTTGCTGATTTTTAATGAAAGAGGAAGGTTTATTGCAGGAATGCACGATCATTTTGTACAATTTTGCTCCCTTACGACAAGGAGATGATTTTGGTCACAAGAGTAGATCCATGTAGTTCACTTGTTCTCCCTACAATCAGACCCATCCTCCAAAATATAGTTTTACCTCTCCTTACACTGTTTCTAGCCATCTTCTCTTTCTCTCATAGCAACATTTTGAAGCTATTAGCATGTAAACCTAAACATCTCTGGCCCTCTGTGGTATACGTGTAGGCTGAAGAACTGCCAGCTTCCATACTCAACCCTATGATCCCAGGTCTCCTGCATATGCCTGCACACACAATCACTCGATGTCCTCCACCCACATGGGATTTCAGCTCCTTCAGGAGGAAGACCTAGGTTCCTAGCTTTCCCCTAGATGCCAACTCCTGCTCCCTTACCTCTAACCAGCTGTCTCACAACATACAGGATAGTTCAGCTTTCACTGAAGTCAGCTGCATGAAAGTCCGAATTGGTAGCTCGTTCATGAGTCCTTTTAGCCATCCTGCCTCTGTGCAAACTGGCAGGCTGGCATGCTGGAAACTCAGCTCATACCTATACAGGACTGTCCTTCCCAAATAAATATCCTGCTCCACCAAAAACTCATCTATTTATTGAAAGTTGTGTTCTACCACACACTGATTGAAAGAAACACTGAGTGATTGAGGCCACTTTGGGCACGATCCAATGTGCTCTCCAGGTCAACACACACAAGAAATCATTGCTGAGCATTTTTTTCTTCTTTTTCAAATGACATACAAAAACATCTTTCTTTTTTGAGGTTAAGAAAGCCAAGTCTTTAGAATTTCTGACTCAGGTAGCACCATGCCCAAAGCCCTACTCATATTATGTAGTCCAACTGCGTCTTTCTAAATCTCAGTCTGATTGGAGGATGTGAATAATAGTTAAAAGCACATAGGAATTTAGAGAAAAGGTCATTTAGAATCCTAACTTTGCAAAAACTGCTGTATTTATACAAAAAGAAGAAGCAACCATAAAAGCTAAAAAAAACCCCTGCAACTACTGAAGTTAATGCTTTTCTCACTTGTAATACATGGTGTCATGATCACGTGGGATGCTGAGCAGGACAAATAAAGAGAGATTACCTGGCCAAAACAGCTAATAAAGTCCTGATATTTTAAACACTTTACAGGGTGTGGTGTTTACACTCTGAAGAATGCCATTACATTCACTGTAACTACTCCTGAAAAGAAAGCAGTGTCATTGGCATCAATGCGAGTACTCACAGTAATAAGCATCATGGCCAGCAGTGTCTCCAGACTATTATTATTAGTTACACACTGTTCGCACTGCCATAGCCCCTAGGAGTCAAGTCATGGATCTGGGATCCTAGGGGTTAACTGGGACAGGGCCCAGCAACAAGAACAAGAAAAATATGGATGGGGAAAAGGGTAGAATTAGGATGAAAGTGAGAAGAATAGGAAACAAGTGTCATGGCATTGTTACTTGGCAAGTTGCTCCATATATTTCAGACTTAGGATTTTAAAAAGCTAATAATAATGGTTTTGTTTAATCAGAGCCACATTCAGCACAAAAGTTATTTACATCTTTTAACAGACTCTGAAGGGCTCCTCCTATCCTGGCTCTCTTAACCCTTTTCCTGCCTCTTCCACCACTGCAAATTTTGCAAGCAGGGTTCGTGGTGAGCTGAGCCCTGCCTGTGCTGCTGCGGCATGGGGGAAAGCAGCTTTCTTCTGCAGCTCCTTCACTGTTTGAAACTTCACAAGTTCCTTTTTCTTCTCTCACTTCCTCTTAAAGGTATTTGTAGTGTCTGAGATAGATTAAATGGTTTCTCTGAACAGTCAGAGGATGAGAATACCCTGAAAAAGAGTGTTTTCTATATGTCCAGAGTTTGTGACTATGTGCATATGAATGTATGAATAAGTGCACTAGAATAATTCTTGAGAAGACACAAGTGTGATGTGCCAGCTTCTTTTTCCTCATTCATGGCTTTTTCCAAGGAAAAACCATTCAAATAATTTAGATTAAAAATATATAATGAAAGCATGCTTAAAAACTGAAACTTCTTAAGTCAAATACAGACTAAAATATTGGGGGGGGCAGAGAGGGTTAACAGAGTTGTAGCAGTTACAAAATTGCAAAAAAAAAAAAGCAAAATTCTTTACAAATACATGCAGTGTGGGAGGAAGGAAGGACTTGTGGTTTTGGCACTTGAGTGGTGCTCACAAGAGCTAGATTCTGCTTCCAGTTCTGCCCCAGAGTCTGTTCATAGATGCTATCACACTGCAAATAATAAATAATAATAATTCTAGGCACTTCTGCAAATTATTATCATCTCCCTTTCCTTGTGAAAGGGGAATAAGAGCAGCCCTTTTTTTTTTATGCACAGTTACTGTGAGAGCACCAAATATGCACAAAGTGGTGTGTTGCAGAGGCATCCGAGCCAGTGCAGGTACCCAAAGCATACGGCGTGTTAGCATTGGTCCTTAGTCCAGCCTAGTTAGTCATGTCAGAGGGATGGCTCATCCCACCAAGCTACGAGGCACTGCCCTATGGCAGCTAGACATAACTTAAGCGATTGTGCAGCATGTATCACAGCAGAATTATCAAATAAGAATGTTTCTTTCCCAAAATTTCAAAGGATTGTAAAAACAGTTATAGGAGATGTTGAATTTATATTAAAGTTCTCAACACCATGTTTTCAATTGAATATAGTCTATGCTGTTAAATGAATGCAGTGTTTGATGCCCAATGATAATTTGACTACCTGGCTGGGTTTATTTGCTCTCACTCGAAGTGAACATATGAGCTAAGGGGCAAGAAAATTCTTTGTTGAAACAAAACAGAGGGATTTATAGTAATTGTCACAAAGGAAGTCTTTGGGAATGATGGTAGTTGTCTATTATTACACCATTAAACTTTAGAAGTTTTCTGGTAGCTGACACAAAAGGTTCAATTACCATGAGCACTTCTCCTTGGCCTACATTTGCCTCCATTAAAGAACATTATTTCAAAAAAGCACTCAGTTTTTCCACTGCTTCCAAAGAGAAAAACCTTAGGCCAACAATGACTCTCTTTGAATAGTTTGCCCCAAAGCTCCCCCTTCTAGATCCCCATGGACTCGTAGTTCCTACTTTATCTGGAGCAAATTTTGTTCTAAAATTTATCTTCTCATCTCATCTTGCCTTCATCTCATAGTAGGTAATGAGCCCTCCTTCAAGAAAACATTGTCTTTAATATGACTGCAGTAGAAAAAAGAGCCAGGTGGGTTTTCTGGTGAACTACAGTCTCTGATGAATAAATAAATTGTAACAATAATAATAAGGATTCTGACCATTTTCCTTAAATTATGGTTGTTTCTTTTTCCTATGCTCACAGATGCTCACGCAGCACTTGGAATCTGGAATTCCTCTGCATTCATCAGTTTCCATTTCATTTATTTTCTTTGTTTTTGCAGAGATTGATGTAGAACAACTCATTTTGATTTCTCTTTGCTACATTTCATTGCCAACAGTCTGAGGCCATCAAAAGCTGCTGGGCTCTTAGCAGCCTTGAAAATCAAGTGCTCAAATATTAACTTAATTCTGGACTCTGGTGACTAAGTTTAAGAATTTAAATAGTTGTAGTGTTATTATTATTGCTATTACTATTATTGTTTATATTTCACATGAGATCACCAGGATATCTGCTTTCTTCCATAAGTTAGACCATACAGTTCTTGCCAGCTTACTTCTGAATCTAGCTTAAAAATTTATATTAGAGTGGAACGTCCCTTTTAATAAGATAAATAGTCTTGATTTAAAAATACCTAATTATGGGAAATTTGCCATAGTTTTTGGAAATTTTGTCTGCAGAATGACTATCCTCACTGTTATAAATGTGCTAGCATGAACTTTGACTGTTCTTATATTTTTTATTATTTTAGTACCTTTATACCTTGAAACACCAACTTTCTCTCTCTAAGCAGAAAAAAAAGATATGGAGAGGACATACTATTGCCTAGTGAGCTATAAATGACGGGAAGTGATATTCTGCAATAGAATGAGAATACAAATCTAGACCTATTCTAATTTAAAACTGGGAACGTGCTTATTCAACAAATAAATAAAGGATAAGGCTACAGTCTTGTGGCTAGATACAAGAAATATGACAAGATACATGACAGAGAAGTGGTAGGCATGGGTTTGAGACAGGGAAAAGAGGTTATCTTATGCTCATTTCTGTAGCTACTTGTTCTGAATGCATGCTATTGACTGCATTCTCATTTTGCATTTAATTTGTATAGTTTAACTTCAGTGAATTGGCATGGGAATGGTGGTCAGGGCTGAAAAGAGAGTGGAACTGATTCATATTCATCATAGATCTAGCATGCTGAGCAGTGTCTGGTCTTTAATTTTGTAAAGACTCCTCGTGATATTTGATATTAGGCTACAAGTCACGGAATGTACTGTTGTAACTTGTAAAACATCCTAAATAATTTTGAATTGGCTTGCGTTCAGTTCTTATGATTTTTTGGGCTTCCTTTTTTTCTAATGTACATAAATTATTCTTCCCAATCCTATTAATGTTAAATATGCTTGCTGAGTTGTCTTCCAAAAACATTTTTCTTTAAACAGAGTCTACCTGAGATAAATTACTTTTTTTTTTTTTTGTAAAAACTTACAACACCTGAATAAAAGACCTTTGGGGCTCGCTGTCTTTGTATTATGATTTATTTGTTGATGTAAAAATGATCAGATTATGTAGCAGGTCTACTTTGCTCCCTCATGTACTAATAAAGCTACTATTATCTAGCCACATACTGAGAAATCCTGCCCCAAACAGCCAAGAGCAGCACCCTGATCAGTCTTCCATGCCACCCTGATCAGTCTTCCATGCATCCCTTCACATCCTTGTGCCAATCTCAACCCATTACAAATACTCAGCTGCAGCTGGGACAACTGTTCAAAAGTGGGAGTCTGCTAGAAATTTCTATATTTACTCTCCTAGTGGCAGCAACAGGAGCCAGGAAAAACTTGAAACTTGAAATGGCTCTTAGATCTCATACCCCACCCTTAGCACATTTTTGCCCCATTTATGCCCATCTATCTCAGTAAAGTGACTAACAGGAGTCACTGAAATTCCATCATGTTGGCATCTCCTGAGCTGCCATGTGGGAGATGGTGAGTGGCCAGCTGTAGCACAGAGTGCCTGTGGAACAGGGAGATACATGGTTTTTTTTTTTTTTTTTTTTTCTCCCTTCCACAAGGCAAACCTCAAGAATTTTGCCAAAGATGAAACAATTCCCTCCTTCTGACCTTCACTCTTACCTGTTTATGCAGCAAAAGAAGCAAATATCAATCCCTTTCTAACTGATGTTCTACTTTATTCTTATAAAATTCATTTATACCATTCACTTTAGCCTGAATGGGGATACAGTATAACCTTTAGAATTCTGACTTTTTAACTATACTTATTTTTGGATCACATTTATTTAGCTCAGTGTGGAAGACAGCGGGAACATACAGTTTCTGAGTGTGCAACTTTTGTGATAGACAGACCTTAAATACAGACTACACATATGGTGATCTGAATCTGTGTTAATTCCAGGGCAGAGCAGTTTTGTGTTTTTAATAAATCTGAATTAACATGATGCACACTTTTTATATAGCTCAGAGATGAGAAACTTTGTGTAAGAAGGTAGTTTTAAGAAATAATTGCACGGACATTTGGCAAACAATGAGGCAGTTAAAGGCACATGTAAAATATAGATGAAAAAGTTCTGTCATGTACAGCTGTATATTTATATTATACACAAAGGAAAACTCATAGGTTATAAAAGACAAAATAATATAGAATTTGAGATAATGAAGACTCTCAAGCCAAAGATCTCAAAGGTTCATTTGTTCAGCCGCTAAGAGTTCTGCACAATCTGGATGGACAGGAGCAATGCTATGATGCAATCACTGCCAACTTCAAGTCAACTTCAATGGCGTGTTACATGACAGAAAACAGAAATGCCACTAGCTCTCATCACTGGGACCACTGGAAGTCCTTGAGAGGGGGAAAACAGTAAGTGAATCCCTGATGTTATTCTGCCCATCTCTAAGTCAAAATAAGCCTGTAATAGTTTTAAATGTCTCAATCAGGTTTGTAAATACTGAGTCCAAAGCTCAGTAATACTGTTCTTGTATATACCTAGTCAATCTGCAAAGCTCAGCTTCTATATTTTAGACTCTGTTAACTCTAGGATATTCAGGAAAACATTACTTTCACCCCTAAAATATGTCTGTGAGCTCTCTGATGGAGTCAGCAAACATCTTGCGCCTCTCATTCCTAAGAAGTTTTTGTCATGTGTCTTATTGGATCAAGGATATTGTTTCCACCTGAAATAGCCAGTATCTAAGAATCTGCTACCAGGAAATAATTTTCTTTAAGGATGTGTAAGTCAAATCTCTCTAAGGTTATTTTAAAAATGCTTCAAAAAAAAATGTCTCTCAGAGACTGGGAATGCAGGGAAGTAAGAGATGGAAAAACTGAGCAGACACTGTGTTCTGTTAATTTGCAAGAGATACTTTTTAGGCTGTCTTCACTCACCAGAAGGAATATAAGTATAGACAACTAAAGACTCTTTCACCTAGACAATTAGACTACAAGTTATATCCTTAAATTATAGCTGAAAATTTATAGAATAAATTTCTCTACAGGCTGTACAAGCAGTATAAAAGCTGTAGACTATAATCCTGTCCATTCTAATGTAGCCGTTAAAATACAGTTGAACTCATTTTTTTCCTTGTCTCAAGTGAACACATAAATTACAGAATAGCAAAGGTTTTTGTCTTGATTTTTTTTTAATTTTATCATACATGAATTTCCATTAAGCATTCCTTCTTTACAGGAAGAAACTTGGCTGCCTTTTGCTGCCAGCTACACCATTAGGGTCTGCAATTCTTTTACCAGCTGAAGATGTTTCTTCATCTTCTTGATACAGTCTCTCTTCTGACACATAGGGAGAGCAGAGTCTCCACCCAATGAGACAGAGAGGGTCTGGATGAACAAAATGAGGGAACTTTTTTTTTTTTTGAGAGGGGACATTGGCAAATCTTCTACCATAAATTATAGAATAAAGTGATGGAAAAAGTCTAATAGATCATCTAATCCTAGTCTTTAATGCAAGACGATTCCCTGTATTACACTTAATATTTTTGCTCAGAATAATTTTAAAGGGTTTCCACTAGATCCCATATGAGTTTATTTCATAGCAGTGCTTCATGCTATAATTCCTGCTCAGGGAATCCTAAATCATTTCTGTCCATCGTTTCCATTTTACATGCCAGATATTTGTAGGGTGTTATGTTTTCCCTTCAGTCATTGTGTTGCCAGCTTTTCCCTCCATACATTAGAGAAGACTGTTAGACCTATTCAGAGCTGCCCATTACTTCTTGCTGCAAACCCTTGGTTTATGCTCTTCATTCTAACTTGGATTGTTTGGAGAGAATCTTTACTCCATAAATGACTTCCTTGAGCTTATTTCTTTGAAGAGTGTTGGACGGAACAAATCAGACTTTTCTAAGACTGTATTAGAGGGAGAAAAATCTCCTAGATGAGAGGAAAAAAAAAAACTACATTCATTTTTCCTGGGAAGTTGTAACAGACATGCACCTTGTGGCAGACACTTGTCTTTTGGCTTCAGATAAGGCTCACCCATAGCATTCAGTCTGTGCTGTCATCATCCCATGCCATCACAAGACATATTCAAACTTAAAAAACTTAAAAAATAAAACAAACAGGCAAGCAAACAAAAAAAAGTTAGCTGCACAGATTTAATGTTGTGTTCATTGCATTCTTCAAAATTTCTACCTTAATTTGGCAAAGTTAACTTCAGAACTGAGAACTGCAACTGTGACTGAGTTCACTTCAGGGGGATTGAATGGGTAGAAAAAGTCCTGGCCTATATTTGTCCTAGCTGCAGCCAGCGTGAGAACTGCGAGCAGGAAAACAGGCTTTGCTGTGTTCTTCGTGGTCCCTTTGCTAAGACACTTGTAGGAGGTAAGACAGCAAATATCCTGACTGACTAATGCAGTGAGATAAGGAAGGCAACAATTGCTATGAGAAGGCAAGAAGACAAAAAGTATGAGTAAAAAGAGAAACCTAAGGATGAAGGATTATGGGCAAACACAGAAGAAACCTGAGGCGGATGGCAGACAATGGGGGAGAGAAGACAGGGGAGGCAGGAGCTGTGGGAGGTAGCAGGCCAGAATAGGGATTTGACTAGAGGAGGTAAACATGAGCCAGGATGTGAGCTTGGAAAATGCATGGTTGATGGATCATACAGCTACAGGCTGTATCATCATGAATATTCACAAAGGGACTGAATTAAAATTGCACAGGCACTTCCTACCATTTGAATGCTTGATTTTGCAACCTGAACACTCTTTTAATATAATTTTTTAAATGTAATTCTCTGTAGATATATAGACCAGCGTTATGCATTTAGATTGTGTTGCATACATATAATCATGTTTAACTTCTTTGTATGGAGATGCTATGGCACAACTTGCTCCAGGCTCATGCCTTCAGCTCTTTTCACGTGCCCACAGCCTCAGTCTTACTTGATCAGTGTGTAATCACTTTTGTCACTCTTCTCTGAATTCCTTCCAAATTACTAAGGAGGTGCCCAAGACTGAATATAATAATTTGTCTGTGGTCAGATCAGAGTTAAAGGGAAATAATCTTACACTGTATGACCCCTTGCGTAGCTGATACTTCCGCCAGTTACCCTCTTTTATTGTCATGCTACACTACAAATTCACATCTAATTACATGTTCAGTATCATACCTCAATTTCATGAGTACTCCCTAGTTTCTTTCTACTGCTGAATATGTTTTCTGCCTGGAAAACAATCCAATATGCTTAAAGGTGGGATGAGGGTCGAAGAAAAACGAAGAATGCAGGTAATAGCTCGAAAGAGCCGTTAATGCACTATTTAGAAGCCATTCTGCTAGTGAATGAATCATGATTCCACCACTCTCCAACCCTGAAAGGAAGTCTAGAGGATTAGAACCAGTCTGTCTTAAATAGAAATTTAATCCTCTATAAAGATTATGATAAAATAAAATACTGCTCAATTTCTTTTCTAGTATTTATGTATCTGAAGTTGTCTATCTGCTTATACAAAGAAGCAGAAAGATGATAGCAATAAAAATGAACTAGGAAGTATATAAATCTGAGATGGAGAGCAAAAAGATGTTGGAAGAAAACTGAGGGCAGCACAGTTCAAAGGTAATAAAAAGAATTCATTTGGCATATGGAGGGCAAAAGGGGCTATAATGACAGCTGATTGATTGATTACTAACAAAATATGAACAATGAAAGCAGAGCAAAAGTGCTAAATAATGTGCATGGTTTAAGTTTGAAGAAAAAAAATGTGATAATATCAGATATTAACGGAATATTTTCTACTTTAACAGTGAGGAAGAATGATGATAAACAGAGCTACTAAAATTAGACAGTTTAAAATCAGCAACTCCAAATAACACGTATCTAATAACTTTTAAAGAGTTGTCTAGGGAACCCTGGGTAAATGAGCAGAACACTAAAATAAAGCTAATACAGTACTAACAAATCAAGGCACTCTGTTTCTACTGAGTCTCTGCACCCATCAGTTATCTTGACCTGCTGTTTACAAGACTTTTATCAATTCCTGGGGTGGGATATAAAAGTTATACAATTTTACATAGTGCTAAGTCTGGAAGAGAGATAAATAACACAGAAGACAGGCCTTTGGTACAGAATGACCTAGTAAGCTTGTTGTGGTGAACCAAAGTGTTTCAAAATGGGAAAATGCAATGTTGTGAATACAAGAACAAGGAAAGTAATCCATAAAGAATTGAGGTCATGGTCTGAAAAAGACTTAGATGGTTAAGTTGGATAGTCAGCCTAATGAGAGCTGGGACAGCAATGTTGTAGTCAAAAAGTCATTTTGGAAATCTTTATTTGCCGAGGTTAAATTACCACTACAGTGAAACACTGTGTCCAGTTCTGCTGTTCAGAATTTAGCAGAGACAAGAGGAGCTTGGAGTTCCTGGAGTATTTAGATATATGGGAGAACATAAAGGGTCTGGTTTGATAGAAATATATATACAGATGGGGACAAAATTTGATAATAGAGGGTTTCTCAGTCTAGCAGACATAACAAGATCTAATGCTGGAAGGAGAAGCTAAACAAATTCCATCAGAAATATGGAACACGTTTTTAACATTAGAACAAAATGCCAAATGTTGTGGTATAGCTTCTATCACAGGAATTGCTTTTATCGGGGTTGGACGCTTCACTAAACCACAGCTGTTGGAGATGAAACAAGAATTAAATCAGAAAGAATAGTTGAGTCCATGTTACCATTGTATATTAGAGAATCACTTATTTCATGCTGTTCTTAAAGTCTCAGAATATTTTACTCTAGGTGTATAAATTTGCATATTTTCAGGTTTATTGTCCATAGATTACTTCTGCTTTTGTGTCTCTGATTCTGTAAAGTGATATTAGACAGATAATATTTGTATTCTTGTGACAACCATGGGACATAACCACTGGAAAATCTAAACATTGACATAATTCAGATATATATCCAAAGGACTTTCCTAGTCCTTAGGAGATAGGGGCAGAGCTATCAGTTTAAAATCAAGGCAAGCCTTTTACAATTTTCAGCAAAACTCCCCAAAGTTTTTGAATTTCAAGCCCTGTTCACTACCTTTTGTACTTGTATAATCACTTTTTCACATTTAAAATGTTTTTCTTGGCCATGGAAGACAAACTCCTGAAGTTCTACTAGTTCAATAAAACTAGTGAGACTAAGCTTATCTGTAAATTTAAACCCATATGTGTTCCTAAGATCAAAATACCCATAATTATACAGGAAGTACATTCATGTAAATAAAGTAAACACGTTGAAAATGTATTGGGAAATGTTTACATTTGCTCTTTGAGGTATAATAATATTAACTACAATGATTATAGGCAAACTCATATGTTGTTCTCATAATAAGCACATATACATAATTTGATACCTGGTAAATAGCAGCAGGAACCCTTTCAGAAGCCTCTTTAAAGTATGATCACGAATATCCCATGAGCACATCACAATGGTCCTCTGTGAAACTTTGATCAGCTGTTTCTTTTCATGAAATGAAAATTCTCAGAATGCCTCATTCTGGTCTCTACACTAAGTACTTGTATCTTCTTGATTGTGGGAAAAAAATAACAAAAATTGTGCAAAATTAGAGTAAGTCTATCAAGGTTGTTTTTCTGCACAGTTGGTTGGATTGCTCAGTCAAATAAGGCACAAGCTAAAATGGTGGCAGAAAGGTACTATGTTTGGCAAATCTAGGAATGTTCTTATCAGTAGGACAGCATAATTGTGCCTCTTCTAGGGCATTTCTAGGAAACAAGAATACAGCAGTCGGGTGATGATCCACATAAATTAACCTACATGAAACATACACAACAAACCAGTTATTCAACATACTGCTCCTTTCTGATTTGACATTCAACGCTGCAAGGCCCTTATTAGCCCAAGCACTCTTGAGTGCAGCTATCTACTCCAGTCGTCTGAAAGATTGTGTGCAAGTCATGTTGGGGTGGAACACCACAGCAAAGACATTGCAGCTTGAAAATAGTGTTAGCTGCTGAGCTCCTGCTGCACACCTGAGATGTGTTCAAATGCAATTTATCAACCTGTTGCTTTTTGCACTTACAATTTGTTTAAGGCATTATGATAAAGGCAAGTATGTCCTGAGGCCTTTGGGTAAATGTTCCTAAGACAGTTTTGGAGCACGTTCAAGCATTGCTAATTTATAGATGTGAAAGGTGGAAGACACAGGCTGAGGGGTCATTGGGTTTTCTGCCGAAGCGGGTCCTGAGACGATTGTACTGAGTTTCTTCTAAGTCTTCCTGTTGTTTGTTAGAAAAATGTGGCAGAGGAGTATTGTCCAAGGAATGGGAAACACTGGGAACTCTGGTGCTAACATCTCCTAGAAAGTTTCATTTTATTCCTCATAACTACATCTCTTGTTAAGGCTGTTACAAAGTCATCACATGGAGATGACAGAACTCAAACTTTACACAGGAGGAACCCAAGACAAAGGCCTCAGTTTAGCTCTTTCACTCCCAGAGCCAAGCGACATCCCTTCCAGGATGGAGGGAAGCCCACAAACATAAAAGCTTTCTCCAATTCCTGCTCAGAGGCTGTTGGCTGGAAGTGGAAATATAGCAGGTGCAGCCAAGGCTGCTGATTCAGCTAATTCCCACTGTCTTTCCCAGCTGGAATTTGTGGGAGGGCAAGAGCAGGAGTGGGAGCAGCAGCAGGAGCAGCAGCACCTCAGGCTGTAGCAGCAAAGGGAGAGTGGTAGCTCATGCATGGGTGGGAGTGGTTTGGTGAGCTCCACAGGAAGGGCAAGTGTGGGGCTGTGGCCGTGTTGCCAGCCTGCCCTCCAGTCCTGTGCTTAGTCAGCGCTTTCACAACGCCTCTGATGGACTTGCCTCCTGAGGTCCAGGCAGTAGCCACAAGCACTCGGTGACCTGGCTAAACAGCACCGTCTTGCATAGCTACAAACTGAGCTAGAGAGGACTCCAAACGACTGACTAATCCATGTCTATGGCCTACAAAATGGGTCCTGAACATTAAAGGAATAGCTCTCTGTGACTAAAAATAATAAATATAAAAAAGATTTTGCTATTCATCCACTAAGTTACTTTTTTCAAAGTTGTTCTCTACTTAGGTTTAGGAACTTGATAAGTGCTTGATGCCTGAGTGTCACCTACAAGAAAGAAACACAAAATAGAAGCATGAACCTTAAAGTTAAGACTAGATGATAAGTAATACAGAGGGGGGTTAATAGATGACACTGATTATAGTAGCTCTGTATTTCAAGTGCTGAAAACAGAAGGTCTGACAAACCTTGAAATCAATCTGTTTGTGTTAGTTGGGAGAGGATATATCAACATAGCAGATAAAGCAATGTTTAAAAAAAAATGTAATGTTTTTAACTTTAATGTTTAAAAAAGTGACATGATAAATTGCCACAAACAAAAAGGAATAACAAATATGAACAAAGTGCAGCATTTTGTGAGGGACCTTCCAGAAGCAGGTAACTGGGATAACAACTATTAAGATCTTGTTTCAGTTCTCTCTTACTTCTGCACAGCAGAGGTTATCACAATGTGCTTAGAGTTAACTGATCTGACTCCTTTTTTTTTTCCTTAAAGTTACAAAACTGCCTTAAAAATAAATCAGATAGCGACCTGCCTTTTCCTTCGTATCGCTTGCCCATGTAAGCAATTGTCACAGTTGCTAAGGAAATGTTATATAACTTTGAATGGGAGATTTTTGGCATAATCATGATTAAGAGTGTAAGTAGGTCTGAAGGAATATTTCTTTTCTAATGTGATCTACTTGATGACAAAATTAAGTAATCCTACACTGTATCACTCATCTATATGTTCCTAGATAGCCCTACAATGACTGTGCAGAGTTTTTTTTTTAATTGGGAACTTTCTCAGCTCAAAAAGTTTGCAATTATCAGAGAAGCAAAACTTCAGTATACAGAAGACCTGTCAGTCCAGTTTAGCAGGAGTCAATGCATTAAGTTATTTACGAGTAAGCTCTGCTTCCTTCTAAAACAGGGGTGAGAGAATTGTTCCCAGAGGGAGTTTGTTTTCTAATTCCATTGCTTCAGTTAACATTAGTATATTGTCTCACATAAAACAGTAATTTACTGTATTTATTGCCCTCATTGTTTGCAAGGAGTTGTAACTTAGCTTTTTGTTTTTATTTAAGCAGGTTGTGAGACAAAATAAGCTTTTTGCCTTTTTAATGTGAAAGCCCTGCTTGAAACACACACATTGTTTAAAATAAGTCATAATTTATTTTTGGCACATTTAAGCAATTTATTTTTTTAAAGTTGCTGTAATTTTTGTCCAGACAAAATAAAGCAGAAAATTATGGAAATGAATGTACCATTGTACTAGCATGGCACCATCTTCACTGTTGCAATGCCTGTTGCTCTCCACTGAAAGTGGTGGCCATTTTGTACATCATGTTTGTCATCTTCTGCTTGCTGAGCGCACAAATGTCTTCAGGGCTCATTTGCTCTGTGGAAGATAGCCAGGATTATCCTTGCAATGCTGGGAACATAGTCCTTGGTTCTCTCAGGTGCCAAACAACTTCAATCTCTGTTGCCTTCAAGTTGAAGCAGAAATAATTTTCTCTGGAAAACCGTAAGTAACTGGAAACATATATTGACACATCTCAGTCTCCAGAGCTGAAGCACGTTTTGTGGAGCATAGGTCTAAGACTGGTTTGTAAACAACTACTGAAGAAATGGAAGAAGCCTAGAGTGAGACCTGATGACACAGTGATGTGCTCGTGGGTTTTGTGACACCTGCAGCTGGAGTTTCACACTGTGGCACTCCTCTGTTGGCAATCAGACTTTGGAAACCAACAAAGAGCTGGTTGGAGTGCTGAGTGGCTGCAAAGCGCTTTCTGACAGTTTGGTTACTTGTGTCTGATCCTCAGTCAGGTAGATGCTCCGTGAAGGCCGGCAATGTGCAGAGGAAGATGTGGCAATCAGCTGACATCAATTCACAAAGTGGCAGTTGGCCTGCGAGGCATCTCACACTCACGTATGGGCGCCATGAGTTGTGTCTCCATCAGACCAGCACTTCCATGCAGACACAACACAGATGTACCTCTTTGCCCATAGGCCCCTAGGTACCAGCTCTGTCTGGAGGAAGGAATGTGCAGTCTGACTTTTCGTTATTCCTTGCTTAGCATGCCCACTATGTGCCTGCTAGATGTAAGCGTGCTGGATGACAAGCGCTCTCGGGGAGCAGAACTTTTGTCCTTCGGAAGGCTAAATTATTTCAAATCCTTTTGGTTTAAGTGGGAACTACGGTGTTCAAGACCTTGTAATAAGTTTGTTATCATTTCAGAGTTTCTGTCTGTGTTCAGATCTTGCCCTTTGGTCCCACTCTCACCTGCCTACCTGTGGTGTTCAAGATTAATGCAGAGCGTAATATCCACGAGCCTAGTTAGTGTCTGCAGATTTGTCTTGCCCTGGGAGTAATTATTAGCTTGACTTCATTTGAAAGATTATAACTTGGTGTCTCAGCAGGCAGAATCCATCCCAGAATCTTCTTGTTAAACGCCGAGTAATAATAGCCGGCTAAAAATACGAGTCTATAATATTTAGTGACAGTACTTCCCAGGCTTACAACAGGAACTGCTACTGACTGATTATTTCTTACCATCTGAAAGTAAATTCTTTAATGTTGAGGACCTTTAGGAAATTAGACTAGAGTGATTTTTTTTGCCATGAGAAGTACGAAGATGAAGCATGCTATTCTTATTGCAGTAACTTTCAATGTCTTGAAAGGTATTCTTTGAATTTAGCAGCATAGATCAAAGAAAACAATTCACAGAAAGATTCCTGTTGCTGAAACAAACAAAAAAGTACAAATGAGTTTTCTACAAAAAGTGAGGAGAGATTTTGAAATATTAATCATTGATCTGAAAATATTTCTAAAATAAAAAAAAAATTCTTGTGCGCGTACTTGCATAGGCATTTTATACTTTTACCAGTGATAAGTGAACCTCAATTAAAACCTTATCTTGAAGTATAGATAAATACTAAAGGTAAAAGGTTAACAGAGTAACTCTAATCTTTGAACAGTTCTTGTGCCTATAGATCACAAATTATTTACATTAATTATCAAAGACTCAGCAGAAGTTACAATAATGATAAGAGATAAGAGATAAAGAAAGCTCACTTTGCTTATTTCTTGGGAAAGAAGGATGACTGGTGATGTGATTATGGCCCACATGCTTATGTATTAAATAGATGTTTTGATTTGGCCAGAAATAAGTAAAAAAAAAAAAAAAAAAAAGTCGTTATAGCCTTGGCACAGCAAGTATTGAATGGTCTGTGGCCTATGTAGCGAACTATGTAGGGGGGCAAACTAAAGCTTTTAATGGTTCCTTCTGGCTTTAGGATCTATTTCTATGAAATCCACTTCCCCTAGTTTTAACATTTATTTCTCAAACATCCTTACATTTACACAGCATATCAAGACAAAGCTTAGACAGAGGTTTTGCAGCAGAAATGTGGGGAGATAGTGAATAATCATATAGTGCGGGGTGCGTATGCATATCACATTATCACATAAGTAACATCCCCAGTTACTCAAACTGGGAGGTTGGGCTCCTTTACTCTGTAGGGATGAAAAGAGAGAGAAACTTCTTCAAAGGGAAGCTTTTGGTAATCACCACTGTTTCCTTTGCCTGTGGTGGCCGTGGTGGCTATGGAGACAAGTTTCCTAATGTTGGCTAGCGTTTCATGATTACTTTAAATCAGTTCCTATTGAAAAAGGAAGTCACATCTGCCCCCCGCCCCAGATGTTGTATCCAATAACTGTCAGTTAATAGAAGAAAGAAAGAAAAAAAATAGTCAAGTTCAACTGGATCAGTTGGCTTGTTTGGTTTAGAGTGTAGGTGCAGAAGTTTTGGTACAGGACGTGCAAGCGGATGGGAAGATGTGGTTGGGAGGAGAAGTCCGAGCTTGTCTGGTCTTTGGGCATCATCTCACACTTGGATAGTCATATGCATGTCAAGAAACTTCGCTCTTTGAGACTCCAGTCTGAGGATGTGGTCATGATTTCCATTTACATTCAAGGAGTAGGTAGTGACGTAGAGCTACACTTTTCCCGTCAGCATCCTATTTATTTATTTATTTATTTATTTATTTATTTATTTATTAATATTAGACTTAACAAAATATGCCTTGGTTGTCAGACCTAACAAAATGTGCCATATTTTCTGTCTTCACAAGAGAACATCTTGTTTTGCTTTAAGAGTTTCCTAAAATGCCCTGCAATCTGGCAACTTCCTGCAATTTGAAAAGGCTAGATGGGTGGAAAGGAGGTGAGAGAGGAATGCAGCCTGCACTGCTATCAAATCATTTCCTGTACTTAAGATATACCTTCATCAGGAATTAAAATGAAATTCCTGTTGCTCTAAAGGAGCTGATAGCAATATTTGTCTGGGAGTTTTATAATAGATTAGATTCTTGAGGTTTCTCTGTCTTCTATGTCCATAAAGGGACTTAAGTACCATCTCTGAATTGGAATTAATGAGAATTAGGTGCCCAGATATCTTTGTGGATTTGAGCCCTCATGTTCTAATTACTGTGGCAATTAAACATGTTGGAAAACAGGTTCAGCTGCAGGAACTTTGTGTATGCTAGGGCCTGATGAAATATTTATGTAAATTTTCTTTCTAGACATGGCTTGAGATTGCACTGATGACTGTGTAAAACCTCTCTGATTGTAGAGGACATGTACAATATAGAAGGTCCTGAAACTAAACCTGTGCACTCAGCTTACGTAAGGATATGAGATACATATTCATGGCCCGCATGTCCTGCAGAGTGAGGCAAGATAGCTACAAACAAAATAATAGAAGGATAAAAATAAACAACTCTTCTACAATGTAAATAGTAGAATAGAGAAGAAGGCTTTCTCCTCCTAGTTGTTTGTCTAGAAGGTCTTTGTAAATCCGCTGATCTGCTCACTGCACTAATTTCTGAAGGCCACTGGACTGTAAATCCAGCCTGTCCTGTAATAGCATACACATCTGTATAAATATCTAAATTCTAATTTATTTTTTTCACAGCAAAAGAAGAGAATGAAATGACTGCCTATTTAATTTGCGGACTTCTAACAGTTCAGGGCCAATATAATTACCAATATTATTCTTATGCAGATACATAGTTACAGAAGCACTAATGTTAAAGGAGACACCTTCTTTCTGAATTTCTTAACTTCAAAGTAATGAAATTCTTTACTTCAATACCACAATAATGCACTTTTCAATGTTAAGCACCTAGTCCTAGTGTCAGTATATAGAACAACGTTGGCCAAAAAAGCCCAATTAGGCCATGTAAATGAAGTGCATTTTCAGCCAGTCCTACTGGGAAAACCAGCTTTGTCTGAATGGTTGTAATTACAGAGTTGATGGGGAAGGGGGAAAACAAATTTGCTATGCATGAGCCCTTCCCAGGTATTTCTTTCTTTGCTTCTAACTCTTGCATATCTCCTATAATGGCATAATGGCAGCAGATTAAAAAAAAAAAGAAGTGCTTTAGTGTTAAACTGTATTCCTTACATGGGCTGAATGACAGATTTTTTGAATTCGCCATAGGAGAAGTGCTACATAATCCGATGCATGCTTTTTGACTACTGCTCTCTGACTGCTTGTCATAATTAGCAGCTTAGACACCCCTGAAAGCTGCTCTTCCTGGCATGGTTCAATGGCCTAGCATTTTCATATTTGAGTCCCTTCTTTTGATTCACATCCTCAGCTAGGCCTGCAAGAATCACATCCAGAAGTGACATGCATGGCTCCCCAAATTGTTTTTCTAGATTTTCCAGAGTATTACACTTTTTTCCCCTATCCTGCTCTTGAGAATGCACACCCCATCACAGGTTTGGGTTCATTCATATCAAAAAAAAAGAGAAAAGGCCCATTTTTCAGTGGACTGAATTTGCTTATCTGAATTTGCATTGCAGTGTGCAGCTTGCTTGCCGCATCTCTCGGTTGCTGGTTGAACAGTCTATAGCTCCTGACAAGGAGAAATAGGGCACCAGTACGGTTGCCTCCAGGGAAGATTTGCTCTATACCAGCCACTCTGACTTCTGTGACCAAGAGCTTATGAAGGTTATGTAGTCCTTTCTTACATATTTCTTCCAGATTCTATATTTCTTTTTGTTATTTTGATTCCTAAACAGTCCATATATTTTCTAATGTCAGTCACCTGAAAAGCTGTCCCCTTCCACATCGATAAGGCTATTTATTTCAAATATTCTATTTGCAAGTTATTATTTGAATAACTAACTCTTTAATATATGAGTCATACTGTAGCACATAGGTTTGTTTTCCTTATTAAAAATAGCTTATTATCCTCATTCAATGTGTCTGTAACATCAATGCCTGGTTTACAGTGCTAAGGAACTGAGGAGGAAGGAAAGGATTGGACAGGGACAAGTTATTTAGATTGAGTTGATTCCCCACTTTCCACCTTTCCCACTTTGTTTTTTTTAATATTCTGTTCATGATAGCTCTTAGTAGAAGAAAACAACCCAAAAATGTAACATATATTAAAAACTTATTGCCAAAACTATCTAAGGTTTTCTCCAGACTCTTAACGCCATTTCAGGCCATTGTTAAGCAAGAAGTCTAAGACATAAATATTTTATTATGTCATAAGGGAATTGTCTATTTTATGTGAATTCTATAAGGAACTGAAAGCAGTGGAGGCAGGTAAGAGGAAGAAATGTTTGGTGGCATCAACTTGTCACAGAAGTAGACAAGACACACACGTTTTCTAGGTCATGATCTGAACTACACCACATCAAGATCCCAAGTGTTAATGAACGCTGATCTGTCAGCATTATTTTTCTCTGATTCACCCTGTGCTCAGTAAGACCTTGCACATGGGTATGTGACCCAGGTCAGGAAGAGCTAGAGGTATAGGGACTTCTAAAGAAACCCTCTTTCAAGACTGATAACCACTGAGAAAAAATAAGCTCCTGAATAACTTCAAGGAACGCCTAGGGTGGTTTCATGCTTTTCAACAGAGAGGGTGGCATTTCTCATGTGGAGGATGTGGTTCATGTCCACCTTGATGCTGGCAGGTTGTAGTGTTAACCAAAGTGGCATTCTCGTTAAATTACCTGTTTGCAAAGGCTAAGTGCTGTAAGAGGTATCAGACACTGATTTAAACTTCAGAGTTCTGGACCTGGGTTTATTCTGATGCAGAATCCAGACAGAAAAAGGGTCAGAGCGTGCTGCTCAGATCAGAAAGCTCCTTGGAGTCACATCAAATCCCAAGCATGTTATAGGAACCATTTAGACTACTGAAGAATTATGAGGTCTCCAAATTCAGGAATACATTGACCTTTCTTCCTTTTGCTGTAAAAATCTCCCTGTCCAAACTTAGGAGCTGTTGCGAGGCGAATTTCTGCCTATCAGTAATCATCTTTGGCATGCAGGTTTATCAGATCACCTCTGTGCATGATGGAATTGTTCCTGATTCGGAGGATAAGGCAGGATTAAGGCAAAGCCCTTCCTTACACAAAACATTGCATGCTTTAAAAGTTAATTTTTTTAACTTGGATAAAGTAATATGAGTGTCCTTGTGCATGTGATTCACAGGAGGCTGGTAGAGGCCACCAAAGAAAGACAATTTGTTGCATAACCCTTTACTGTGACTTTCCTCACTCTAGTAATTGGAGATAGTGACAGCGTCATGGTAGTTTTAGCAAGGCGTAGTGTATCCGAGATTCCCAGCAGATATGCTGTGTTGTATATTGTAGCTAGATTCATAGTGGAATGCAGAGAGTGCTTTTTTTTGTAAAGTGAAAAATATATAAATAGAGTTGAAAGGTGTTTCCGTTTCTTAAACTTAATTTGAGACCTCACATCATGAGCTATGTAAATAAATCTTTTTTTCTGCAATAAGAAAACATATTGCCTGCACTCTGTCATGTTGAAATAATGACATGAACGTGGTCAGAAGTCATAAATGAAAAGGAAAAAAAATATTTGCCGGAAATGAAGTGAAATAAAAATTTTATTTTATTATATATATAAAACAAACAAGCCAACAGACAAAAAGTCCAGAGCCAAACACCTTGGTTGTGTGAAATCACTGCTTTAAATTACAAGATACTGTCATGAACTTTAATATTGCTATTCCTGAACAGCACTACAATTTCATAGCGATGAACCTTAGCAATGAGCAAGAGAAACATTTGCATTAAAAACCTAATATAAAGTTTACTAAACTCATGTATAGCTTTTTCCGTTGATGTCAATGCACTTTGAACTGGTCCGAATTAACCTTCCTCAGAAACGCGGGAACTACTGCAGGGAATGGGAGTGGGGAGCAAAGGCAGGGAGAGGCAGTGGCTCTGTCTGCTGGGGGTCATGACTGGAAGGGGGGCTCCGCCTTGAGTTGCTGAACTTGTGGTTAAATGAGGAAAGAAATCCTGCCGCCCCTTTTATTGATATTTGTTGGGAGAGACTCCTTGTATATTACCCCGTATGTATGCGTATGCGTATATACACGTGAGGTTTTTCAGCGCTTTGGAAGAATGCCTTTTGTGTAGCATTTTTAAGATCAAAATCTATACAATTATGTGGATTCCTGCATATAAATGGTTTCAGGGAGTCTGCTGTTTTAGCATTTTTAATTTTCGAGTAGATGTTGCGATAGTGTAAATGATAAATTATCCTCTGCGGCTGCTGGCGCTGTTTGACTCTCTGCGGGCACGCCGTCGGCCGAGGCAGCCCGTGCCCGAGCCGTGCGCCGCCCCGGGAGCGGGTGCTCGGCCCTGGGGACCTCGGGACACCGTAGCACGGCAGCAAGAGGGACATTTCCCTAAGGAAAGAGAGGAGATAACCACCGAGCAAGCCTCAAATACTAGCGACTTTCCATCACTAGTGGCCTGTGTGAAAACTGGTGACATAGAAGAGAACGGTTCCTTTTCCCATTACCAGATATCCAATCCCCCTAGAAAACATCTGTTGAATCTGGGACCATGCCATGGTATTTGCTCCTCTGGTGCATGCTGTTTCATTGGCTGCTCTCCCCGCTGCCCCGTCTATCACCACGCATAATCTTTTTTCAGAGACGTTTCAATCACATCATTAGGGTCCCCGGCCCCGTTCCTTTTAAAAACAGTGGTAGCTTTTGCCTTCGCCCTTGGCGCCCAACCTGGAGGCTGGAACCGCGGCCCTGCGCCGCGCGTAAGGGAGGGAACAGAAGTTTCCTGGTGATTTCATGGGACAAAAGTTGTGCGAGGGGAAGAAGCGGGTCTGCAGAAATGCTGTGAGTGGCTGTGTTTATATTCCCAAGGAACTCACATCGCAGTGCCTCCGACACATAACCAAGCGCTCCTCGAAATGCTCATTACTGAAGACAGTAAAAGAAAATGGTCTTTAGAATTCATGTGATATACTACCAACTGGAGGGAGAATAATACAGAAATACTTTCTTGATGATGTGTGCTGAAACAGCAGGCATTTAAGAGCAATGGATGTCAATCTCAGAGGTTTTTGTAAAGAATTGCAATTTATGACGTGCTAGGGTAAACAGTTGGATTATATTTCTGAAATGCATGTTCCATCAGGTAAAATCATTGCGATTATAGGCTCTAGGACTTTAAGTAAGTTAGTTATGCACTAAAAGGCTGAAATTGTAAAACAAGTATGCTTGTGCTTAACTGCTAATCCCCCTTTGTATCTATGCTGCGTAAACTGCAAGAAAAGAGAAACTGCATTAAACAATAAAGGCAGAATTGGCACGTTATGTCATCTCGATAAACAATGACTGCTGTACTGCTTCCCTGCAAGAAGCAACTGTGACTGGCCTTTCTATTCCCCCTCAGCACAGAACGTGCTTGAGTATAAAAAGAAATGGAGGATTACTTAGAAGTTCCCCTGTTCATGGCTTTCTGTGAAAGCAGAGCTTTTGCTGTATTTTCTTGTTTTGCTGCTTTTTCTTCATTTCCTCAGCTCTTATCTACTACAGAAAGCTGAACTTGTGATTTCAGCAACCACCTCCTACCACACAGCCTCTGAGTATCAAAAAAAGTGAAGTAAAATGTGCTTGAAGTAGTTTTGCAAATGTTTGACAGCAGAAGGTAATAAATGAAAATAAATCTTCAATATTTCTCCTAATGCAATTTGTGGCATGTCAACGTCAAAGGATCCTAACAACAAATCAACAAATATTTGAATGAAAACAATATACATAACTTATTTTTCCATATTAGAAACAACTGTCAAACAATTACTGTATGACTTCATGAATTAGTTGGTTGTTTTGAAATATTCCTGCTAGGATGAAAAAAAAAAAGGAAAAAAAAGAAAAAAAAAGGCTATACGGGCCTTTGAGCCTGAACATATTGTGTCAATCATAAGCATATGCAATGTATCTATGCCATGAGGTAAAAATTTTCTTTGTAAATTATTTCATAAATAAATAATTTGCCTGAAAAATTTTATGAAAATATTTTTGCCTTTATTAAGTTTTCTACAGCTCTTTTGTGGTGAATATGAACAGATTGATATTGACGTCTTCTTGATCTGCTTTACTTTAACTTGAAACGCAGAATGTATCATGTAAGCATTTTCTTAACAAAGATACTATAACACATTTCTCTGAGAGATACAGTATTTTATTAGAGTTGTGTATTTGAAATTATAAAGACACATTTTGCCCTTCCAATCGTCACTTATAAACTGCTTTTGTGGTTTCATTTTAAAAGCACATGTACAGAAAGGCTTATGTCTTTTAAAAATACATTGGTCTTATTGCTCTACAGGTGAGGACAAGGTGTGTTTATTATCTAGGTTTGCATGTGTTGAAACCTGCACTTTCACTGCTACCGTTCTTCGTTGTGTTTTGTCTGTTACGATGTGACTGAAATCTGGGAAAGCTGCGTCCACACATGTGAACTGGTTGGGATCTGAGGTGTGGGGGGCATCATTTCCTGTTTTAAAATAAAAAGACATTAATAAGTCTCACCAGAGCAAAGAGAAGCAAAGGGGAATAACCCTTGTTTAAATATTTTCCATCCAAGCCCTGCTTGTAAGATGCTCAGCCAAGTCATCAGACAAAATACCTGCTGGTTTTAACCCCTGGCAGGCAGGACGGGGCTGCCCAGCGAGCAGTCGCTCTGCCCGGACGTGGTCACAGGCGGTGAGGGATCCAGACTGCAGAGGAGAACAACTCCAGGCTAGAGTGACTGGGGCTAAAGACTGACTTTTTGGGAAAAATCTGCATTCACTGAGTTTTGCAAGCGCGGTTTCCCCCGCTGACTCTAAGGGAGCTCTGACCGAAGGCAGGGTTTGGGCGCCCAGGAGCCGTCTTGACGCGCGGGCCAGCTTGGTGCTGCCCAGTGCGGCCCGGGCACTAAAGCACGCAGGTAGATGTTGCAACAGGCTTCAAAAGCAGACGCTACCGTTCTGCACATCCCGTTTGTAAACATGGTCCGTGCTCCGAATGGATTCTCCTGTGGAAGCCCCCCGTGTCCCGCGTCCCAGGCCTCTCGCAGGGCTCTGCGGCAGCGTGCGCCTCGCCGCGGGTCTGCGCTTTACCTGCCGACACACCAAGCTCCCCTCTCGCCTGTGAATTATTGCTTTGCTCTTCACAAAGCGCTTTATCAGGCAGCCCTACTAAGGGGAAAATGTGTTCCTCGGTGATTTACATGAGCAATTACCGTGCAAATATGACAGTAGATTATAGTAAACATGTATGGGGAATGTATGAGCTTGGAGAGCGAGGGCTGAAACCACTGCACATCTTACAGTAGGGCTTCATTTGCATCAGCCTCTATCGCTGGAGCTTCTTATGCTTTACAGCTCACGACAGTTCCGAGAATAAAACTGTAAGGAAAATGATATTTCAAACTTTTGGAGGGAAGTAACCTCAGCTCTAAGTGATATTTTGATGATTTAACTCTTTTTCAGCCTGTCACTTGACATGTATGTTATGAGTTGCAAGAAAAGAAACCAGCATGGATTTTATTTTTCTTTCATATGTGAAATTAGTTTAAAGTGACTTGCATGGGAGGGAAAACATGCCATATAAAGTCACCTAACTGCAGAAAAATTGTGTCCAAATGCCCAACAAATGTTTACATAGTTTTTAACGCCTACTATATTTGGGATTTAAAACCCTTTCACAGGAACCTTTTATGTACTGCTTCTCCTTGGAGAGTTTTCTGACATTACCATACAGACTTCTGGCAATTTGCAGCCTGGGCGAAATCAGAGTATGTTGAAGCGAAGCGGGGGTTCTGGACAGGGAGAAAAGTTTGGAAGATTTTCTCGGAAGGAGCTTGCGGGCAGTGGGGGACTGGTATCAAGGACAAGCAGTAATGGGGAATATTTGGAATATGTGGTTGCAGATTGGGAAAGTAGCAATGAGTCTGCCTAAACATAAGCAAGGGTAGCAGAGATAAAAAAAAAGGAAAAATAAAAATAATAAAGGGGGGAAAAGAGGTTGCAGGGCACTTAGGTTTCTGCGCGGACGGTCTGCACTCCCCCCAATGCAGTGATCAATACCATTAATACCATGCGGTCCATACAATCAACGCGGCGCGATCCGTGCAGTTAATTAACGCCGCGCGGCAGGCGAGCCCCGCGGGGAGGCCTGGCCGCGTCCCAGCGGCGATGCGGCCGCCCTGACCTCCCCCGCCGCGCTCCCTTATGTATTTATATATTATATATATGGATGTATATATCTGTGTGTGTGTATTATGAACTTCGCGCACGTCCCGGCGCGGCTGCCGTCCCCGCGGCCGCGTCGCTCCGCGCGGCTCCGCGCAGGGTCCGTGTCCGCGCGCGGGCTGC